>JARWIR010000160.1:0-389553 GCA_029959085.1 Nemophila menziesii
TTTTTTGTCCCTAGGTTAGTCTACATGGAAAATACATTAAATGAACAAATATGTACATGTAATGGGTTACACAATCATTTTCTTTTTGATTTTTCCTTCCACAGGGATCAATCTGATGGTATCCGAATAAAATAAAATATAAATTAAAGAATTATAGAAAATGACAATAGTATACAAAAATAGAAAAAATATATTTTTCTAGGAAACTATGTTTTCATGAATAGATCTCAAATTTCTAACACTATAATAATGATCCTTAAAATTCATTTTTGTTCTAGTATATATAAGATTTTGGTTGTTAAATGTTATGTGAAAAAAACATTAGAGGATAAAATTAGTAAAGGGGGATAGTTGTTTCGAAAATTTGAAATGTTGTGGACTATGAGGGTAACAAATGTGCATATTATCACACTGACTTAACAGTAATAAATGAATAAAACTTTGTGACAGGAAGAACTACTTAATCGACAAAATTTATGTTACATAAAACTCTGTTTTTTCATCAAATTATTTCATTTTATTGAATAAATAAAAATGAAAAAAATATAACTTTACAAACAATTATAAGAAATAATTATTATCAAAAAATTAAACTTATAAATGAATCTTACCTGAAATGGTATAGTCATCGATCAATTCAAGCAATTAGATAATTGCAATTGGCCTTGAGTACATTAATCTGACTCATACTAGTTAACAAGATATCTATGAAATAATAAGATTCATAGAGTGAGAAAATATGAAAATAAATCTCTGGAATATATTTTTAGATTACATGGAGAAGAGTCAACGAAGAAACTTCATCGATGTAGGGTTTCGTGGAGGCGATAGAAGATTAAGTATACCATATTTATGTCAAGGCTTTTGGGCCTTATTGCTTATATTTTTATTTTTTTTGTTATGGTATTCTTTGGGCCATATACATTTAACCAATCCAAAATAATGACAAAACAAAAATTTCTCAACCCAATAACCTGCATAAAATATGTCAATGGAAGTCAACAATTCAGAATATATTCACCAAGAGTTTGAACATCTTTGAATGTACATAATATCTGCAAACTCCTAGAATTCCTAAAATCAAGGTACCCAAAACAACATACTCCACCCTCACACAACAAATTTTTCTGTTTTCATATATTTTTAATCTGTGTAATTAAATTTGCAAAGATGTAAATGTGTCAAATCACATACCTTCCTAAAGTTTAGAAATTAGTGCCACTATCTCCCTCTCCTACCCCTTGTTAATTTTCCTTGTAGCTTAATTATGAATATGCTTATTTGATATACCAATAGAAGTTTGATATACCAATTGAAGTATATATCATTACCTCTATAGTTTCCTTCTATCTCGTTTGATTAGTTTCAAATAAAATGGAATATAAACTCTTGAATTTTTTATTAGAATTATTCACATTATAGATCTCTATAGTATTAGTAAAATTGCAATATATAAAAAATTACACTATATCTCCTTATATAATAAAAATTAACTATATTTCATAAAAATTAATTATATTTCAAAAAAATTACCTATCGATATTATAAATATTATAATATTTATGTAAAAGGTCAAAATCTATTTTTTTTAAAGTAACTGAAAGTTATAGCCCAAACTATAAGGTGGTTGTGGAACTTCAGGGTATCAAAACCAACCTGAATCTGGATATATTTATCTAAAAAAAAGGTTGATTAAGATTCTTTTTTGTTACAATTTATTGTACTCAAACAAGATGTGAGCTAAGTACAATGATTGTCGCCCAAAAAGAGAAAATGCTATATGCCATTTTGAAGTATATAATCTTTTATGTATAAAAGAGTATTATATACAAAGTAACACTCATTTGACCATATGAAAATACAGAATAAAATTACAAACTTAAAAAAATCATTAACAACCAATAATTAGATAAATATAAACTAATTCTTTTATTACAATTTTTAGCTAGAACACTATTTTACCAATTAAAATTTATTGTTATATTGAAAGCATGAAAAAAGCTAAAATATTTCTTATTAGTTTTTTTGTCCCTAGGTTAGTCTACATGGAAAATACATTAAATGAACAAATATGTACATGTAATGGGTTACACAATCATTTTCTTTTTGATTTTTCCTTCCACAGGGATCAATCTGATGGTATCCGAATAAAATAAAATATAAATTAAAGAATTATAGAAAATGACAATAGTATACAAAAATAGAAAAAATATATTTTTCTAGGAAACTATGTTTTCATGAATAGATCTCAAATTTCTAACACTATAATAATGATCCTTAAAATTCATTTTTGTTCTAGTATATATAAGATTTTGGTTGTTAAATGTTATGTGAAAAAAACATTAGAGGATAAAATTAGTAAAGGGGGATAGTTGTTTCGAAAATTTGAAAATGTTGTGGAC
This sequence comes from Nemophila menziesii, assembly GCA_029959085.1. Taxonomy (NCBI): domain Eukaryota; kingdom Viridiplantae; phylum Streptophyta; class Magnoliopsida; order Boraginales; family Hydrophyllaceae; genus Nemophila; species Nemophila menziesii. The sequence goes on from JARWIR010000160.1 coordinate 2,403, forward strand.
TATGAGGGTAACAAATGTGCATATTATCACACTGACTTAACAGTAATAAATGAATAAAACTTTGTGACAGGAAGAACTACTTAATCGACAAAATTTATGTTACATAAAACTCTGTTTTTTCATCAAATTATTTCATTTTATTGAATAAATAAAAATGAAAAAAATATAACTTTACAAACAATTATAAGAAATAATTATTATCAAAAAATTAAACTTATAAATGAATCTTACCTGAAATGGTATAGTCATCGATCAATTCAAGCAATTAGATAATTGCAATTGGCCTTGAGTACATTAATCTGACTCATACTAGTTAACAAGATATCTATGAAATAATAAGATTCATAGAGTGAGAAAATATGAAAATAAATCTCTGGAATATATTTTTAGATTACATGGAGAAGAGTCAACGAAGAAACTTCATCGATGTAGGGTTTCGTGGAGGCGATAGAAGATTAAGTATACCATATTTATGTCAAGGCTTTTGGGCCTTATTGCTTATATTTTTATTTTTTTTGTTATGGTATTCTTTGGGCCATATACATTTAACCAATCCAAAATAATGACAAAACAAAAATTTCTCAACCCAATAACCTGCATAAAATATGTCAATGGAAGTCAACAATTCAGAATATATTCACCAAGAGTTTGAACATCTTTGAATGTACATAATATCTGCAAACTCCTAGAATTCCTAAAATCAAGGTACCCAAAACAACATACTCCACCCTCACACAACAAATTTTTCTGTTTTCATATATTTTTAATCTGTGTAATTAAATTTGCAAAGATGTAAATGTGTCAAATCACATACCTTCCTAAAGTTTAGAAATTAGTGCCACTATCTCCCTCTCCTACCCCTTGTTAATTTTCCTTGTAGCTTAATTATGAATATGCTTATTTGATATACCAATAGAAGTTTGATATACCAATTGAAGTATATATCATTACCTCTATAGTTTCCTTCTATCTCGTTTGATTAGTTTCAAATAAAATGGAATATAAACTCTTGAATTTTTTATTAGAATTATTCACATTATAGATCTCTATAGTATTAGTAAAATTGCAATATATAAAAAATTACACTATATCTCCTTATATAATAAAAATTAACTATATTTCATAAAAATTAATTATATTTCAAAAAAATTACCTATCGATATTATAAATATTATAATATTTATGTAAAAGGTCAAAATCTATTTTTTTTAAAGTAACTGAAAGTTATAGCCCAAACTATAAGGTGGTTGTGGAACTTCAGGGTATCAAAACCAACCTGGATCTGGATATATTTATCTAAAAAAAAGGTTGATTAAGATTCTTTTTTGTTACAATTTATTGTACTCAAACAAGATGTGAGCTAAGTACAATGATTGTCGCCCAAAAAGAGAAAATGCTATATGCCATTTTGAAGTATATAATCTTTTATGTATAAAAGAGTATTATATACAAAGTAACACTCATTTGACCATATGAAAATACAGAATAAAATTACAAACTTAAAAAAATCATTAACAACCAATAATTAGATAAATATAAACTAATTCTTTTATTACAATTTTTAGCTAGAACACTATTTTACCAATTAAAATTTATTGTTATATTGAAAGCATGAAAAAAGCTAAAATATTTCTTATTAGTTTTTTTGTCCCTAGGTTAGTCTACATGGAAAATACATTAAATGAACAAATATGTACATGTAATGGGTTACACAATCATTTTCTTTTTGATTTTTCCTTCCACAGGGATCAATCTGATGGTATCTGAATAAAATAAAATATAAATTAAAGAATTATAGAAAATGACAATAGTATACAAAAATAGAAAAAATATATTTTTCTAGGAAACTATGTTTTCATGAATAGATCTCAAATTTCTAACACTATAATAATGATCCTTAAAATTCATTTTTGTTCTAGTATATATAAGATTTTGGTTGTTAAATGTTATGTGAAAAAAACATTAGAGGATAAAATTAGTAAAGGGGGATAGTTGTTTCGAAAATTTGAAAATGTTGTGGACTATGAGGGTAACAAATGTGCATATTATCACACTGACTTAACAGTAATAAATGAGTAAAACTTTGTGACAGGAAGAACTACTTAATCGACAAAATTTATGTTACATAAAACTCTGTTTTTTCATCAAATTATTTCATTTTATTGAATAAATAAAAATGAAAAAAATATAACTTTACAAACAATTATAAGAAATAATTATTATCAAAAAATTAAACTTATAAATGAATCTTACCTGAAATGGTATAGTCATCGATCAATTCAAGCAATTAGATAATTGCAATTGGCCTTGAGTACATTAATCTGACTCATACTAGTTAACAAGATATCTATGAAATAATAAGATTCATAGAGTGAGAAAATATGAAAATAAATCTCTGGAATATATTTTTAGATTACATGGAGAAGAGTCAACGAAGAAACTTCATCGATGTAGGGTTTGGTGGAGGCGATAGAAGATTAAGTATACCATATTTATGTCAAGGCTTTTGGGCCTTATTGCTTATATTTTTATTTTTTTTGTTATGGTATTCTTTGGGCCATATACATTTAACCAATCCAAAATAATGACAAAACAAAAATTTCTCAACCCAATAACCTGCATAAAATATGTCAATGGAAGTCAACAATTCAGAATATATTCACCAAGAGTTTGAACATCTTTGAATGTACATAATATCTGCAAACTCCTAGAATTCCTAAAATCAAGGTACCCAAAACAACATACTCCACCCTCACACAACAAATTTTTCTGTTTTCATATATTTTTAATCTGTGTAATTAAATTTGCAAAGATGTAAATGTGTCAAATCACATACCTTCCTAAAGTTTAGAAATTAGTGCCACTATCTCCCTCTCCTACCCCTTGTTAATTTTCCTTGTAGCTTAATTATGAATATGCTTATTTGATATACCAATAGAAGTTTGATATACCAATTGAAGTATATATCATTACCTCTATAGTTTCCTTCTATCTCGTTTGATTAGTTTCAAATAAAATGGAATATAAACTCTTGAATTTTTTATTAGAATTATTCACATTATAGATCTCTATAGTATTAGTAAAATTGCAATATATAAAAAATTACACTATATCTCCTTATATAATAAAAATTAACTATATTTCATAAAAATTAATTATATTTCAAAAAAATTACCTATCGATATTATAAATATTATAATATTTATGTAAAAGGTCAAAATCTATTTTTTTTAAAGTAACTGAAAGTTATAGCCCAAACTATAAGGTGGTTGTGGAACTTCAGGGTATCAAAACCAACCTGGATCTGGATATATTTATCTAAAAAAAAGGTTGATTAAGATTCTTTTTTGTTACAATTTATTGTACTCAAACAAGATGTGAGCTAAGTACAATGATTGTCGCCCAAAAAGAGAAAATGCTATATGCCATTTTGAAGTATATAATCTTTTATGTATAAAAGAGTATTATATACAAAGTAACACTCATTTGACCATATGAAAATACAGAATAAAATTACAAACTTAAAAAAATCATTAACAACCAATAATTAGATAAATATAAACTAATTCTTTTATTACAATTTTTAGCTAGAACACTATTTTACCAATTAAAATTTATTGTTATATTGAAAGCATGAAAAAAGCTAAAATATTTCTTATTAGTTTTTTTGTCCCTAGGTTAGTCTACATGGAAAATACATTAAATGAACAAATATGTACATGTAATGGGTTACACAATCATTTTCTTTTTGATTTTTCCTTCCACAGGGATCAATCTGATGGTATCTGAATAAAATAAAATATAAATTAAAGAATTATAGAAAATGACAATAGTATACAAAAATAGAAAAAATATATTTTTCTAGGAAACTATGTTTTCATGAATAGATCTCAAATTTCTAACACTATAATAATGATCCTTAAAATTCATTTTTGTTCTAGTATATATAAGATTTTGGTTGTTAAATGTTATGTGAAAAAAACATTAGAGGATAAAATTAGTAAAGGGGGATAGTTGTTTCGAAAATTTGAAAATGTTGTGGACTATGAGGGTAACAAATGTGCATATTATCACACTGACTTAACAGTAATAAATGAATAAAACTTTGTGACAGGAAGAACTACTTAATCGACAAAATTTATGTTACATAAAACTCTGTTTTTTCATCAAATTATTTCATTTTATTGAATAAATAAAAATGAAAAAAATATAACTTTACAAACAATTATAAGAAATAATTATTATCAAAAAATTAAACTTATAAATGAATCTTACCTGAAATGGTATAGTCATCGATCAATTCAAGCAATTAGATAATTGCAATTGGCCTTGAGTACATTAATCTGACTCATACTAGTTAACAAGATATCTATGAAATAATAAGATTCATAGAGTGAGAAAATATGAAAATAAATCTCTGGAATATATTTTTAGATTACATGGAGAAGAGTCAACGAAGAAACTTCATCGATGTAGGGTTTGGTGGAGGCGATAGAAGATTAAGTATACCATATTTATGTCAAGGCTTTTGGGCCTTATTGCTTATATTTTTATTTTTTTTGTTATGGTATTCTTTGGGCCATATACATTTAACCAATCCAAAATAATGACAAAACAAAAATTTCTCAACCCAATAACCTGCATAAAATATGTCAATGGAAGTCAACAATTCAGAATATATTCACCAAGAGTTTGAACATCTTTGAATGTACATAATATCTGCAAACTCCTAGAATTCCTAAAATCAAGGTACCCAAAACAACATACTCCACCCTCACACAACAAATTTTTCTGTTTTCATATATTTTTAATCTGTGTAATTAAATTTGCAAAGATGTAAATGTGTCAAATCACATACCTTCCTAAAGTTTAGAAATTAGTGCCACTATCTCCCTCTCCTACCCCTTGTTAATTTTCCTTGTAGCTTAATTATGAATATGCTTATTTGATATACCAATAGAAGTTTGATATACCAATTGAAGTATATATCATTACCTCTATAGTTTCCTTCTATCTCGTTTGATTAGTTTCAAATAAAATGGAATATAAACTCTTGAATTTTTTATTAGAATTATTCACATTATAGATCTCTATAGTATTAGTAAAATTGCAATATATAAAAAATTACACTATATCTCCTTATATAATAAAAATTAACTATATTTCATAAAAATTAATTATATTTCAAAAAAATTACCTATCGATATTATAAATATTATAATATTTATGTAAAAGGTCAAAATCTATTTTTTTTAAAGTAACTGAAAGTTATAGCCCAAACTATAAGGTGGTTGTGGAACTTCAGGGTATCAAAACCAACCTGGATCTGGATATATTTATCTAAAAAAAAGGTTGATTAAGATTCTTTTTTGTTACAATTTATTGTACTCAAACAAGATGTGAGCTAAGTACAATGATTGTCGCCCAAAAAGAGAAAATGCTATATGCCATTTTGAAGTATATAATCTTTTATGTATAAAAGAGTATTATATACAAAGTAACACTCATTTGACCATATGAAAATACAGAATAAAATTACAAACTTAAAAAAATCATTAACAACCAATAATTAGATAAATATAAACTAATTCTTTTATTACAATTTTTAGCTAGAACACTATTTTACCAATTAAAATTTATTGTTATATTGAAAGCATGAAAAAAGCTAAAATATTTCTTATTAGTTTTTTTGTCCCTAGGTTAGTCTACATGGAAAATACATTAAATGAACAAATATGTACATGTAATGGGTTACACAATCATTTTCTTTTTGATTTTTCCTTCCACAGGGATCAATCTGATGGTATCTGAATAAAATAAAATATAAATTAAAGAATTATAGAAAATGACAATAGTATACAAAAATAGAAAAAATATATTTTTCTAGGAAACTATGTTTTCATGAATAGATCTCAAATTTCTAACACTATAATAATGATCCTTAAAATTCATTTTTGTTCTAGTATATATAAGATTTTGGTTGTTAAATGTTATGTGAAAAAAACATTAGAGGATAAAATTAGTAAAGGGGGATAGTTGTTTCGAAAATTTGAAAATGTTGTGGACTATGAGGGTAACAAATGTGCATATTATCACACTGACTTAACAGTAATAAATGAATAAAACTTTGTGACAGGAAGAACTACTTAATCGACAAAATTTATGTTACATAAAACTCTGTTTTTTCATCAAATTATTTCATTTTATTGAATAAATAAAAATGAAAAAAATATAACTTTACAAACAATTATAAGAAATAATTATTATCAAAAAATTAAACTTATAAATGAATCTTACCTGAAATGGTATAGTCATCGATCAATTCAAGCAATTAGATAATTGCAATTGGCCTTGAGTACATTAATCTGACTCATACTAGTTAACAAGATATCTATGAAATAATAAGATTCATAGAGTGAGAAAATATGAAAATAAATCTCTGGAATATATTTTTAGATTACATGGAGAAGAGTCAACGAAGAAACTTCATCGATGTAGGGTTTGGTGGAGGCGATAGAAGATTAAGTATACCATATTTATGTCAAGGCTTTTGGGCCTTATTGCTTATATTTTTATTTTTTTTGTTATGGTATTCTTTGGGCCATATACATTTAACCAATCCAAAATAATGACAAAACAAAAATTTCTCAACCCAATAACCTGCATAAAATATGTCAATGGAAGTCAACAATTCAGAATATATTCACCAAGAGTTTGAACATCTTTGAATGTACATAATATCTGCAAACTCCTAGAATTCCTAAAATCAAGGTACCCAAAACAACATACTCCACCCTCACACAACAAATTTTTCTGTTTTCATATATTTTTAATCTGTGTAATTAAATTTGCAAAGATGTAAATGTGTCAAATCACATACCTTCCTAAAGTTTAGAAATTAGTGCCACTATCTCCCTCTCCTACCCCTTGTTAATTTTCCTTGTAGCTTAATTATGAATATGCTTATTTGATATACCAATAGAAGTTTGATATACCAATTGAACTATATATCATTACCTCTATAGTTTCCTTCTATCTCGTTTGATTAGTTTCAAATAAAATGGAATATAAACTCTTGAATTTTTTATTAGAATTATTCACATTATAGATCTCTATAGTATTAGTAAAATTGCAATATATAAAAAATTACACTATATCTCCTTATATAATAAAAATTAACTATATTTCATAAAAATTAATTATATTTCAAAAAAATTACCTATCGATATTATAAATATTATAATATTTATGTAAAAGGTCAAAATCTATTTTTTTTAAAGTAACTGAAAGTTATAGCCCAAACTATAAGGTGGTTGTGGAACTTCAGGGTATCAAAACCAACCTGGATCTGGATATATTTATCTAAAAAAAAGGTTGATTAAGATTCTTTTTTGTTACAATTTATTGTACTCAAACAAGATGTGAGCTAAGTACAATGATTGTCGCCCAAAAAGAGAAAATGCTATATGCCATTTTGAAGTATATAATCTTTTATGTATAAAAGAGTATTATATACAAAGTAACACTCATTTGACCATATGAAAATACAGAATAAAATTACAAACTTAAAAAAATCATTAACAACCAATAATTAGATAAATATAAACTAATTCTTTTATTACAATTTTTAGCTAGAACACTATTTTACCAATTAAAATTTATTGTTATATTGAAAGCATGAAAAAAGCTAAAATATTTCTTATTAGTTTTTTTGTCCCTAGGTTAGTCTACATGGAAAATACATTAAATGAACAAATATGTACATGTAATGGGTTACACAATCATTTTCTTTTTGATTTTTCCTTCCACAGGGATCAATCTGATGGTATCCGAATAAAATAAAATATAAATTAAAGAATTATAGAAAATGACAATAGTATACAAAAATAGAAAAAATATATTTTTCTAGGAAACTATGTTTTCATGAATAGATCTCAAATTTCTAACACTATAATAATGATCCTTAAAATTCATTTTTGTTCTAGTATATATAAGATTTTGGTTGTTAAATGTTATGTGAAAAAAACATTAGAGGATAAAATTAGTAAAGGGGGATAGTTGTTTCGAAAATTTGAAAATGTTGTGGACTATGAGGGTAACAAATGTGCATATTATCACACTGACTTAACAGTAATAAATGAATAAAACTTTGTGACAGGAAGAACTACTTAATCGACAAAATTTATGTTACATAAAACTCTGTTTTTTCATCAAATTATTTCATTTTATTGAATAAATAAAAATGAAAAAAATATAACTTTACAAACAATTATAAGAAATAATTATTATCAAAAAATTAAACTTATAAATGAATCTTACCTGAAATGGTATAGTCATCGATCAATTCAAGCAATTAGATAATTGCAATTGGCCTTGAGTACATTAATCTGACTCATACTAGTTAACAAGATATCTATGAAATAATAAGATTCATAGAGTGAGAAAATATGAAAATAAATCTCTGGAATATATTTTTAGATTACATGGAGAAGAGTCAACGAAGAAACTTCATCGATGTAGGGTTTCGTGGAGGCGATAGAAGATTAAGTATACCATATTTATGTCAAGGCTTTTGGGCCTTATTGCTTATATTTTTATTTTTTTTGTTATGGTATTCTTTGGGCCATATACATTTAACCAATCCAAAATAATGACAAAACAAAAATTTCTCAACCCAATAACCTGCATAAAATATGTCAATGGAAGTCAACAATTCAGAATATATTCACCAAGAGTTTGAACATCTTTGAATGTACATAATATCTGCAAACTCCTAGAATTCCTAAAATCAAGGTACCCAAAACAACATACTCCACCCTCACACAACAAATTTTTCTGTTTTCATATATTTTTAATCTGTGTAATTAAATTTGCAAAGATGTAAATGTGTCAAATCACATACCTTCCTAAAGTTTAGAAATTAGTGCCACTATCTCCCTCTCCTACCCCTTGTTAATTTTCCTTGTAGCTTAATTATGAATATGCTTATTTGATATACCAATAGAAGTTTGATATACCAATTGAAGTATATATCATTACCTCTATAGTTTCCTTCTATCTCGTTTGATTAGTTTCAAATAAAATGGAATATAAACTCTTGAATTTTTTATTAGAATTATTCACATTATAGATCTCTATAGTATTAGTAAAATTGCAATATATAAAAAATTACACTATATCTCCTTATATAATAAAAATTAACTATATTTCATAAAAATTAATTATATTTCAAAAAAATTACCTATCGATATTATAAATATTATAATATTTATGTAAAAGGTCAAAATCTATTTTTTTTAAAGTAACTGAAAGTTATAGCCCAAACTATAAGGTGGTTGTGGAACTTCAGGGTATCAAAACCAACCTGAATCTGGATATATTTATCTAAAAAAAAGGTTGATTAAGATTCTTTTTTGTTACAATTTATTGTACTCAAACAAGATGTGAGCTAAGTACAATGATTGTCGCCCAAAAAGAGAAAATGCTATATGCCATTTTGAAGTATATAATCTTTTATGTATAAAAGAGTATTATATACAAAGTAACACTCATTTGACCATATGAAAATACAGAATAAAATTACAAACTTAAAAAAATCATTAACAACCAATAATTAGATAAATATAAACTAATTCTTTTATTACAATTTTTAGCTAGAACACTATTTTACCAATTAAAATTTATTGTTATATTGAAAGCATGAAAAAAGCTAAAATATTTCTTATTAGTTTTTTTGTCCCTAGGTTAGTCTACATGGAAAATACATTAAATGAACAAATATGTACATGTAATGGGTTACACAATCATTTTCTTTTTGATTTTTCCTTCCACAGGGATCAATCTGATGGTATCCGAATAAAATAAAATATAAATTAAAGAATTATAGAAAATGACAATAGTATACAAAAATAGAAAAAATATATTTTTCTAGGAAACTATGTTTTCATGAATAGATCTCAAATTTCTAACACTATAATAATGATCCTTAAAATTCATTTTTGTTCTAGTATATATAAGATTTTGGTTGTTAAATGTTATGTGAAAAAAACATTAGAGGATAAAATTAGTAAAGGGGGATAGTTGTTTCGAAAATTTGAAAATGTTGTGGACTATGAGGGTAACAAATGTGCATATTATCACACTGACTTAACAGTAATAAATGAATAAAACTTTGTGACAGGAAGAACTACTTAATCGACAAAATTTATGTTACATAAAACTCTGTTTTTTCATCAAATTATTTCATTTTATTGAATAAATAAAAATGAAAAAAATATAACTTTACAAACAATTATAAGAAATAATTATTATCAAAAAATTAAACTTATAAATGAATCTTACCTGAAATGGTATAGTCATCGATCAATTCAAGCAATTAGATAATTGCAATTGGCCTTGAGTACATTAATCTGACTCATACTAGTTAACAAGATATCTATGAAATAATAAGATTCATAGAGTGAGAAAATATGAAAATAAATCTCTGGAATATATTTTTAGATTACATGGAGAAGAGTCAACGAAGAAACTTCATCGATGTAGGGTTTCGTGGAGGCGATAGAAGATTAAGTATACCATATTTATGTCAAGGCTTTTGGGCCTTATTGCTTATATTTTTATTTTTTTTGTTATGGTATTCTTTGGGCCATATACATTTAACCAATCCAAAATAATGACAAAACAAAAATTTCTCAACCCAATAACCTGCATAAAATATGTCAATGGAAGTCAACAATTCAGAATATATTCACCAAGAGTTTGAACATCTTTGAATGTACATAATATCTGCAAACTCCTAGAATTCCTAAAATCAAGGTACCCAAAACAACATACTCCACCCTCACACAACAAATTTTTCTGTTTTCATATATTTTTAATCTGTGTAATTAAATTTGCAAAGATGTAAATGTGTCAAATCACATACCTTCCTAAAGTTTAGAAATTAGTGCCACTATCTCCCTCTCCTACCCCTTGTTAATTTTCCTTGTAGCTTAATTATGAATATGCTTATTTGATATACCAATAGAAGTTTGATATACCAATTGAAGTATATATCATTACCTCTATAGTTTCCTTCTATCTCGTTTGATTAGTTTCAAATAAAATGGAATATAAACTCTTGAATTTTTTATTAGAATTATTCACATTATAGATCTCTATAGTATTAGTAAAATTGCAATATATAAAAAATTACACTATATCTCCTTATATAATAAAAATTAACTATATTTCATAAAAATTAATTATATTTCAAAAAAATTACCTATCGATATTATAAATATTATAATATTTATGTAAAAGGTCAAAATCTATTTTTTTTAAAGTAACTGAAAGTTATAGCCCAAACTATAAGGTGGTTGTGGAACTTCAGGGTATCAAAACCAACCTGGATCTGGATATATTTATCTAAAAAAAAGGTTGATTAAGATTCTTTTTTGTTACAATTTATTGTACTCAAACAAGATGTGAGCTAAGTACAATGATTGTCGCCCAAAAAGAGAAAATGCTATATGCCATTTTGAAGTATATAATCTTTTATGTATAAAAGAGTATTATATACAAAGTAACACTCATTTGACCATATGAAAATACAGAATAAAATTACAAACTTAAAAAAATCATTAACAACCAATAATTAGATAAATATAAACTAATTCTTTTATTACAATTTTTAGCTAGAACACTATTTTACCAATTAAAATTTATTGTTATATTGAAAGCATGAAAAAAGCTAAAATATTTCTTATTAGTTTTTTTGTCCCTAGGTTAGTCTACATGGAAAATACATTAAATGAACAAATATGTACATGTAATGGGTTACACAATCATTTTCTTTTTGATTTTTCCTTCCACAGGGATCAATCTGATGGTATCCGAATAAAATAAAATATAAATTAAAGAATTATAGAAAATGACAATAGTATACAAAAATAGAAAAAATATATTTTTCTAGGAAACTATGTTTTCATGAATAGATCTCAAATTTCTAACACTATAATAATGATCCTTAAAATTCATTTTTGTTCTAGTATATATAAGATTTTGGTTGTTAAATGTTATGTGAAAAAAACATTAGAGGATAAAATTAGTAAAGGGGGATAGTTGTTTCGAAAATTTGAAAATGTTGTGGACTATGAGGGTAACAAATGTGCATATTATCACACTGACTTAACAGTAATAAATGAGTAAAACTTTGTGACAGGAAGAACTACTTAATCGACAAAATTTATGTTACATAAAACTCTGTTTTTTCATCAAATTATTTCATTTTATTGAATAAATAAAAATGAAAAAAATATAACTTTACAAACAATTATAAGAAATAATTATTATCAAAAAATTAAACTTATAAATGAATCTTACCTGAAATGGTATAGTCATCGATCAATTCAAGCAATTAGATAATTGCAATTGGCCTTGAGTACATTAATCTGACTCATACTAGTTAACAAGATATCTATGAAATAATAAGATTCATAGAGTGAGAAAATATGAAAATAAATCTCTGGAATATATTTTTAGATTACATGGAGAAGAGTCAACGAAGAAACTTCATCGATGTAGGGTTTGGTGGAGGCGATAGAAGATTAAGTATACCATATTTATGTCAAGGCTTTTGGGCCTTATTGCTTATATTTTTATTTTTTTTGTTATGGTATTCTTTGGGCCATATACATTTAACCAATCCAAAATAATGACAAAACAAAAATTTCTCAACCCAATAACCTGCATAAAATATGTCAATGGAAGTCAACAATTCAGAATATATTCACCAAGAGTTTGAACATCTTTGAATGTACATAATATCTGCAAACTCCTAGAATTCCTAAAATCAAGGTACCCAAAACAACATACTCCACCCTCACACAACAAATTTTTCTGTTTTCATATATTTTTAATCTGTGTAATTAAATTTGCAAAGATGTAAATGTGTCAAATCACATACCTTCCTAAAGTTTAGAAATTAGTGCCACTATCTCCCTCTCCTACCCCTTGTTAATTTTCCTTGTAGCTTAATTATGAATATGCTTATTTGATATACCAATAGAAGTTTGATATACCAATTGAAGTATATATCATTACCTCTATAGTTTCCTTCTATCTCGTTTGATTAGTTTCAAATAAAATGGAATATAAACTCTTGAATTTTTTATTAGAATTATTCACATTATAGATCTCTATAGTATTAGTAAAATTGCAATATATAAAAAATTACACTATATCTCCTTATATAATAAAAATTAACTATATTTCATAAAAATTAATTATATTTCAAAAAAATTACCTATCGATATTATAAATATTATAATATTTATGTAAAAGGTCAAAATCTATTTTTTTTAAAGTAACTGAAAGTTATAGCCCAAACTATAAGGTGGTTGTGGAACTTCAGGGTATCAAAACCAACCTGGATCTGGATATATTTATCTAAAAAAAAGGTTGATTAAGATTCTTTTTTGTTACAATTTATTGTACTCAAACAAGATGTGAGCTAAGTACAATGATTGTCGCCCAAAAAGAGAAAATGCTATATGCCATTTTGAAGTATATAATCTTTTATGTATAAAAGAGTATTATATACAAAGTAACACTCATTTGACCATATGAAAATACAGAATAAAATTACAAACTTAAAAAAATCATTAACAACCAATAATTAGATAAATATAAACTAATTCTTTTATTACAATTTTTAGCTAGAACACTATTTTACCAATTAAAATTTATTGTTATATTGAAAGCATGAAAAAAGCTAAAATATTTCTTATTAGTTTTTTTGTCCCTAGGTTAGTCTACATGGAAAATACATTAAATGAACAAATATGTACATGTAATGGGTTACACAATCATTTTCTTTTTGATTTTTCCTTCCACAGGGATCAATCTGATGGTATCTGAATAAAATAAAATATAAATTAAAGAATTATAGAAAATGACAATAGTATACAAAAATAGAAAAAATATATTTTTCTAGGAAACTATGTTTTCATGAATAGATCTCAAATTTCTAACACTATAATAATGATCCTTAAAATTCATTTTTGTTCTAGTATATATAAGATTTTGGTTGTTAAATGTTATGTGAAAAAAACATTAGAGGATAAAATTAGTAAAGGGGGATAGTTGTTTCGAAAATTTGAAAATGTTGTGGACTATGAGGGTAACAAATGTGCATATTATCACACTGACTTAACAGTAATAAATGAGTAAAACTTTGTGACAGGAAGAACTACTTAATCGACAAAATTTATGTTACATAAAACTCTGTTTTTTCATCAAATTATTTCATTTTATTGAATAAATAAAAATGAAAAAAATATAACTTTACAAACAATTATAAGAAATAATTATTATCAAAAAATTAAACTTATAAATGAATCTTACCTGAAATGGTATAGTCATCGATCAATTCAAGCAATTAGATAATTGCAATTGGCCTTGAGTACATTAATCTGACTCATACTAGTTAACAAGATATCTATGAAATAATAAGATTCATAGAGTGAGAAAATATGAAAATAAATCTCTGGAATATATTTTTAGATTACATGGAGAAGAGTCAACGAAGAAACTTCATCGATGTAGGGTTTGGTGGAGGCGATAGAAGATTAAGTATACCATATTTATGTCAAGGCTTTTGGGCCTTATTGCTTATATTTTTATTTTTTTTGTTATGGTATTCTTTGGGCCATATACATTTAACCAATCCAAAATAATGACAAAACAAAAATTTCTCAACCCAATAACCTGCATAAAATATGTCAATGGAAGTCAACAATTCAGAATATATTCACCAAGAGTTTGAACATCTTTGAATGTACATAATATCTGCAAACTCCTAGAATTCCTAAAATCAAGGTACCCAAAACAACATACTCCACCCTCACACAACAAATTTTTCTGTTTTCATATATTTTTAATCTGTGTAATTAAATTTGCAAAGATGTAAATGTGTCAAATCACATACCTTCCTAAAGTTTAGAAATTAGTGCCACTATCTCCCTCTCCTACCCCTTGTTAATTTTCCTTGTAGCTTAATTATGAATATGCTTATTTGATATACCAATAGAAGTTTGATATACCAATTGAAGTATATATCATTACCTCTATAGTTTCCTTCTATCTCGTTTGATTAGTTTCAAATAAAATGGAATATAAACTCTTGAATTTTTTATTAGAATTATTCACATTATAGATCTCTATAGTATTAGTAAAATTGCAATATATAAAAAATTACACTATATCTCCTTATATAATAAAAATTAACTATATTTCATAAAAATTAATTATATTTCAAAAAAATTACCTATCGATATTATAAATATTATAATATTTATGTAAAAGGTCAAAATCTATTTTTTTTAAAGTAACTGAAAGTTATAGCCCAAACTATAAGGTGGTTGTGGAACTTCAGGGTATCAAAACCAACCTGGATCTGGATATATTTATCTAAAAAAAAGGTTGATTAAGATTCTTTTTTGTTACAATTTATTGTACTCAAACAAGATGTGAGCTAAGTACAATGATTGTCGCCCAAAAAGAGAAAATGCTATATGCCATTTTGAAGTATATAATCTTTTATGTATAAAAGAGTATTATATACAAAGTAACACTCATTTGACCATATGAAAATACAGAATAAAATTACAAACTTAAAAAAATCATTAACAACCAATAATTAGATAAATATAAACTAATTCTTTTATTACAATTTTTAGCTAGAACACTATTTTACCAATTAAAATTTATTGTTATATTGAAAGCATGAAAAAAGCTAAAATATTTCTTATTAGTTTTTTTGTCCCTAGGTTAGTCTACATGGAAAATACATTAAATGAACAAATATGTACATGTAATGGGTTACACAATCATTTTCTTTTTGATTTTTCCTTCCACAGGGATCAATCTGATGGTATCCGAATAAAATAAAATATAAATTAAAGAATTATAGAAAATGACAATAGTATACAAAAATAGAAAAAATATATTTTTCTAGGAAACTATGTTTTCATGAATAGATCTCAAATTTCTAACACTATAATAATGATCCTTAAAATTCATTTTTGTTCTAGTATATATAAGATTTTGGTTGTTAAATGTTATGTGAAAAAAACATTAGAGGATAAAATTAGTAAAGGGGGATAGTTGTTTCGAAAATTTGAAAATGTTGTGGACTATGAGGGTAACAAATGTGCATATTATCACACTGACTTAACAGTAATAAATGAGTAAAACTTTGTGACAGGAAGAACTACTTAATCGACAAAATTTTTGTTACATAAAACTCTGTTTTTTCATCAAATTATTTCATTTTATTGAATAAATAAAAATGAAAAAAATATAACTTTACAAACAATTATAAGAAATAATTATTATCAAAAAATTAAACTTATAAATGAATCTTACCTGAAATGGTATAGTCATCGATCAATTCAAGCAATTAGATAATTGCAATTGGCCTTGAGTACATTAATCTGACTCATACTAGTTAACAAGATATCTATGAAATAATAAGATTCATAGAGTGAGAAAATATGAAAATAAATCTCTGGAATATATTTTTAGATTACATGGAGAAGAGTCAACGAAGAAACTTCATCGATGTAGGGTTTGGTGGAGGCGATAGAAGATTAAGTATACCATATTTATGTCAAGGCTTTTGGGCCTTATTGCTTATATTTTTATTTTTTTTGTTATGGTATTCTTTGGGCCATATACATTTAACCAATCCAAAATAATGACAAAACAAAAATTTCTCAACCCAATAACCTGCATAAAATATGTCAATGGAAGTCAACAATTCAGAATATATTCACCAAGAGTTTGAACATCTTTGAATGTACATAATATCTGCAAACTCCTAGAATTCCTAAAATCAAGGTACCCAAAACAACATACTCCACCCTCACACAACAAATTTTTCTGTTTTCATATATTTTTAATCTGTGTAATTAAATTTGCAAAGATGTAAATGTGTCAAATCACATACCTTCCTAAAGTTTAGAAATTAGTGCCACTATCTCCCTCTCCTACCCCTTGTTAATTTTCCTTGTAGCTTAATTATGAATATGCTTATTTGATATACCAATAGAAGTTTGATATACCAATTGAAGTATATATCATTACCTCTATAGTTTCCTTCTATCTCGTTTGATTAGTTTCAAATAAAATGGAATATAAACTCTTGAATTTTTTATTAGAATTATTCACATTATAGATCTCTATAGTATTAGTAAAATTTCAATATATAAAAAATTACACTATATCTCCTTATATAATAAAAATTAACTATATTTCATAAAAATTAATTATATTTCAAAAAAATTACCTATCGATATTATAGATATTATAATATTTATGTAAAAGGTCAAGATCTATTTTTTTTAAAGTAACTGAAAGTTATAGCCCAAACTATAAGGTGGTTGTGGAACTTCAGGGTATCAAAACCAACCTGGATCTGGATATATTTATCTAAAAAAAAGGTTGATTAAGATTCTTTTTTGTTACAATTTATTGTACTCAAACAAGATGTGAGCTAAGTACAATGATTGTCGCCCAAAAAGAGAAAATGATATATGCCATTTTGAAGTATATAATCTTTTATGTATAAAAGAGTATTATATACAAAGTAACACTCATTTGACCATATGAAAATACAGAATAAAATTACAAACTTAAAAAAATCATTAACAACCAATAATTAGATAAATATAAACTAATTCTTTTATTACAATTTTTAGCTAGAACACTATTTTACCAATTAAAATTTATTGTTATATTGAAAGCATGAAAAAAGCTAAAATATTTCTTATTAGTTTTTTTGTCCCTAGGTTAGTCTACATGGAAAATACATTAAATGAACAAATATGTACATGTAATGGGTTACACAATCATTTTCTTTTTGATTTTTCCTTCCACAGGGATCAATCTGATGGTATCCGAATAAAATAAAATATAAATTAAAGAATTATAGAAAATGACAATAGTATACAAAAATAGAAAAAATATATTTTTCTAGGAAACTATGTTTTCATGAATAGATCTCAAATTTCTAACACTATAATAATGATCCTTAAAATTCATTTTTGTTCTAGTATATTTAAGATTTTGGTTGTTAAATGTTATGTGAAAAATACATTAGAGGATAAAATTAGTAAAGGGGGATAGTTGTTTCGAAAATTTGAAAATGTTGTGGACTATGAGGGTAACAAATGTGCATATTATCACACTGACTTAACAGTAATAAATGAGTAAAACTTTGTGACAGGAAGAACTACTTAATCGACAAAATTTATGTTACATAAAACTCTGTTTTTTCATCAAATTATTTCATTTTATTGAATAAATAAAAATGAAAAAAATATAACTTTACAAACAATTATAAGAAATAATTATTATCAAAAAATTAAACTTATAAATGAATCTTACCTGAAATGGTATAGTCATCGATCAATTCAAGCAATTAGATTATTGCAATTGGCCTTGAGTACATTAATCTGACTCATACTAGTTAACAAGATATCTATGAAATAATAAGATTCATAGAGTGAGAAAATATGAAAATAAATCTCTGGAATATATTTTTAGATTACATGGAGAAGAGTCAACGAAGAAACTTCATCGATGTAGGGTTTGGTGGAGGCGATAGAAGATTAAGTATACCATATTTATGTCAAGGCTTTTGGGCCTTATTGCTTATATTTTTATTTTTTTTGTTATGGTATTCTTTGGGCCATATACATTTAACCAATCCAAAATAATGACAAAACAAAAATTTCTCAACCCAATAACCTGCATAAAATATGTCAATGGAAGTCAACAATTCAGAATATATTCACCAAGAGTTTGAACATCTTTGAATGTACATAATATCTGCAAACTCCTAGAATTCCTAAAATCAAGGTACCCAAAACAACATACTCCACCCTCACACAACAAATTTTTCTGTTTTCATATATTTTTAATCTGTGTAATTAAATTTGCAAAGATGTAAATGTGTCAAATCACATACCTTCCTAAAGTTTAGAAATTAGTGCCACTATCTCCCTCTCCTACCCCTTGTTAATTTTCCTTGTAGCTTAATTATGAATATGCTTATTTGATATACCAATAGAAGTTTGATATACCAATTGAAGTATATATCATTACCTCTATAGTTTCCTTCTATCTCGTTTGATTAGTTTCAAATAAAATGGAATATAAACTCTTGAATTTTTTATTAGAATTATTCACATTATAGATCTCTATAGTATTAGTAAAATTTCAATATATAAAAAATTACACTATATCTCCTTATATAATAAAAATTAACTATATTTCATAAAAATTAATTATATTTCAAAAAAATTACCTATCGATATTATAGATATTATAATATTTATGTAAAAGGTCAAGATCTATTTTTTTTAAAGTAACTGAAAGTTATAGCCCAAACTATAAGGTGGTTGTGGAACTTCAGGGTATCAAAACCAACCTGGATCTGGATATATTTATCTAAAAAAAAGGTTGATTAAGATTCTTTTTTGTTACAATTTATTGTACTCAAACAAGATGTGAGCTAAGTACAATGATTGTCGCCCAAAAAGAGAAAATGATATATGCCATTTTGAAGTATATAATCTTTTATGTATAAAAGAGTATTATATACAAAGTAACACTCATTTGACCATATGAAAATACAGAATAAAATTACAAACTTAAAAAAATCATTAACAACCAATAATTAGATAAATATAAACTAATTCTTTTATTACAATTTTTAGCTAGAACACTATTTTACCAATTAAAATTTATTGTTATATTGAAAGCATGAAAAAAGCTAAAATATTTCTTATTAGTTTTTTTGTCCCTAGGTTAGTCTACATGGAAAATACATTAAATGAACAAATATGTACATGTAATGGGTTACACAATCATTTTCTTTTTGATTTTTCCTTCCACAGGGATCAATCTGATGGTATCCGAATAAAATAAAATATAAATTAAAGAATTATAGAAAATGACAATAGTATACAAAAATAGAAAAAATATATTTTTCTAGGAAACTATGTTTTCATGAATAGATCTCAAATTTCTAACACTATAATAATGATCCTTAAAATTCATTTTTGTTCTAGTATATTTAAGATTTTGGTTGTTAAATGTTATGTGAAAAATACATTAGAGGATAAAATTAGTAAAGGGGGATAGTTGTTTCGAAAATTTGAAAATGTTGTGGACTATGAGGGTAACAAATGTGCATATTATCACACTGACTTAACAGTAATAAATGAGTAAAACTTTGTGACAGGAAGAACTACTTAATCGACAAAATTTATGTTACATAAAACTCTGTTTTTTCATCAAATTATTTCATTTTATTGAATAAATAAAAATGAAAAAAATATAACTTTACAAACAATTATAAGAAATAATTATTATCAAAAAATTAAACTTATAAATGAATCTTACCTGAAATGGTATAGTCATCGATCAATTCAAGCAATTAGATTATTGCAATTGGCCTTGAGTACATTAATCTGACTCATACTAGTTAACAAGATATCTATGAAATAATAAGATTCATAGAGTGAGAAAATATGAAAATAAATCTCTGGAATATATTTTTAGATTACATGGAGAAGAGTCAACGAAGAAACTTCATCGATGTAGGGTTTGGTGGAGGCGATAGAAGATTAAGTATACCATATTTATGTCAAGGCTTTTGGGCCTTATTGCTTATATTTTTATTTTTTTTGTTATGGTATTCTTTGGGCCATATACATTTAACCAATCCAAAATAATGACAAAACAAAAATTTCTCAACCCAATAACCTGCATAAAATATGTCAATGGAAGTCAACAATTCAGAATATATTCACCAAGAGTTTGAACATCTTTGAATGTACATAATATCTGCAAACTCCTAGAATTCCTAAAATCAAGGTACCCAAAACAACATACTCCACCCTCACACAACAAATTTTTCTGTTTTCATATATTTTTAATCTGTGTAATTAAATTTGCAAAGATGTAAATGTGTCAAATCACATACCTTCCTAAAGTTTAGAAATTAGTGCCACTATCTCCCTCTCCTACCCCTTGTTAATTTTCCTTGTAGCTTAATTATGAATATGCTTATTTGATATACCAATAGAAGTTTGATATACCAATTGAAGTATATATCATTACCTCTATAGTTTCCTTCTATCTCGTTTGATTAGTTTCAAATAAAATGGAATATAAACTCTTGAATTTTTTATTAGAATTATTCACATTATAGATCTCTATAGTATTAGTAAAATTTCAATATATAAAAAATTACACTATATCTCCTTATATAATAAAAATTAACTATATTTCATAAAAATTAATTATATTTCAAAAAAATTACCTATCGATATTATAGATATTATAATATTTATGTAAAAGGTCAAGATCTATTTTTTTTAAAGTAACTGAAAGTTATAGCCCAAACTATAAGGTGGTTGTGGAACTTCAGGGTATCAAAACCAACCTGGATCTGGATATATTTATCTAAAAAAAAGGTTGATTAAGATTCTTTTTTGTTACAATTTATTGTACTCAAACAAGATGTGAGCTAAGTACAATGATTGTCGCCCAAAAAGAGAAAATGATATATGCCATTTTGAAGTATATAATCTTTTATGTATAAAAGAGTATTATATACAAAGTAACACTCATTTGACCATATAAAAATACAGAATAAAATTACAAACTTAAAAAAATCATTAACAACAAATAATTAGATAAATATAAACTAATTCTTTTATTACAATTTTTAGCTAGAACACTATTTTACCAATTAAAATTTATTGTTATATTGAAAGCATGAAAAAAGCTAAAATATTTCTTATTAGTTTTTTTGTCACTAGGTTAGTCTACATGGAAAATACATTAAATGAACAAATATGTACATGTAATGGGTTACACAATCATTTTTTTTTTTGATTTTTCCTTCCACAGGGATCAATCTGATGGTATCTGAATAAATTAAAATATAAATTAAAGAATTATAGAAAATGACAATAGTATACAAAAATAGAAAAAATATATTTTTCTAGGAAACTATGTTTTCATGAATAGATCTCAAATTTCTAACACTATAATAATGATCCTTAAAATTCATTTTTGTTCTAGTATATTTAAGATTTTGGTTGTTAAATGTTATGTGAAAAATACATTAGAGGATAAAATTAGTAAAGGGGGATAGTTGTTTCGAAAATTTGAAAATGTTGTGGACTATGAGGGTAACAAATGTGCATATTATCACACTGACTTAACAGTAATAAATGAGTAAAACTTTGTGACAGGAAGAACTACTTAATCGACAAAATTTATGTTACATAAAACTCTGTTTTTTCATCAAATTATTTCATTTTATTGAATAAATAAAAATGAAAAAAATATAACTTTACAAACAATTATAAGAAATAATTATTATCAAAAAATTAAACTTATAAATGAATCTTACCTGAAATGGTATAGTCATCGATCAATTCAAGCAATTAGATTATTGCAATTGGCCTTGAGTACATTAATCTGACTCATACTAGTTAACAAGATATCTATGAAATAATAAGATTCATAGAGTGAGAAAATATGAAAATAAATCTCTGGAATATATTTTTAGATTACATGGAGAAGAGTCAACGAAGAAACTTCATCGATGTAGGGTTTGGTGGAGGCGATAGAAGATTAAGTATACCATATTTATGTCAAGGCTTTTGGGCCTTATTGCTTATATTTTTATTTTTTTTGTTATGGTATTCTTTGGGCCATATACATTTAACCAATCCAAAATAATGACAAAACAAAAATTTCTCAACCCAATAACCTGCATAAAATATGTCAATGGAAGTCAACAATTCAGAATATATTCACCAAGAGTTTGAACATATTTGAATGTACATAATATCTGCAAACTCCTAGAATTCCTAAAATCAAGGTACCCAAAACAACATACTCCACCCTCACACAACAAATTTTTCTGTTTTCATATATTTTTAATCTGTGTAATTAAATTTGCAAAGATGTAAATGTGTCAAATCACATACCTTCCTAAAGTTTAGAAATTAGTGCCACTATCTCCCTCTCCTACCCCTTGTTAATTTTCCTTGTAGCTTAATTATGAATATGCTTATTTGATATACCAATAGAAGTTTGATATACCAATTGAAGTATATATCATTACCTCTATAGTTTCCTTCTATCTCGTTTGATTAGTTTCTAATAAAATGGAATATAAACTCTTGAATTTTTTATTAGAATTATTCACATTATAGATCTCTATAGTATTAGTAAAATTGCAATATATAAAAAATTACACTATATCTCCTTATATATTAAAAATTAACTATATTTCATAAAAATTAATTATATTTCAAAAAAATTACCTATCGATATTATAAATATTATAATATTTATGTAAAAGGTCAAGATCTATTTTTTTTAAAGTAACTGAAAGTTATAGCCCAAACTATAAGGTGGTTGTGGAACTTCAGGGTATCAAAACCAACCTGGATCTGGATAT
Source organism: Nemophila menziesii (assembly GCA_029959085.1). Taxonomy (NCBI): domain Eukaryota; kingdom Viridiplantae; phylum Streptophyta; class Magnoliopsida; order Boraginales; family Hydrophyllaceae; genus Nemophila; species Nemophila menziesii. The sequence goes on from JARWIR010000160.1 coordinate 25,936, forward strand.
ATTTATCTAAAAAAAAGGTTGATTGAGATTCTTTTTTGTTACAATTTATTGTACTCAAACAAGATGTGAGCTAAGTACAATGATTGTCGCCCAAAAAGAGAAAATGCTATATGCCATTTTGAAGTATATAATCTTTTATGTATAAAAGAGTATTATATACAAAGTAACACTCATTTGACCATATGAAAATACAGAATAAAATTACAAACTTAAAAAAATCATTAACAACCAATAATTAGATAAATATAAACTAATTCTTTTATTACAATTTTTAGCTAGAACACTATTTTACCAATTAAAATTTATTGTTATATTGAAAGCATGAAAAAAGCTAAAATATTTCTTATTAGTTTTTTTGTCCCTATGTTAGTCTACATGGAAAATACATTAAATGAACAAATATGTACATGTAATGGGTTACACAATCATTTTTTTTTTTGATTTTTCCTTCCACAGGGATCAATCTGATGGTATCTGAATAAATTAAAATATAAATTAAAGAATTATAGAAATTGACAATAGTATACAAAAATAGAAAAAATATATTTTTCCAGGAAACTATGTTTTCATGAATAGATCTCAAATTTCTAACACTATAATAATGATCCTTAAAATTCATTTTTGTTCTAGTATATTTAAGATTTTGGTTGTTAAATGTTATGTGAAAAATACATTAGAGGATAAAATTAGTAAAGGGGGATAGTTGTTTCGAAAATTTGAAAATGTTGTGGACTATGAGGGTAACAAATGTGCATATTATCACACTGACTTAACAGTAATAAATGAGTAAAACTTTGTGACAGGAAGAACTACTTAATCGACAAAATTTATGTTACATAAAACTCTGTTTTTTCATCAAATTATTTCATTTTATTGAATAAATAAAAATGAAAAAAATATAACTTTACAAACAATTATAAGAAATAATTATTATCAAAAAATTAAACTTATAAATGAATCTTACCTGAAATGGTATAGTCATCGATCAATTCAAGCAATTAGATTATTGCAATTGGCCTTGAGTACATTAATCTGACTCATACTAGTTAACAAGATATCTATGAAATAATAAGATTCATAGAGTGAGAAAATATGAAAATAAATCTCTGGAATATATTTTTAGATTACATGGAGAAGAGTCAACGAAGAAACTTCATCGATGTAGGGTTTGGTGGAGGCGATAGAAGATTAAGTATACCATATTTATGTCAAGGCTTTTGGGCCTTATTGCTTATATTTTTATTTTTTTTGTTATGGTATTCTTTGGGCCATATACATTTAACCAATCCAAAATAATGACAAAACAAAAATTTCTCAACCCAATAACCTGCATAAAATATGTCAATGGAAGTCAACAATTCAGAATATATTCACCAAGAGTTTGAACATATTTGAATGTACATAATATCTGCAAACTCCTAGAATTCCTAAAATCAAGGTACCCAAAACAACATACTCCACCCTCACACAACAAATTTTTCTGTTTTCATATATTTTTAATCTGTGTAATTAAATTTGCAAAGATGTAAATGTGTCAAATCACATACCTTCCTAAAGTTTAGAAATTAGTGCCACTATCTCCCTCTCCTACCCCTTGTTAATTTTCCTTGTAGCTTAATTATGAATATGCTTATTTGATATACCAATAGAAGTTTGATATACCAATTGAAGTATATATCATTACCTCTATAGTTTCCTTCTATCTCGTTTGATTAGTTTCTAATAAAATGGAATATAAACTCTTGAATTTTTTATTAGAATTATTCACATTATAGATCTCTATAGTATTAGTAAAATTGCAATATATAAAAAATTACACTATATCTCCTTATATATTAAAAATTAACTATATTTCATAAAAATTAATTATATTTCAAAAAAATTACCTATCGATATTATAAATATTATAATATTTATGTAAAAGGTCAAGATCTATTTTTTTTAAAGTAACTGAAAGTTATAGCCCAAACTATAAGGTGGTTGTGGAACTTCAGGGTATCAAAACCAACCTGGATCTGGATATATTTATCTAAAAAAAAGGTTGATTGAGATTCTTTTTTGTTACAATTTATTGTACTCAAACAAGATGTGAGCTAAGTACAATGATTGTCGCCCAAAAAGAGAAAATGCTATATGCCATTTTGAAGTATATAATCTTTTATGTATAAAAGAGTATTATATACAAAGTAACACTCATTTGACCATATGAAAATACAGAATAAAATTACAAACTTAAAAAAATCATTAACAACCAATAATTAGATAAATATAAACTAATTCTTTTATTACAATTTTTAGCTAGAACACTATTTTACCAATTAAAATTTATTGTTATATTGAAAGCATGAAAAAAGCTAAAATATTTCTTATTAGTTTTTTTGTCCCTATGTTAGTCTACATGGAAAATACATTAAATGAACAAATATGTACATGTAATGGGTTACACAATCATTTTTTTTTTTGATTTTTCCTTCCACAGGGATCAATCTGATGGTATCTGAATAAATTAAAATATAAATTAAAGAATTATAGAAATTGACAATAGTATACAAAAATAGAAAAAATATATTTTTCTAGGAAACTATGTTTTCATGAATAGATCTCAAATTTCTAACACTATAATAATGATCCTTAAAATTCATTTTTGTTCTAGTATATTTAAGATTTTGGTTGTTAAATGTTATGTGAAAAATACATTAGAGGATAAAATTAGTAAAGGGGGATAGTTGTTTCGAAAATTTGAAAATGTTGTGGACTATGAGGGTAACAAATGTGCATATTATCACACTGACTTAACAGTAATAAATGAGTAAAACTTTGTGACAGGAAGAACTACTTAATCGACAAAATTTATGTTACATAAAACTCTGTTTTTTCATCAAATTATTTCATTTTATTGAATAAATAAAAATGAAAAAAATATAACTTTACAAACAATTATAAGAAATAATTATTATCAAAAAATTAAACTTATAAATGAATCTTACCTGAAATGGTATAGTCATCGATCAATTCAAGCAATTAGATTATTGCAATTGGCCTTGAGTACATTAATCTGACTCATACTAGTTAACAAGATATCTATGAAATAATAAGATTCATAGAGTGAGAAAATATGAAAATAAATCTCTGGAATATATTTTTAGATTACATGGAGAAGAGTCAACGAAGAAACTTCATCGATGTAGGGTTTGGTGGAGGCGATAGAAGATTAAGTATACCATATTTATGTCAAGGCTTTTGGGCCTTATTGCTTATATTTTTATTTTTTTTGTTATGGTATTCTTTGGGCCATATACATTTAACCAATCCAAAATAATGACAAAACAAAAATTTCTCAACCCAATAACCTGCATAAAATATGTCAATGGAAGTCAACAATTCAGAATATATTCACCAAGAGTTTGAACATATTTGAATGTACATAATATCTGCAAACTCCTAGAATTCCTAAAATCAAGGTACCCAAAACAACATACTCCACCCTCACACAACAAATTTTTCTGTTTTCATATATTTTTAATCTGTGTAATTAAATTTGCAAAGATGTAAATGTGTCAAATCACATACCTTCCTAAAGTTTAGAAATTAGTGCCACTATCTCCCTCTCCTACCCCTTGTTAATTTTCCTTGTAGCTTAATTATGAATATGCTTATTTGATATACCAATAGAAGTTTGATATACCAATTGAAGTATATATCATTACCTCTATAGTTTCCTTCTATCTCGTTTGATTAGTTTCTAATAAAATGGAGTATAAACTCTTGAATTTTTTATTAGAATTATTCACATTATAGATCTCTATAGTATTAGTAAAATTGCAATATATAAAAAATTACACTATATCTCCTTATATATTAAAAATTAACTATATTTCATAAAAATTAATTATATTTCAAAAAAATTACCTATCGATATTATAAATATTATAATATTTATGTAAAAGGTCAAGATCTATTTTTTTTAAAGTAACTGAAAGTTATAGCCCAAACTATAAGGTGGTTGTGGAACTTCAGGGTATCAAAACCAACCTGGATCTGGATATATTTATCTAAAAAAAAGGTTGATTGAGATTCTTTTTTGTTACAATTTATTGTACTCAAACAAGATGTGAGCTAAGTACAATGATTGTCGCCCAAAAAGAGAAAATGCTATATGCCATTTTGAAGTATATAATCTTTTATGTATAAAAGAGTATTATATACAAAGTAACACTCATTTGACCATATGAAAATACAGAATAAAATTACAAACTTAAAAAAATCATTAACAACCAATAATTAGATAAATATAAACTAATTCTTTTATTACAATTTTTAGCTAGAACACTATTTTACCAATTAAAATTTATTGTTATATTGAAAGCATGAAAAAAGCTAAAATATTTCTTATTAGTTTTTTTGTCCCTATGTTAGTCTACATGGAAAATACATTAAATGAACAAATATGTACATGTAATGGGTTACACAATCATTTTTTTTTTGATTTTTCCTTCCACAGGGATCAATCTGATGGTATCTGAATAAATTAAAATATAAATTAAAGAATTATAGAAATTGACAATAGTATACAAAAATAGAAAAAATATATTTTTCTAGGAAACTATGTTTTCATGAATAGATCTCAAATTTCTAACACTATAATAATGATCCTTAAAATTCATTTTTGTTCTAGTATATTTAAGATTTTGGTTGTTAAATGTTATGTGAAAAATACATTAGAGGATAAAATTAGTAAAGGGGGATAGTTGTTTCGAAAATTTGAAAATGTTGTGGACTATGAGGGTAACAAATGTGCATATTATCACACTGACTTAACAGTAATAAATGAGTAAAACTTTGTGACAGGAAGAACTACTTAATCGACAAAATTTATGTTACATAAAACTCTGTTTTTTCATCAAATTATTTCATTTTATTGAATAAATAAAAATGAAAAAAATATAACTTTACAAACAATTATAAGAAATAATTATTATCAAAAAATTAAACTTATAAATGAATCTTACCTGAAATGGTATAGTCATCGATCAATTCAAGCAATTAGATTATTGCAATTGGCCTTGAGTACATTAATCTGACTCATACTAGTTAACAAGATATCTATGAAATAATAAGATTCATAGAGTGAGAAAATATGAAAATAAATCTCTGGAATATATTTTTAGATTACATGGAGAAGAGTCAACGAAGAAACTTCATCGATGTAGGGTTTGGTGGAGGCTATAGAAGATTAAGTATACCATATTTATGTCAAGGCTTTTGGGCCTTATTGCTTATATTTTTATTTTTTTTGTTATGGTATTCTTTGGGCCATATACATTTAACCAATCCAAAATAATGACAAAACAAAAATTTCTCAACCCAATAACCTGCATAAAATATGTCAATGGAAGTCAACAATTCAGAATATATTCACCAAGAGTTTGAACATATTTGAATGTACATAATATCTGCAAACTCCTAGAATTCCTAAAATCAAGGTACCCAAAACAACATACTCCACCCTCACACAACAAATTTTTCTGTTTTCATATATTTTTAATCTGTGTAATTAAATTTGCAAAGATGTAAATGTGTCAAATCACATACCTTCCTAAAGTTTAGAAATTAGTGCCACTATCTCCCTCTCCTACCCCTTGTTAATTTTCCTTGTAGCTTAATTATGAATATGCTTATTTGATATACCAATAGAAGTTTGATATACCAATTGAAGTATATATCATTAACTCTATAGTTTTCTTCTATCTCGTTTGATTAGTTTCAAATAAAATGGAATATAAACTCTTGAATTTTTTATTAGAATTATTCACATTATAGATCTCTATAGTATTAGTAAAATTGCAATATATAAAAAATTACACTATATCTCCTTATATAATAAAAATTAACTATATTTCATAAAAATTAATTATATTTCAAAAAAATTACCTATCGATATTATAGATATTATAATATTTATGTAAAAGGTCAAGATCTATTTTTTTTAAAGTAACTGAAAGTTATAGCCCAAACTATAAGGTGGTTGTGGAACTTCAGGGTATCAAAACCAACCTGGATCTGGATATATTTATCTAAAAAAAAGGTTGATTAAGATTCTTTTTTGTTACAATTTATTGTACTCAAACAAGATGTGAGCTAAGTACAATGATTGTCGCCCAAAAAGAAAAAAATGATATATGCCATTTTGAAGTATATAATCTTTTATGTATAAAAGAGTATTATATACAAAGTAACACTCATTTGACCATATAAAAATACAGAATAAAATTACAAACTTAAAAAAATCATTAACAACCAATAATTAGATAAATATAAACTAATTCTTTTATTACAATTTTTAGCTAGAACACTATTTTACCAATTAAAATTTATTGTTATATTGAAAGCATGAAAAAAGCTAAAATATTTCTTATTAGTTTTTTTGTCCCTAGGTTAGTCTACATGGAAAATACATTAAATGAACAAATATGTACATGTAATGGGTTACACAATCATTTTTTTTTTGATTTTTCCTTCCACAGGGATCAATCTGATGGTATCTGAATAAATTAAAATATAAATTAAAGAATTATAGAAAATGACAATAGTATACAAAAATAGAAAAAATATATTTTTCCAGGAAACTATGTTTTCATGAATAGATCTCAAATTTCTAACACTATAATAATGATCCTTAAAATTCATTTTTGTTCTAGTATATTTAAGATTTTGGTTGTTAAATGTTATGTGAAAAATACATTAGAGGATAAAATTAGTAAAGGGGGATAGTTGTTTCGAAAATTTGAAAATGTTGTGGACTATGAGGGTAACAAATGTGCATATTATCACACTGACTTAACAGTAATAAATGAGTAAAACTTTGTGACAGGAAGAACTACTTAATCGACAAAATTTATGTTACATAAAACTCTGTTTTTTCATCAAAATATTTCATTTTATTGAATAAATAAAAATGAAAAAAATATAACTTTACAAACAATTATAAGAAATAATTATTATCAAAAAATTAAACTTATAAATGAATCTTACCTGAAATGGTATAGTCATCGATCAATTCAAGCAATTAGATTATTGCAATTGGCCTTGAGTACATTAATCTGACTCATACTAGTTAACAAGATATCTATGAAATAATAAGATTCATAGAGTGAGAAAATATGAAAATAAATCTCTGGAATATATTTTTAGATTACATGGAGAAGAGTCAATGAAGAAACTTCATCGATGTAGGGTTTGGTGGAGGCGATAGAAGATTAAGTATACCATATTTATGTCAAGGCTTTTGGGCCTTATTGCTTATATTTTTATTTTTTTTGTTATGGTATTCTTTGGGCCATATACATTTAACCAATCCAAAATAATGACAAAACAAAAATTTCTCAACCCAATAACCTGCATAAAATATGTCAATGGAAGTCAACAATTCAGAATATATTCACCAAGAGTTTGAACATATTTGAATGTACATAATATCTGCAAACTCCTAGAATTCCTAAAATCAAGGTACCCAAAACAACATACTCCACCCTCACACAACAAATTTTTCTGTTTTCATATATTTTTAATCTGTGTAATTAAATTTGCAAAGATGTAAATGTGTCAAATCACATACCTTCCTAAAGTTTAGAAATTAGTGCCACTATCTCCCTCTCCTACCCCTTGTTAATTTTCCTTGTAGCTTAATTATGAATATGCTTATTTGATATACCAATAGAAGTTTGATATACCAATTGAAGTATATATCATTACCTCTATAGTTTCCTTCTATCTCGTTTGATTAGTTTCTAATAAAATGGAGTATAAACTCTTGAATTTTTTATTAGAATTATTCACATTATAGATCTCTATAGTATTAGTAAAATTGCAATATATAAAAAATTACACTATATCTCCTTATATATTAAAAATTAACTATATTTCATAAAAATTAATTATATTTCAAAACAATTACCTATCGATATTATAAATATTATAATATTTATGTAAAAGGTCAAGATCTATTTTTTTTAAAGTAACTGAAAGTTATAGCCCAAACTATAAGGTGGTTGTGGAACTTCAGGGTATCAAAACCAACCTGGATCTGGATATATTTATCTAAAAAAAAGGTTGATTGAGATTCTTTTTTGTTACAATTTATTGTACTCAAACAAGATGTGAGCTAAGTACAATGATTGTCGCCCAAAAAGAGAAAATGCTATATGCCATTTTGAAGTATATAATCTTTTATGTATAAAAGAGTATTATATACAAAGTAACACTCATTTGACCATATGAAAATACAGAATAAAATTACAAACTTAAAAAAATCATTAACAACCAATAATTAGATAAATATAAACTAATTCTTTTATTACAATTTTTAGCTAGAACACTATTTTACCAATTAAAATTTATTGTTATATTGAAAGCATGAAAAAAGCTAAAATATTTCTTATTAGTTTTTTTGTCCCTATGTTAGTCTACATGGAAAATACATTAAATGAACAAATATGTACATGTAATGGGTTACACAATCATTTTTTTTTTGATTTTTCCTTCCACAGGGATCAATCTGATGGTATCTGAATAAATTAAAATATAAATTAAAGAATTATAGAAATTGACAATAGTATACAAAAATAGAAAAAATATATTTTTCTAGGAAACTATGTTTTCATGAATAGATCTCAAATTTCTAACACTATAATAATGATCCTTAAAATTCATTTTTGTTCTAGTATATTTAAGATTTTGGTTGTTAAATGTTATGTGAAAAATACATTAGAGGATAAAATTAGTAAAGGGGGATAGTTGTTTCGAAAATTTGAAAATGTTGTGGACTATGAGGGTAACAAATGTGCATATTATCACACTGACTTAACAGTAATAAATGAGTAAAACTTTGTGACAGGAAGAACTACTTAATCGACAAAATTTATGTTACATAAAACTCTGTTTTTTCATCAAATTATTTCATTTTATTGAATAAATAAAAATGAAAAAAATATAACTTTACAAACAATTATAAGAAATAATTATTATCAAAAAATTAAACTTATAAATGAATCTTACCTGAAATGGTATAGTCATCGATCAATTCAAGCAATTAGATTATTGCAATTGGCCTTGAGTACATTAATCTGACTCATACTAGTTAACAAGATATCTATGAAATAATAAGATTCATAGAGTGAGAAAATATGAAAATAAATCTCTGGAATATATTTTTAGATTACATGGAGAAGAGTCAATGAAGAAACTTCATCGATGTAGGGTTTGGTGGAGGCGATAGAAGATTAAGTATACCATATTTATGTCAAGGCTTTTGGGCCTTATTGCTTATATTTTTATTTTTTTTGTTATGGTATTCTTTGGGCCATATACATTTAACCAATCCAAAATAATGACAAAACAAAAATTTCTCAACCCAATAACCTGCATAAAATATGTCAATGGAAGTCAACAATTCAGAATATATTCACCAAGAGTTTGAACATATTTGAATGTACATAATATCTGCAAACTCCTAGAATTCCTAAAATCAAGGTACCCAAAACAACATACTCCACCCTCACACAACAAATTTTTCTGTTTTCATATATTTTTAATCTGTGTAATTAAATTTGCAAAGATGTAAATGTGTCAAATCACATACCTTCCTAAAGTTTAGAAATTAGTGCCACTATCTCCCTCTCCTACCCCTTGTTAATTTTCCTTGTAGCTTAATTATGAATATGCTTATTTGATATACCAATAGAAGTTTGATATACCAATTGAAGTATATATCATTACCTCTATAGTTTCCTTCTATCTCGTTTGATTAGTTTCTAATAAAATGGAGTATAAACTCTTGAATTTTTTATTAGAATTATTCACATTATAGATCTCTATAGTATTAGTAAAATTGCAATATATAAAAAATTACACTATATCTCCTTATATATTAAAAATTAACTATATTTCATAAAAATTAATTATATTTCAAAACAATTACCTATCGATATTATAAATATTATAATATTTATGTAAAAGGTCAAGATCTATTTTTTTTAAAGTAACTGAAAGTTATAGCCCAAACTATAAGGTGGTTGTGGAACTTCAGGGTATCAAAACCAACCTGGATCTGGATATATTTATCTAAAAAAAAGGTTGATTGAGATTCTTTTTTGTTACAATTTATTGTACTCAAACAAGATGTGAGCTAAGTACAATGATTGTCGCCCAAAAAGAGAAAATGCTATATGCCATTTTGAAGTATATAATCTTTTATGTATAAAAGAGTATTATATACAAAGTAACACTCATTTGACCATATGAAAATACAGAATAAAATTACAAACTTAAAAAAATCATTAACAACCAATAATTAGATAAATATAAACTAATTCTTTTATTACAATTTTTAGCTAGAACACTATTTTACCAATTAAAATTTATTGTTATATTGAAAGCATGAAAAAAGCTAAAATATTTCTTATTAGTTTTTTTGTCCCTATGTTAGTCTACATGGAAAATACATTAAATGAACAAATATGTACATGTAATGGGTTACACAATCATTTTTTTTTTGATTTTTCCTTCCACAGGGATCAATCTGATGGTATCTGAATAAATTAAAATATAAATTAAAGAATTATAGAAATTGACAATAGTATACAAAAATAGAAAAAATATATTTTTCTAGGAAACTATGTTTTCATGAATAGATCTCAAATTTCTAACACTATAATAATGATCCTTAAAATTCATTTTTGTTCTAGTATATTTAAGATTTTGGTTGTTAAATGTTATGTGAAAAATACATTAGAGGATAAAATTAGTAAAGGGGGATAGTTGTTTCGAAAATTTGAAAATGTTGTGGACTATGAGGGTAACAAATGTGCATATTATCACACTGACTTAACAGTAATAAATGAGTAAAACTTTGTGACAGGAAGAACTACTTAATCGACAAAATTTATGTTACATAAAACTCTGTTTTTTCATCAAATTATTTCATTTTATTGAATAAATAAAAATGAAAAAAATATAACTTTACAAACAATTATAAGAAATAATTATTATCAAAAAATTAAACTTATAAATGAATCTTACCTGAAATGGTATAGTCATCGATCAATTCAAGCAATTAGATTATTGCAATTGGCCTTGAGTACATTAATCTGACTCATACTAGTTAACAAGATATCTATGAAATAATAAGATTCATAGAGTGAGAAAATATGAAAATAAATCTCTGGAATATATTTTTAGATTACATGGAGAAGAGTCAATGAAGAAACTTCATCGATGTAGGGTTTGGTGGAGGCGATAGAAGATTAAGTATACCATATTTATGTCAAGGCTTTTGGGCCTTATTGCTTATATTTTTATTTTTTTTGTTATGGTATTCTTTGGGCCATATACATTTAACCAATCCAAAATAATGACAAAACAAAAATTTCTCAACCCAATAACCTGCATAAAATATGTCAATGGAAGTCAACAATTCAGAATATATTCACCAAGAGTTTGAACATATTTGAATGTACATAATATCTGCAAACTCCTAGAATTCCTAAAATCAAGGTACCCAAAACAACATACTCCACCCTCACACAACAAATTTTTCTGTTTTCATACATTTTTAATCTGTGTAATTAAATTTGCAAAGATGTAAATGTGTCAAATCACATACCTTCCTAAAGTTTAGAAATTAGTGCCACTATCTCCCTCTCCTACCCCTTATTAATTTTCCTTGTAGCTTAATTATGAATATGCTTATTTTGATATACCAATAGAAGTTTGATATACCAATTGAAGTATATATCATTACCTCTATAGTTTCCTTCTATCTCGTTTGATTAGTTTCTAATAAAATGGAATATAAACTCTTGAATTTTTTATTAGAATTATTCACATTATAGATCTCTATAGTATTAGTAAAATTGCAATATATAAAAAATTACACTATATCTCCTTATATATTAAAAATTAACTATATTTCATAAAAATTAATTATATTTCAAAAAAATTACCTATCGATATTATAAATATTATAATATTTATGTAAAAGGTCAAGATCTATTTTTTTTAAAGTAACTGAAAGTTATAGCCCAAACTATAAGGTGGTTGTGGAACTTCAGGGTATCAAAACCAACCTGGATCTGGATATATTTATCTAAAAAAAAGGTTGATTGAGATTCTTTTTTGTTACAATTTATTGTACTCAAACAAGATGTGAGCTAAGTACAATGATTGTCGCCCAAAAAGAGAAAATGCTATATGCCATTTTGAAGTATATAATCTTTTATGTATAAAAGAGTATTATATACAAAGTAACACTCATTTGACCATATGAAAATACAGAATAAAATTACAAACTTAAAAAAATCATTAACAACCAATAATTAGATAAATATAAACTAATTCTTTTATTACAATTTTTAGCTAGAACACTATTTTACCAATTAAAATTTATTGTTATATTGAAAGCATGAAAAAAGCTAAAATATTTCTTATTAGTTTTTTTGTCCCTAGGTTAGTCTACATGGAAAATACATTAAATGAACAAATATGTACATGTAATGGGTTACACAATCATTTTTTTTTGATTTTTCCTTCCACAGGGATCAATCTGATGGTATCTGAATAAAATAAAATATAAATTAAAGAATTATAGAAAATGACAATAGTATACAAAAATAGAAAAAATATATTTTTCTAGGAAACTATGTTTTCATGAATAGATCTCAAATTTCTAACACTATAATAATGATCCTTAAAATTCATTTTTGTTCTAGTATATATAAGATTTTGGTTGTTAAATGTTATGTGAAAAATACATTAGAGGATAAAATTAGTAAAGGGGGATAGTTGTTTCTAAAATTTGAAAATGTTGTGGACTATGAGGGTAACAAATGTGCATATTATCACACTGAGTTAACAGTAATAAATGAATAAAACTTTGTGACAGGAAGAACTACTTAATCGACAAAATTTATGTTACATAAAACTCTGTTTTTTCATCAAATTATTTCATTTTATTGAATAAATAAAAATGAAAAAAATATAACTTTACAAACAATTATAAGAAATAATTATTATCAAAAAATTAAACTTATAAATGAATCTTACCTGAAATGGTATAGTCATCGATCAATTCAAGCAATTAGATTATTGCAATTGGCCTTGAGTACATTAATCTGACTCATACTAGTTAACAAGATATCTATGAAATAATAAGATTCATAGAGTGAGAAAATATGAAAATAAATCTCTGGAATATATTTTTAGATTACATGGAGAAGAGTCAATGAAGAAACTTCATCGATGTAGGGTTTGGTGGAGGCGATAGAAGATTAAGTATACCATATTTATGTCAAGGCTTTTGGGCCTTATTGCTTATATTTTTATTTTTTTTGTTATGGTATTCTTTGGGCCATATACATTTAACCAATCCAAAATAATGACAAAACAAAAATTTCTCAACCCAATAACCTGCATAAAATATGTCAATGGAAGTCAACAATTCAGAATATATTCACCAAGAGTTTGAACATATTTGAATGTACATAATATCTGCAAACTCCTAGAATTCCTAAAATCAAGGTACCCAAAACAACATACTCCACCCTCACACAACAAATTTTTCTGTTTTCATACATTTTTAATCTGTGTAATTAAATTTGCAAAGATGTAAATGTGTCAAATCACATACCTTCCTAAAGTTTAGAAATTAGTGCCACTATCTCCCTCTCCTACCCCTTATTAATTTTCCTTGTAGCTTAATTATGAATATGCTTATTTTGATATACCAATAGAAGTTTGATATACCAATTGAAGTATATATCATTACCTCTATAGTTTCCTTCTATCTCGTTTGATTAGTTTCTAATAAAATGGAATATAAACTCTTGAATTTTTTATTAGAATTATTCACATTATAGATCTCTATAGTATTAGTAAAATTGCAATATATAAAAAATTACACTATATCTCCTTATATATTAAAAATTAACTATATTTCATAAAAATTAATTATATTTCAAAAAAATTACCTATCGATATTATAAATATTATAATATTTATGTAAAAGGTCAAGATCTATTTTTTTTAAAGTAACTGAAAGTTATAGCCCAAACTATAAGGTGGTTGTGGAACTTCAGGGTATCAAAACCAACCTGGATCTGGATATATTTATCTAAAAAAAAGGTTGATTGAGATTCTTTTTTGTTACAATTTATTGTACTCAAACAAGATGTGAGCTAAGTACAATGATTGTCGCCCAAAAAGAGAAAATGCTATATGCCATTTTGAAGTATATAATCTTTTATGTATAAAAGAGTATTATATACAAAGTAACACTCATTTGACCATATGAAAATACAGAATAAAATTACAAACTTAAAAAAATCATTAACAACCAATAATTAGATAAATATAAACTAATTCTTTTATTACAATTTTTAGCTAGAACACTATTTTACCAATTAAAATTTATTGTTATATTGAAAGCATGAAAAAAGCTAAAATATTTCTTATTAGTTTTTTTGTCCCTAGGTTAGTCTACATGGAAAATACATTAAATGAACAAATATGTACATGTAATGGGTTACACAATCATTTTTTTTTGATTTTTCCTTCCACAGGGATCAATCTGATGGTATCTGAATAAAATAAAATATAAATTAAAGAATTATAGAAAATGACAATAGTATACAAAAATAGAAAAAATATATTTTTCTAGGAAACTATGTTTTCATGAATAGATCTCAAATTTCTAACACTATAATAATGATCCTTAAAATTCATTTTTGTTCTAGTATATATAAGATTTTGGTTGTTAAATGTTATGTGAAAAATACATTAGAGGATAAAATTAGTAAAGGGGGATAGTTGTTTCTAAAATTTGAAAATGTTGTGGACTATGAGGGTAACAAATGTGCATATTATCACACTGAGTTAACAGTAATAAATGAATAAAACTTTGTGACAGGAAGAACTACTTAATCGACAAAATTTATGTTACATAAAACTCTGTTTTTTCATCAAATTATTTCATTTTATTGAATAAATAAAAATGAAAAAAATATAACTTTACAAACAATTATAAGAAATAATTATTATCAAAAAATTAAACTTATAAATGAATCTTACCTGAAATGGTATAGTCATCGATCAATTAAAGCAATTAGATAATTGCAATTGGCCTTGAGTACATTAATCTGACTCATACTAGTTAACAAGATATCTATGAAATAATAAGATTCATAGAGTGAGAAAATATGAAAATAAATCTCTGGAATATATTTTTAGATTACATGGAGAAGAGTCAACGAATAAACTTCATCTATGTAGGGTTTGGTGGAGGCTATAGAAGATTAAGTGTACCATATATATGTTAAGGCTTTTGGGCCTTATTGCTTATATTTTTATTTTTATGTTATGGTATTCTTTGGGCCTTATAAAAAATATACTACATTTTTTGTTATGATATGGACTAAATTTATATAAAATTTAAAGTCTAATACCACATATTATTTGATAGTTTGAAATAAAATTAAAAAAATATCACTTTCTTAAATAAAGGAGGAGAAGCTAAAAGTTTGGGGTTAACTCACAGATTATGTCAAAATAAATATCATGAAAAAATATGAATAATATAAGTAACAATTCATAATATTGTCTTATTTATTTTTCCTTAATTGTTTTATAGTATGTTTATAAAAGTTTTTTGTAACAAAAAAACTTAAACCACTTGATAATGTACATTGTATATAATACATACAATGTGAGTCTACTTCATATTAATTTTTTAAATTTTTAAGTTCAAATAATCTAAATTAATTTTAACAATACTATATATAAAATAATTGTTAATATGCATGGCAAATTGGACCTGAATTAAGCGCAGTTTGCTTACACTAAGATATAGTATAGATAAAATCTCATGGGTTTTTCTAAGAATAAAGTCTGGCATATACCCAAAACCTATGGGTATGTGCGTGTATCAATCAATCAAGCGGGTTGAATGGACGATCTTCTCACCTCTAATAGAAGATATTACCTTTAAAGATTATTGTGTCGGGACAGACTGGCGGTATTAGTAGTAAAAAGGTACTTCCATGATATTTATAGATGGTAAAGAAATGCTTAAACTTCTAAGGTAATGAAATATAAATCTTTCATCGATGAATAAGTTCTTCAAAGATAATGAAAAGTAGTCATGGAAAAACAAACACCAAATGGTGGTCATATGTCGTGGTAAAAACAAAAAAATGTTCAATGTTATAAAAAATTACCCCCACTATAACTATCGATAACATTTTGTTCAATCCACGAATCCGAAAATGCCCAAAATCACTCAAGGATAAAACATTTATGTTGGAATATCAATATGTTACTTAAAATATAGGCTGCTATGGCAGGTTTTCATGAAGTCACTCAAAAGTGAATCATTTGTGTTGTCATATTAATAAGTTACTCAAACAAATATCAAAAAGGTATCTAAAAGAACAAATATCACATTAGCATATCAAGAAGCTACTTGAAAAAAAGCGACTCCTAAATTGGCACATTATCTACATACTCAAAATATCGGTTCCCATGTCAGTTCTTTATAAAAAGGCAAATGAATTATGTAGATAATACTCGGGGAAATAACACCGATTACACAAATTCAAAAGGGATATTGAAAAGAAATAATGAAGTGTTTGTAGTAATTGGGTGAATTAAAGCTATGGTCGAATATAAGATTAAAGAAAAAGATATCTACCCCAAACAAGGAAAATAAAAAACCGAATAAAGACTTGACATGATATGGCCGATGAATTGGGTATGCGCATATTTAGTGGACAAGAAATATATAGGAGCAAATAAGAACCTTTTTGCGCACCCATATTAATTATAAATAGCTCTTACACATCTCCCTAATAGGGTATATTTTTACTCATTAATTTTAATTCATTGTTCATAAATAAAGTTTGAACCTCTATAACTCTATCGGAGTGTAAGAATACGCTCAAACGTAATAATGACTTGAGTGTCGGGGTGCCTCTGGAAGAAAAACTTCTTGCGGTACTGATCTAGTCTTTGGTTTAAGTATATTCAGCCATGAGATTAGACAAAACATTAGCAAATTACAAATATATTTCTCATAAACCCAATCTTATTTTGATAGTTTCGACAGTCATCCTTATCTTTTCTATAACAACTACATTTTGTTCATTTTGTAAGTCAATTATATTGGTGGATCTTTTGTAACTATAACCAAATGTTTGATTAATATTTGTTGATTTTTTATAAAAAGTTAAGGACCCAAAAGCTAAGGGGTGTTATTTTCTTTTGTAATAATTCAAAAAGCTTATATTTTGTTCACTAATTATTTTTTAGAAACGTTATATTTGTGAAAATTTTAGATGCTTAATTACAATAATGATATTCAATTAATGTTCTTATACTGTTTGTTTTTCATATTTTTTTTCATTTTTAATTCAAATTTCTTTTATATTTTCAGTTTTAATATATTTGACTTCAATTTCTACAAAACATATTAGAGTTAGATTATGGGAAATAGTGATTATTAATTAAGGAGACAATTTAATGTATATTCTAGAATAATTTTACTAATAGAAATTCATTGTGTTGGGGATAGATTTATAAAGTTTATTTAATATAATTTTGCATCTTATATTTTTCCATTATAACCAATTAACATAATTATAATTATTTATTTCTGTTTTACATATACTAGTTCCCTTGAGATATAAAGATAGACAACAGGTCTTCATTCAAAAGGGAAAAAATATATGGTTGACCACGAAAACGATACTTGGGTCTGATCTCCAAACTTATTTGCTAAATATTATCACAACCACATTTATGTATTTAATTGGAGAGTTAATATAACTCAATTGAAGACACAATTTAAGTAAAGAAGAATATAATATCCAGATCCATTTTGCATTTAATTGATAATTGGGGTACCTCCACATAGTTGATATTTGTCCATTTTTTAAAACCATTGGTAGGGTTTTTTAGTTTTTGAAAATTAAGGTAGGTTATTTGGTAAGTTACCTTTGAAAATTGAAGTAGCCGCCTATAGAGCCATATAGAGAGAGTCTTACCGACAATCAAAACAATTACTATCATTATCAATGTTCTTTTGATAATTTATGGGTTGGATCTATCATTTTTATCATAAATAGCTAAAAACAAATATTATAAACGCAAAGAGTGTAATTTTTACATTTTGT
This sequence comes from Nemophila menziesii, assembly GCA_029959085.1. Lineage (NCBI taxonomy): Eukaryota > Viridiplantae > Streptophyta > Magnoliopsida > Boraginales > Hydrophyllaceae > Nemophila > Nemophila menziesii. The sequence continues at coordinate 44,154 of JARWIR010000160.1, forward strand.
AAGGAACTACAATAAAATTACCTGGAAAATCAGGTTACGGAAATAGTTAAGATGTTTGTTTAATATTCAAGCAAGAGTCTGTTGAGACATGGCTGCAATACCTATTATATTGTCTAGGTTGTTACCAAGTTAAGGGTTTGGATCTAAAAACTCCTAACATTTGCACATTACATCATCACTAGATCATTATTTATGATTTAATCTGAAAAAGTAAAGGACTATTATAATAATTAACCATTAATAAGTTGAAGGGTTTGTTGGATTCATATATAGAATTTGAAGATAGAGGCAATGGACAACTTATGCAATAAAAGAGTTAAATAATTTATATATAAATTTTATGGGGTCTTTTTCTATTTGCTTACAATAATTGTAAGTTCATTTGAGTAAGTTTGAACTCATAACTTCAACATTAATAATCTAGAACAATTGGTTCCTGTTAAAAAATTTACTAGACCAAATTTAAAGCTAAGGGTTTGAGATGAAAAATAGTACCATTGGTTCCTTTTAAAAATTATATAGCCAAGTATGCATGTGTTGGTATCATGTGAAGAGAATGATTTTCTTATAATTAATAATTAGTTTTCTTCTAAATTGTGATAAAGTAGCAAATTTTGATGAATTATCTTCATATACTATCCATAACCTAGTATATACATATGCATGAAATTACTTTTCTCAGTTTCATAAGTTCTAAATAAAATGCATAGGATCTAATTTTGTGATTAATTTTGTTTAGGGAAGAATCACTTGCATATATGATCTTGAAATAAAATATTGGCATTTATTATGTCCTTTCACTTTGTTTACAAATATATCCTTTTTAGTTGCATCTAGTAAAGTTATTTATTAAATATTTTTGGGATATATTTTGTTTAATGTGATAATGGTTTTGATGTTGTAGAAAAATGTTAGAACAAGGTTATCATCGGTTGCTTGATTAAGATTTTCTGTAACTCTTCCAAGATATATAAATAGTTTAGAAACATTTTCGTCCAAAGATAAACAACCAAAATTGTTTATATCTAGACAACCTAAAAAGAATGGGTAACACTTCCCTCCAGTTGGATGAACTAATATTCGTATCATAACCATTAAATAAATGGAAAATATTAGGTGCGATTAATATGATAGCGATAGAGACCTACAATCTCTAGTGCTCTACAATATATTTACTGGGGAAATACTCGTTGAAAAGTAAAAAAACTTTATTATTTAATAATGAGTGAGCATTTATCTAATTTAGTATCAGTTTTTGGTGTTCAGTTGTGAATGATGAAATGTTTTGAGGCTTACCATGATCATTTGGTGGGTAATATTAACATTTGTTGGATTAACATTGCTCATATTAAGAGAGAAGAGTTTGAAAATGGTGATACCGAATTATATAACCATATAGGTTTTGTATCGGGTATATTAGAGTGGATGGATAACTATTTCACAAGGAAAATAATTAACCTCGGAGCATAAGGATAGCTCATTTATACATTCAAGATAGTAAAAGCATTACAAATACGTCAAGTTTGCAATAACGAGACAATGTATCCTACAAAGTGAAAAGTTTGAGGTGGTCAACGAATGAGTTACTACATATGCTTAATAAAAAGTATACAAAGAAAACAAATATTGAGGTATACGAAGGATTCAGTTTACTAAAAATAATATATAACAGTAACTAACGTAATAAATTTTATATTTATTATAGAGATGCAGAAACGATTGATAGGCTTAACTACAAATGTTTTGGAAATATGTAAATGACAAACATGCCATCCAAGAGTGAAGGTTTTGTGACAATATCAGAGAAGAGTAATTCCATTAATGAAGCAAAACTAGAGCAATAATTATTGAAAGAAGAGAGTGATATATTTCATGCACGTATAGAAGAAGTTAGTATCACAGAAAATGAAGTTTAATCTAAAATTTGAGAGTTGTCTATATTATAAAATACCACCATATTTAATTATTAAATTTCTTGTTATTATATATATATAAATTTTTTTTTTTACATTTTTACATGCTTATTATATTTAATACTGAAGATTATTTTGTGATCTAATAATATGTGTCGTATATGGACATGTTTGATAGTAGGTGTTCTTTAAAATATGGAATCCCCTATGAATACTGTTATATTTATTCATTATAGTGATGTAATAATTATACAAAATATTAAATCCAATTTCTTAATAAAGTACTATTTTAACAAATAGTTTAGACACAGTTGTATCACTATAAAGTAGTTTCTAAGATAGATTAACTTGAGTTAATAATATCCCAAGATGATATAATTATCGTAAGATGCTTGAAAGCTTATAAATTGATGTTGTCATTATTAGTGTTAGGTAAATAAAATATATATTTATATAAATAATTTAATGCTTGTTTCTGATATCATTATATAGCCTTTATTAAAAAAATTATTTTTTAATTATGATGACACAAGAGTTGAAAACTTAAGTTTATAACCCTTAGTTTTTAACTGAATGAATACACCTCTCCATAAATTTGCTCGAGTACAGATAACCTTATAAGGTCTTTTGTATCATGGTGTTCTTAATTAAGTTCTTTCCTTGATACAAAAGCTCTAACCATCTCCAAATGTCACGATTTGGCTTATACTAACTTACATGGCTAGACTCAGGTTTACTTAGGCAAAATAATAAAGTATTAAATGCATTTTCAGCTTAGGCGAGCTTATTCATTTTATCTTTAGTTGATCTCGGTTATTTATATCTGATTTGGGACACCTTCAACCTCCTTGTAGGGAATGAATGGTCCTTTTATTGTGAGTACCCAGAGATAAAAATCAACACTTTTTTTCTTCAACTAGCCGTTCCTCCATTAAATATAATTAGCCTGTTAATATAATGGAGGACTAGTCATAAAATGTTTGTTAATAGAATTTATTACTTTAAAAGTCATAACATTACGGTTACAAACAATTAGAATTTTAGGTATATAATTAGTATCCGATACCACTTGTTAATGGTAGCTTCAAAATTTTGAACAAAGAAAAATACTACAATCACTAATAAGAGTAAGTACTTAGTTAGCATCAATTAACATAAGTATAAGTATTTGCTAAGAAATACTATGTTATGTAATTTAACAAAGACATGTCATTTACAAAATGTAAAGAGTGAGGGTTTATAGAATGTAACAATTTATTGGTAGTGGCTAGTCTGGAAACTAACTCCAATACGTAAGGCTCAACATTATGTTAGTAAATTTCCAGTTTCATTTTTGCACCTTTGATAATTAATCGATTTAGTGTATATCGAAAGTCTAAATCACATTCGAAAATTTGTAGTTACGTGGAATGTAAGATTACATAGTTTATCGGATTTGATTATTTTAAGTTTTGTTACAAACACAAGTAAAACATGATCTCTTAAGAAACTTGACATATTTGATCACAATTCAGTCAAGTTAAAACACTATTCAAGTTCTACTAATTTTTTTGTCATTAGTCTTACTAGTTGAATAATAGGAAAACTCTTAGAATGTAATATTGAAAAAATGGCTCTCTCTCAAGATTAAGATTTTAATTTTAAGAGTAAAACCAATTGGAAAGATACATTTTTTGTGAAACTACACTATGCACAATGCTTAGTCTAATTTACTATATTTTTGTGACCCCGACATAATATGTCTCTTCTTTTTAGCCTCCTCCCACTTCCCCACACTACTACAACAGGTTTCATTTAATATGATATCTATAGCGATAACAAGTAGTTTTTGGTAATAAGTCGTCATTAGCGACATCTCTCAAAAGTTTGTCTTTATTGGCTAAAAAATATAAGAAAATAGCTTAAAATTTGAATTATTTCATTGGTGATGTTAAAATACTTGTAAACAATATTAATTGAGAAATTTATCGACAACTTATATCCTCATTAGTGAATCAATCTCGTTGCTGATAATGGATATCTACAATTAAAACATGAATAAGTCTCATTTTCACTTTTCACTCTTTAAGTTTTTTTGGCATTTTTCCTCGCTTTAGAAGTTGTCGTCATTCTCTTCCAACGTCGAAAAGTAATCCCACCGTCGCCATAAAAATTAACCATGAAATCTTTAATTTCTTTAGTGTTTTTTTGTATTTTTATTGGTAAATCAAATTTTATCCCAGTAAGGCTAAACAACAATATATCTTTACAATAATGACCAATATGGTTAGTAAAATTAATATTATAGACCTATTCAAAATAATGCGTATATTTACATTGCGAATAACAAGAAAGATCAACAATAGCCCCAAATACTTCAATTCCAATTAGCAACTAATCATGATGTAATTTTTCCTTCAAACATTCTTCTACTCAATCTAATAGAGATGAGAGAATTAAAACGGGTAAGAATTAAAGTCAATAGATGGAAGTAGTAATACAAACACCTACAGTTAAAGTCAATTATTTTCTCGAGAAATGCTTAACCACCTTGTTGATTAATAAAATCCAACTATTACATTTCATCGCGCGACTAATAAGATTTTTCTTAAGGATTCTTCTGCTGAAAGAACACTGATTGGATATTGTTTTTTTTTTACTCATTTTTCTTTTTCTTCTTCCCCGAAACATAAAATGTTTCAGAGTTATCTTCAATACGGAGAGTCACGGTTTCTTCATTCACATTCACTATAGTATCGATGGTGGCTAGGAATTGACGCCCAAGAATGAATACGACTTTCTTATCTGCTTTATATTCTAGAATAATAAAGTCCGTGGGAATAACAAGGTTACCTACTTGAACGAGCACGTCCTCAATTACTCCCCACGACTTTGTTGTTGATTGATCCACAAATTTAAAGATTACAGGTGTTGGTTTCGCATCACTAATACCAATCTTCTTTAATATACGTTTGGTCATGATATTCACACTTGCCCCTAAATCACACATGGATTTTCCATGAAATATGCCACCTATTTTTATTAGGAGGTTGAAACCTCCAGGATCTTTAAGCTTCGGTGGTAATCTTTGCTGAACTTGTGCTGATAATCCTTCATTGAGTGTCACAGATTTGGATCTTGTGAACCTTTCTTTATTTAAGAGTGCCTCCATAAAGAATCGATCATAGTTTCGCCTTCCTTTCATAGCTTCGAGTAAAGGGACGTTAATTTTCACTTGTTTTAACGAATCTATACACTTCTGTTGTTGCTCCTTTGGATAAGCGGGATAGTGGCAATGTATGGGTGGTTGTCTTTCTCAACTTCTCTCTTCAATTCTTGGTTCCTCAACCACTCTTGGACTCTTACTTTCATCGTTTTCAACTTTTTCAAACCAATCTTCAACAATTATCTCATCTAAGGTCATCCGACTTACGTTTGATTTGTTTGGTAGTTAATCCCCTTTTGAGGGAGATGGTAGCGCTTCAGCGATTATCTCGTTGTGTTATTTCATCTTTTAAGCTTGAAGACTAATAGTCTTAACCTTGTCGTCAACGTATTGGATCTTCTTCATGTTAGACGTTGTATCTTGGGTCAATTGTAGGAGTTGATTTTGCATTTGGTCTATGATTGTAGTGAGCCGCACTACATTCTTCTCTAAAAGTTGATTATGATGTTTCAAATCTTGATTCTATTGTTGCAGACTTTGCACTAGTGATGCATCGATCTTTGATTCAAGTCTGCTAATATTATCCTTCGAGAAGTTGATGAATTGACTAATAGTCTCTTTTAACTCAGTGATTTATTCTTGAGGATGTGATTAAGATTGGCTTACATTATGCACATTGAATCTTGACACCAAAATATTTTCCATGAGTTCGAGTCTAGGAGAGATAAATTCATTAGATAAAAGTATTTAGACCAATTCCAAATGCTTCCTTGTGTTTTGAAAGGACAACCCACAATGACCGATGAATTTTTTAATTATCCATATCATCATAATATAATTTTCCAATCACGGATGAAAGATGGGATGCCAGTTTAAGAAGTATAAGAAAGACCGTAAGGAATTGATTATTTTTGGAAATGATGAAAGACATTATAACATAACATGTGAAATAAAGGGATAATTACTATATTAAATAAATAAACCACCTACAAATTATGTCTATATATTATATTAATTTATCACAAAAGACAAGATATCAAGACCATAAATCAAGATTTTTTGTCGTCTCGATAAAATAAAGACAAAAATAGGGTCTTATCACACAAATCACTTCAAAATCTCACACACAAGTATAAATAAAAGAATAAACTAATAACTAAGAACATGTGAAAGAAAGTGACAAATTCCACATTAATAACTAATATCAAGTATCTATTAATCTATCAAAAAAGAAGATACATCAGATACCCTATATTTATGATCATGTTAGCAAAACAAATCTGGAATATACAAGGTATAATTAATATGACAGTGATGGAGAGCTTTTAAGGAAAATACTCGTTAAAAAGAAAAAATATTTATTACTTCATAATGAGTGAGTATTAACCTAATTTAGTATCACATTCTGGGTATTTAGTTGTATATAATAAAATTCTTAGAGGCTTACAATGTTCATTTGTTGGTTAATATTGACATTTGTCATATTAATTTTTCTTATATTAGGAGAGAAGAATGTGAAAATGGTGATACCGAATTATAAAACCATATAAGTTTTGTATTGGTTATATAAGAGTGGATGGATAATGATTTCACAAGGAAAATAATTTTTCTCGGTGCTTAAGGATAGCTTATCCATACTTCCAGGATAGTAAAATTTTTACAAATGTGTCAAGTTTGCAATAACGAGATAAGTTATCCTACGAAGTGAAAAGTTTGAGGTTGACAACCAATGGGTTACTACATATTCTTAGAAGAAAATATAAAAGAATAAAATATGGAAGGTATACGAAGGTTTTAGTTGACTAAAATAATACCATAAAGGTAACTAATATAATAACTTTTTTATTTAATATAGAGATGCATTAACGATTAATAGGCTTAACTGGAAATGTTCTGAAAATATGTAAATGACAAAGATCCCATCCAAGAGTCGACGTTTCGTGAAAATATTAGAGAGAGTAAGTAAACTAATGAAGCAACACTAGAGGAATAATTATTGAAAGTAGAGTGTAACGTATTGCATGAAATGATCGATGTAGTTTATATCGCTGTTGAATATGCAGTGTAATCGAAATCTCGAGCGTTGTCTAGAATATACATACTGTTTTAAAATTTCCACTTATTATACATACTTTGATGGAATTTTACAGTTTAAAATGCTAATAGTATTTAATATATAGAGGATTCTTCTTTGATCTACTAATAATATGTGTCTTATATGGACATGGTTGATATTATGTGATCGCTATAATATTGATTCCCTTATTAATGTTATCCATTATAGTGAAGTAATGATTATACACAAAATTGAATTCAGTTTCTTAATAAACTACTATTTGATCAAATACTTTAAACATATTTGTATCACGATAGAGTAATTCCTAAGATAAATGAAGTCGATTAATATAATGTCCTAAGATGCTATCATTATTGTATGTTGCTTAAAAGTTTATAATTCAATGTTGTCATTATTGATGTCAGGTAAATATAATATAAAATTATCTAAATTATTTAAGTTTTTGATATCATTGTATAGCCTCTATTACAAAATTTAATATTAACTTAGGATGACGCGCGAGTTGAATACTAATTTTTAAAACCCTTAGTTTTTAACTTAATAAATAAACCTCTTGATAAATTTGCTCGGTATAGATAAAATTATGAGGTGTTTTGTATCACGGTGCTCTTAACTTGGTTCTTTCCTTGACACAAATAATAAAATTTCTACAAATGTAATGACCGGGCTTATATTGACTTACATGGCTAGTCTCGTATTCATTTAGGCAACATAATAAATTGTTAAAATCATTTTCAGTTTTGGTAGGTTTCTTACTTTCATCTTTAGAAGAACTCGGTTATTTATATTTGAGCTTAGACACCTTCAACATCCTTTTAGGAATTGAATGGACCTTTTATTGTGAGCACTCAAAGATAAAAATCAACATTTTTTGATTCCAAATAGCATTCTTGGTCCTCTAATAAATATAATTAGCCGATTAAATTAATTAAAGACTAATAATAAAATAATTGTTAATAGCATTTATTTCATTGAACGTCATAACAATACCATTAATAGTGATTAAGATTTTAGGTATATAATTAGTATCTGATACAACTTTTTAAAGTTTTATAGTCCTTGCAGGGGTGATCATGTCTATATAAATATAATGGTAGATTTAAAATTCTGAACAAAGCGAAATAATACAATCATTAATTGCATTAAGTACTAAGTTATCATCAATTACCAAAATTATAAGTAATTATTTGAATATTGTGTCGTTTCAAAAGTAAAATTTCAAAAATATATCCTTATATGTATGTAGATAATGTATTTGAACATATGTTATTCTTTACTTTTGTATTTGGTATTGTGTTAATAATCTTCCATAATGGATAACCACCCCAGGTATGTTATGTAGTATATCATTTAATTATCACAAATATAATTATTTAATTGATTTTGTTTTTTTTAGGGAAATCAATAAAAAAGGATAGAGAAACCCTAGAACCAACTAAGAAGGCCAAGACAAAATATAGGGGTAAGAACCCCATCGCGTTTTACATGCTCAATCATAATTGAAAATCGGTCTTGAAGACCGAACTATACATTTATAGGGTTATAAGATCTATAATATGTGACAATGTACCATTATTCTACAATGTATGGGAGACGTTTTCAAATATTATCGGGAAAAGGTATTTGATCGACTATTGGTAAATACACATAACTTACATTTTGAAATATTTATAAAATATCCTATATCTTAAAAATCGTGTTGTGCATGTTGAATTTGATATATTTATTTCCTGAAATATATATGTCCTAAAATTTGTGATTATTATGATTGATATATTATTCATTTGATCTCAACGATCCATTAATGGATTTCGAGCCACTTTTAGATTTGGTAAAACATAATAGGGTTTTTTAAAAGTTTAATTTATCTAATAAAATCGTGTAAGGGAGAATTTATATTCTGGGTGTAGTAAAACAAGTTATTGCCAAAGCCGAGTTGAATTGTTTCAAGCAATAAAACCTTTTAGAGGCTGCCGTGAAAAGAGAAAACATTGGAGAAACCCCTCTTTGCAATTCTTATTGTTAGAATCTATATAGTTTCTCATGTCTTTGGCAATTCCTAATGTTAAAATCTACTAATATGATAATTTTCTCAGTTCAAGCCTTCAAACCCAACATCTCTCACATTGATAGAATATTGGGAATAAAATGACTTAAAAGGGAATGTACTTTATCTCAAATATAAGAATAGGGTATACTCTTAATAAGAGAATATTATAATTCAATTGGGGTACACTACAACATGTAGAATGGATACTTTAATCCTCACATATACACAAGCATACTGATTGTGTCACCTAAAAAGAACCTGGATCTTAAGAGAAAACTAACTCATATTCAAATGAAGAAAATAACAATTGTAAAACTAAATAGTTTGATACTCTTGAATATATTTATGAGCTATTGAGGAAAATACTCTTTAAAAAGTAAAAGCCTATATTATTTCATAATAAGTGAGTATTCATCTAATTTAGTATCACTTTTTCGTCATTTAGTTGTTCATAATGAAATGTTCGAAGGATTACCATGTTCATTTGGTGGTTAAAATTGACATTTGTGGGATTAACTTTGCTCATATGAAGAGAAAAGATTGTGAAAATGGTGATACGAATTATAGAACCATATAAGTTTTGTATTTAGTATATAAGAGTGGATATATGAAGATTTTACAAGGAAAATGATTGACCTTAGAGTATAAGGATAGCTCATCAATACTTCTAGATTAATAAAATCATTACAAATGTGTCAAATTTTTAATATAGAGATAAGTAATCCTACAAAGTGAAAAATGTAAGATTGTCAACCAATGGGTTACTACATATGCTTAGAAGAAAATATAAAAGAAAGGAGGTATACGAAGGGTTTAGTTGACTGAAAATAATACCATAACGGTAACTAACATAATAACTTTTGTATTTAATATAGAGATGCATAAACAATTAATAGACTTAACTACGAATGTTTTAAAAATACGTAAATGACGAACACGCAATCCAAGAGTGGAGGTATTGTGACGATAATAGGGAAGATTAAGTGAACTAATGAAGCAACACGAGTGAAATAATAATTGAAAGTAAAGAGTAACGTATTGCATGCAAAGATCCAAGTAGTTGTCATCGATGAATTGGTAGTGTAATATAGATTTTGAACATTGTCTAGAATATAAAACAACACCATATTCAATTATAAAATATCCAATTATAAAATATTCAATTATTATATATACTTTGTTGATATATTACAGTTTAACATCACTAAAATATTTAATATATAGAGGATTCTTTTGTGATCTACTAATAATATGTGTCTCATATGGACATGTTTGATATTTGGTGTTTGCTACAAAACCGAGTCCTTTACAAATATTATTATTCTTTTCAACTATTGTAAAGTAATAATTATGTAAAAAATTGAATTCAATTTCTTAATTAACTACTATTTGATCAAATAGTTTAAAAACATTGGTATCATGATAAAGTAGTTTCTGAGATAGATGAAGTTGACTAATATAATTTACTAAGAAACTATAATTATTGTTTGATGCTTGAAAGTTTATAAATCAATGTTATCATTATTGATTTTAGTTAAATATAATATATATTTATCCAAATTATTTAATTCTCCTTTCTTATATCATTATACAACCTCTATTATTAAATTCAATTTTCAATTACGATGGCACTCGAGTTGAAAAATTATTTTGACAACCATTAATTTTTAACTGAATGAATAAACCTCTCCATAAATTTTCTCCGGTACATATAAATTTATGAGGTATTTTGTAAACGGTGTTCTTAACTTGGTTCTTTCCTTGATACAAAAGATTCAAACATATCCAAATGTCATGATGCATATATTGACTTAATGGCTAGACTCGTGTTCATTTACGCGATATAATAAACTGTTAAATGCATATTCAATTTTGGTGAGTTTCTTGCATTCATGTTTTGTTGAACTCGTTATTAGCGACGATGGCTAGCAAAAATATGCCGAGTACTAGGACTCCACATATTAAATTAATTTTGTATGAAAATATAACTATATTGCAAACTTCCAGGCAATACCGAAAGCGGGATACAGAATAAGGGAAAGCAAGGAGAACCTAGTGGGCATGGGCCAGTCACTTTCTCTCATAGAGGAGAACTTATACTTGAGGTACAAGTACATGCTATAAAATTAAATAATGTATGATAGTGGAAGGAGAAAAAGAAGTTTTTTAGGAACAAGTTGTATAGGGATAACATGTAAAACCTATGGTTTCCTATCGTGTTTGTCCTACGACATCGAATACAATTACAAGGCTAACATGTGGATGGACAAGAGCTTTTGTGCCTTTGATCTAAATGTCTACTAACTATTTCGAACTGGAGATAAGATATACTAAACTTGACTAAGGAATCTTCGCTTACATCTTATAATAGGCCCAATTACGAGAAGATGTAAAGGATTCGCAACTTGATGAAAAGTTGGTATGTGAAAAGGTTTGTCAGCGTCCAAAGATCATCGACTCAGGCCAAAAGATTTACAGACTTCGAAAAAAAGTCGATAAATTATAAAAATATTCAAAAGATGTATTTTGAATTGGCAAATTTAAAATGACTTTGCACTGAACTCAAAGAAAACTATGTTGGAAAAATATAAAGACCAACATCTCTAACGAAAAGAGAAATTTTGCAATATAAAATTAAGACTCTTCTCGTGTGGGATAAAAGATCAACTTTTTTGCCAAGTCAAAGACTAGTACCTATGAAACTAAAGACCAGGCCTGCTGGCATAACCTACCCTATGCTTTATCCGCGTCGACCAATAATTTACAAAAGAGAGGAGATCCTCGACCATTCAATATGTATCAGTTTTAAAAAAATTAGTTGATAGATATCCCAAATAAATATTACATGTTAATTATGAATAATTATTATAAAGTCCAATTTAACCTGGACAATTAATGATTTTTTAAATGTCTGGTATGGCCTCGTTTATCAAATATTATGTCTCCTCGACAATCAAATATTATTCGTAAGTTCAATGTTACCTCAACTATTAAATTTTCTTTATATATCTAACGTAGCCTCATCAATAAAATATTTTTAAATGTCTTATATAGCCTAGGAAATCAAATATTATACGTAAGTAGGATGTGGCCTTGGAAATCAAATATTAGTTATAAGTCTTGCGTAGTCTCGGAATCGTAAGTGACATAGACTCGAAAATCAAAGATTATTTATAAGTATGACATAACGTCGACAACTAACTATTATTTGTAAGTCCAACATACCCTCCATAATTAAATATTTTTTTAAATATGACATAGCCAAAATTAAAATTATTCTTAAGTGCGAAGTAGCCTTGGTAATTAAAGATTATTTATAAGTCAGACAGGCTCAACAATTAAAGATTATTTGCAAGTTTGAAATAACCTCGACAATCAAAATATATTCATTAGTCAGGCGTAATATCAACAATCAAGTGTAATCTGAAAAACTAATGTAATTATACTGTTATATTATCTACCATGATACAAGGAGATATGTGTGGACAAAAAAAATTCAGAACAAAGAATAAAAAGACAAATAATAATTTAGAGAAGATGATCATTCCATAATAAAGGAAGAAACTCAAGGTTCCCATATAATAGATAAAAGTACCAACAGTCTACAACCTTATGAGTTGATTACAAATGATAAAAAACAACTAGAAGGGCATGAAACAACTCCAACAATATCTCTAGTGTTTGGAAAACTTCGCAGAGTAAGCCCCATTCAATTGATCTAGACCTCTACTAAAACAGCGCCATGCATCCCAACAACATTAATTTTATAAATGATTGAAAATGTGAAACTAATTGTGAAGAAATGTTTCAATAAATCATGATCCAAGAAGTTCTCCTATTTCTATATATCTAAGGAATAAAATGCTCTAATAAAGGGGATCTGGATAAAACATACTAAAGAAAACCCAAGTTATGGAAGAGTCTTCGAAAGCCCAAAAACGTGAAAAAAATGTGGAAGAGAAGGCCACAGAACTAGACATATTCAAAAGAGGCATTCTCTTTTCTTGGGTTATATCCCAAAGCTCTAATTAAAATAATATATGAAAATATGAAAAAATAAATAGCCCTAAAATAATGCGTGGTAAAGAGAAGACTTACGAAGAAAACCAACTAAGTTGCGAAAGTCACCCAAGTAAATAAAGATTGCTAAGAGAAAACAAACTTCCCACACAAGAGGAGTAGTGAAATGTAAAATGGTACTTCTATGATATTTATAGATGGTAAAGAAATGCTTAAATTTCCAAGGTAATGAAATATAAATCTTTCATCTATGAATAAGTTCTTTGAAGATAATGAAAAGTAGTAATGAAAAAATAAACAACAAAAGGAGGTAATCCTTATCTTTTCTATAACCACTATATTTTGGTCTTTTTTAAGTCAATTATATTGGTGGATATTTTGTAACTATAACAAAATGTTTGATTAATGTTTGTTGATTTTGCATAAAAATTTAAGGACCCAAAAGCTAAGGGGCGTTATTTTCTATTGTAATAATTAAAAAAATTTATATTTTGCTCCCTAATTATTTTAGAAACGTTATATTTGTGAAAATTTTAGATGCTTAATTACAATAATGATATGCAATTAATGTTCTTATATTGTTTGTTTTTCATATTTTTCTTTCATTTTTAATTCAAATTTCTTTTATTTAATTTTTAGTTTTAATATATTTGACTTCCATTTCTACAAAAAATATTAGAGTTAGATTATGGGAAATTGTGATTATTAATCAAGGAGACAATTCAATGTATATTCTAGAATAGTTTTTACTAATAGAAATTCATTGTGTTGGGGATATATTTATAAAGTTTATTTAATATAATTATGCATCTTATATTTTTCCATTATAACTATTAACATAATTATAATTATTTATTTCGGTTTATCTTATACCAGTTCCATTGAGAAAAGATTATAAAGTGAATTAAATATCCTTGAAGCATGTCAAGTCGCCAAATATATTATGTAGATCGAAAGTTAAAGTATACCCTTATTAGCGATAACTCTATTAGTGTGTATGCGTTAAATTAAAACTATTAATATATGACTATTTTACAAATATATCTAATAAAAAGAGATTAAAAAAACTGAATAACACCTTAGTTTCTAATATGAATATGTATATATATATTTTTATAATTGAATTGGAGAGTCATTTAACTATAAATTACGCTGAATGATATTGGAGTGTCATTTTAATTGATAAGATTCAAGAGAAATAAAAAGTATTATAGTATCCTGACAACCACTAGAAAAACTATTGACCTTTACCATCTTTTTTCCTTAACTCATAAAGTAAACAAAGTAAACTTTTGCATGAGTCCACAACACTTAGGTACTTTGTTTTTGGGAGCCTTAATCTTGTTTGTTTGATTGCGCTGATCAATGGTGTCGTCATGGTGTTTGTCAACCTCAACCATAGAGAAACCCCAACCCAGAAAAGGCTGTGGAAAATTGTGGTTATGTGAGGTATTGATTAACATAGTAAGGGTCTACAATGGGTTGTAACATTCTTTACATATGCTCTTACACTGAATAATAGACTTGATTGGGACTCTTGAAAGAATTTCAAGTAGAAGAATGTAGGGAAGGTTCATAATCACGAGGGACCCATGACAACATGATGAGACAGTGTGTGCCCAACTGGTACTCTTTGCGGCTCCTTGGGGAATATATCTTGAGTGAAAAGTTCTTCATACACTTCCTTTTCTATAGTTGTAGCTCTTGAGCTGCTGCTAAAGAGTATGAAAAAGAGAAAAGGAGAAGGAGAAGGTAGGAAAATAATAATTTTTATACTTCTTGTTGAAGATTCATTGCTTTTTCAACATCTCATTCGATAAATGCCTCGACACTCTATCAGTCAATAAATAAAGATTATAAGTTACGGAGCATGAAAATGAGTAAATACCATTATTAATAAGGACTTACTATTGAGTAATATACCATCCTCATTTTCCAAAACTCCTTTGAAGATATTTTATAAAAATCATCATCCTTAGTTTCTATATCATGATTAAAAGTGAAAACGTCATTAATAATATCTGAGATCAATCATATTTGTGCATCATCAAACTATTACTCTACTAAGTATTGGTCGAGTATCATTATCAAATGTCTCTTTTGAGGGACCCACGACAACATGACGAGACGGTGCGCGCACAACTGGAACTCTATGCGGCTCCTTGGGAATATATCCCGAGTGAAAAGTGTTTCATACACTTCCTTTTCCATAGTTTTAGCTCTTGAGATGCTGCTAAAGAGTATGAAAAAGAAGTTAATAATAATAATTATAATAGATTAAAGCTTAAAGACTATTATCAATATGATACTAAATAATAATATCACATCTCTCACAATTCTTTGGTTTCAGATTCCTCTTCTTGGTAGGCTGTTTCATGACATAAGATAAATAAGTAAGAGAGATCAGTTTTAATTCAGTTTCAGGATTACCAACTGCTTAACAACAATCTATAATCAATACATAGTATCATAACAAATATAAACACATTATGCATAAATATTACGGCCCTAGTCAATTAAATACTAACACTATTAACTAAATGAATTTAAAATAAAACTAATACTAATACATTTAACCAATCCGAAATCATGACAAAACTAAATTTTCTCAACCCAATAACCTACATAAAATATGTCAATGGAAGTCAACAATTCAGAATATATTCACCAAGAGTTTGAACATCTTGGAATATACATAATATCTGCAAACTCCTAGAATTCCTAAAATCAAGGTACTCAACACAACATACTCCACCCTCACACAACAAATTTTTCTGTTTTCATATATTTTTAATATGTGTAATTAAATTTGCAAAGATGTGACTGTGTCAAATCACATACCTTCCTAAAGTTTAGAACTAGTGCCACTATCCCCCTATCCTACCCCTTGTTAATTTTCCTTGTAGGTTAATTATGAATATGCTTATTTGATATACCAATAGAAGTTTGATGTACCAATAGAAGTATCTATCATTACCTCTATAGTTTCCTTCTATGTCGTTTGATTAGTTTCAAATAAAATGGAATATAAACTCCTCAATTTTTTCTTAGAATTATTCACGGTATAGATCTCTATAATATTAGTAAAATTGCAATTTATAAAAAATTACAGTATATCTCCTTATATAATAAAAACTAACTATATTTCATAAAAATTAATTATATTTCAAAAAAATTACGTATCAATATGATAAATATTATAATATTTATGTAAAAGGTCAAAATCTATTTTTTTAAAGTAACTGAAAGTTATAGCCCGATCTATAAGGTGGTTGTGGAACTTCAGGATATCAACACCAACCTGGATCTGGATATATTTATCTAAAAAAAGGGTGATTAAAATTCTTTTTTGTTACAATTTATTGTACTCAAACAAGATGTGAGCTAAGTACAACGATTGTCGCCCAAAAAGAGAAAATGATATATGCCATTTCGAAGTATATAATCTTTTATGTATAAAAGAGAATTATATACAAAGCAACACTCATTTAACCATATGAAAATACAAAATAAAATTACAAACTTAAAAAAATTATTAACAACCAATAATTAGATAAATATAAACTAATTCTTGTATTACAATTTTTAGCTAGAACACTATTTTACAAATTAAAATTTATTGTTATATTGAAAGCATGAAAGAACCTAAAATATTTCTTAATAGTTTTTTTGTCCCTAGGTTAGTCTACATGGAAAATACATTAAATGAACAAATATGTACCTGTAATGGGTTACACAATCAGTTTTTTTTATTTTTCCTTCCACAAGGATCAATCTGATGGTATTTGAATAAAATAAAATATAAATTAAAGCATTATAGAAAATGACAATAGTATACAAAAATAGAAAAAAAAAATTTGTCTAGGAAACCATGTTTTCATGAATAGATCTCAAATTTCTAACACTATAATAATGATCCTTAAAATTCATTTTTGTTCTAGTGTATATAAGACTTTGGTTGTTAAATGTTATGTGAAAAATACATTAGAGGATAAAATCAGAAAAGGGGGATAGTTGTTTCGAAAAATTGAAAATGTTGTGGACTATGAGGGTAACAAATGTGCATATTATCACACTGACTTAATAGTAATAAATGAATAAAACTTTGTGACAGGAAGAACTACTTAATCAACAAAATTTATGTTACAAAAAACTCTGTTTTTTCATCAAATTATTTCATTTCATTTTATTGAATAAATAAAAATGAAAAAAATACAATTTTACAAACAATTATAAGAAATAATTATTATCAAAAAATTAAACTTATAAATGAATCTTACTTGAAATGGTATAGTCATCGATCAATTCAAGCAATTAGATAATTGCAATTGGCCTTGAGTACATTAATCTGACTCATTCTAGTTAACAAGATATCTGATGAAATAATAAGATTCATAGAGTGAGAAAATATGAAAAAAAATTCTCTGAAATATATTTTTAGATTACATGGAGAAGAGTCAACGAAGAAACTTCATCGATGTAGGGTTTGGTGGAGGCGATAGAAGATTAAGTGTACCATATATATGTCAAGGCTTTTGAGACTTATTGCTTATATTTTTATTTTTATGCTATGGTATTCTTTGGGCCTTATAAAAAATATACTACATTTTTTGTTATGATATGGACTAAATTTATATAAAATTTAAAGTCCAATACCACATATTATTTAATAGTTTGAAATAAAATTAAAAAAAATATCACTTTCTTAAATAAAGGAGGAGAAGCTAAAAGTTTGGGGTTAACTCACGGATTATGTAAAAATAAATAACATGAAAAAATATGAAAAATATAGTAACAATTCATAAAATTGTCTTATTTATTTTTCCTTAATTGTTTTATAGTATGTTTATAAAAGTTTTTTGTAACAAAAAAAGTTAAACCACTTGATAATCTACATTGTACATAATACATACAATGTAAGTCTACTTCATATTAATTTTTTAAATTTTTAAGTTCAAATAATCTAAATTAATTTTAACAATACTATATATAAAATAATTGTTAATATGCATGCAAATTGGACCTGAATTAAGTGGATTTTCCTTACACTAAGATATAGTATAGATAAAATCTCACGGGTTTTTCTAAGAATAAAGTCTGGTATATACCCAAAAAACTATGGGTATATGCGTGTATTAATGGACCAAGCGGGTTGAATGGACGATCTTCTCACCTCTAATAGAAGATATTACCTTTAAAAATTATTGTATCGGGACAGAAGGGCGGTATTAGTACTAAAAGGGTATTTCCATGATATTTATAGATGGTAAAGAATGCTTAAACTTCCAAGGTAATGAAATATAAATCTTTCATCGATGAATAAGTTCTTCAAAGATAATGAAAAGTAGTAATGGAAAAACAAACACCAAATGGTGGTCATATGTCGTGGTAAAAACAAAAAAATGTTCAATGTTATACAAAATTACCCCCACTATAACTATCGATAACATTTTGTTCAATCCGCGAAGGGTTCTCTAGCACTCTCAGCTAACGATTCGCATCGATCCCTATTCATACTTATTGAGAAGGTATTTCTCTGAGAAATCCAAAATTGCCCAAAATCACTCAAGGAAAAAACATTTATGTTGGAATATCAATATGTTACTTAGAATATAGGCTGCTATGGCAGGTTTTCATGAAGTCACTCAAAAGTGAATCATTTGTGTTGTCATATTAATAAGTTACTCAAACAAACATCAAAAGGGTATCTAAAAGAACAGATGTAAAATTAGCATATCAAGAAGCTACTTGAAAAAGAGCGACTCCTAAATTGGCACATTAGCTACATACTCAAAATATCGGTTCCCATGTCAGTTCTTTATAAAAAAGGTAAATGAATTATGTAGATAATACTCGGAGAAATAACACCGATTACACAAATTCAAAAGGGATATTGAAAAGAAATAATGAAGTGTTTGTAGTAATTGGGTGAATCAAATCTATGGTCGAATATAAGATTAAAGAAAAAGATCTCTACCCCAAACGAGGAAAATAAAAAACTGAATAAAGATTTGACAAGATATGGCCGATGAAATGGGTATGCGCATATTTAGTGGACGAGAAATATATAGGAGCAAATAAGAACCTTTTTGCGCACCCATATTAATTATAAATAGCTCATGCACATCTCCCTAATAGGGTATATTTTTTCTCATTAATTTTAATTCATTGTTCATAAATAAAGTTTGAACCTCTATAACTCTATCGGAGTGTAAGAATACGCTCAGACGTAATAATAACTTGAGTGTCGGGGTGCCACTGGAAGAAAAACTTCTTGTGGTACTGAATTAGTCTCTGGTTTAAGTATATTCAGCCATGAGATTAGACAAAACATTAGCAAATTACAAATATATTTCTCATAAACCCAATCTTATTTTGATAGTTTCGACAGTCATTCTTATCTTTTCTATAACCACTACATTTTGGTCATTTTGTAAGTCAGTTATATTGGTGGATCTTTTGTAACTATAACCAAATGTTTGATTAATATTTGTTGATTTTTTATAAAAAGTTAAGGACCCAAAAGCTAAGGGGTGTTATTTTCTTTTGTAATAATTCAAAAAGTTTATATTTTGTTCACTAATTATTTTTTAGAAACGTTATATTTGTGAAAATTTTAGATGCTTAACTACAATAATGATATGCAATTAATGTTCTTATACTGTTTGTTTTTCATATTTTTTTTCATTTTTAATTCAAATTTCTTTTATTTTATTTTCAGTTTTAATATATTTGACTTCTTACCGACCATCAAAACAATTACTATCATTATCAGTGTTCTCTTGCAAATTTATGGGTTGGATCTATCATTTTTATCATAAATTGCTAAAAACAAATATTATAAACGCAAAGAGTGTAATTTTTACATTTTGTAAGGAACTACAATAAAATTACCAAGAAAATCAGGTCACGGAAATAGTTAAGATATTTGTTTAATATTCAAACAAGAGTCTGTTGAGACATGACTGCAATACCTATTTCATTGTCTAGGTTGTTACCAAGTTAAGGGTTTGGATCTAAAAATTCCTAACATTTGCACATTACATCATCACTAGATCATTATTTATGATTTAATCTAAAAAAGTAAAGGACTATTATAATTATTAACCATTAATAAGTTGAAGGGTTTGTTGGATTCATATATAGAATTTGGAGATAGAGGCCATGGACAATTTATGCAATAAAAGAGTTAAATAATTTATATATAAATTTTATGGGGTCTTATTCTATTTGCTTACAATAATTGTAAGTTCATTTGAGTAAGTTTGAACTCATAACTTCAACATTAATAATCTAGAACAATTGGTTCCTTTTAAAAAATTTACTAGACCAAATTTAAAGCCAAGGGTTTGAGATAAAAAATAGTACCATTGGTTCCTTTTACATAATTATATAGTCAAGTATGCATGTGTTGGTATCATGTGAAGAGAATGATTTTCTTATGATTAATAATTAGTTTTCTTCTAAATTGTGATAAAGTAACAAATTTTGATGAATTATCTTCATATACGATGCATAACCTAGTATATACATATGCAAGAAATTACTTTTCTCAGTTTCATAAGTTCTAAATAAAATGCATAGGATCTAATTTTGTGATTAATTTTGTTTAGGGAAGAATCACTTGCATATATGATCTTGAAATAAAATATTGGCATTTATTATGTCCTTTCACTTTGTTTACAAATATATATTTTTTAGTTGCATCTAGTGAAGTTATTTATTAAATATTTTTGGGATATATTTTGTTGAATGTGATAATGGTTTTGATGTTGTAGAAAAATGTTAGAACAAGGTTATCATCGGTTGCTTGATTAAGATGTTCTGTAACTCTTCCAAGATATATAAATAGTTTAGAAACATTGTCGTCCAAAGATAAACAACCAAAATTGTTTATATCTAGACAACCTATAAAGAAAGGGTAAGACTTCCCTCTAGTTGGATGAACTAATATTCGTATCATAACCATTAAATAAATGGAAAATATTAGGTGCGATTAATATGATAGCGATAGAGACCTACAATCTCTAATGCTCTAGAATATAATTACTGGGGAAGTACTCGTTGAAAAGTAAAAAACTTTATTACTTAATAATGAGTGAGCATTTATCTATTATAGTATCACTTTTTGGTGTTCAGTTGTGAATGATGAAATGTTTTGAGGCTTACCATGTTCATTTGGTGGGTAATATTAACATTTGTTGGATTAACATTGCTCATATTAAGAGAGAAGAGTTTGAAAATGGTGATACCGAATTATATAACCATATAGGTTTTGTATCGGGTATATTAGAGTGGATGGGTAACTATTTCACAAGGAAAATAATTAACCTCGGAGCATAAGGATAGCTCATTTATACATTCAAAATAGTAAAAGAATTACAAATACGTCAAGTTTGCAATAACGAGACAATGTATCCTACAAAGTGAAAAGTTTGAGGTTGTCAACGAATGAGTTACTACATATGCTTAATAAAAAGTATACAAAGAAAACAAATATTGAGGTATACGAAGGATTCAGTTGACTAAAAATAATATATAACAGTAACTAACATAATAAATTTTATTATTTATTATAGAGATGCCAAACGATTGATAGGCTTAACTACAAATGTTTTGGAAATATGTAAATGACAAACATGCCATCCAAGAGTGAAGGTTTTGTGACAATATCAGAGAAGAGTAATTCCATTAATGAAGCAAAACTAGAGCAATAATTATTGAAAGAAGAGAGTGATATATTTCATGCAAGTATAGAAGAAGTTAGTATCACAGAAAATGAAGTTTAATCTAATATATGAGTGTTGTCTATATTATAAAACACCACCATATTTAATTATTAAATTTCTTGTTATTATATATATATATATATATATAATTTTTTTTTTTACATTTTTACATGCTTATTATATTTAATACTGAGTATTATTTTGTGATCTAATAATATGTGTCTTATATGGACATGTTTGATAGTAGGTGTTCTTTAAAATATGGAATCCCCTACGAATACTGGTATATTTATTCATTATAGTGATGTAATAATTATACAAAATATTAAATCCAATTCCTTAATAAAGTACTATTTTAACAAATAGTTTAGACACAGTTGTAATACTATAAAGTAGTTTCTAAGATAGATTAACTTGAGTTAATAATATCCCAAGATGATATAATTATCGTAAGATGCTTGAAAGCTTATAAATTGATGTTGTCATTATTAGTGTTAGGTAAATAAAATATATATTTATATAAATAATTTAATGCTTGTTTCTGATATCATTATATAGCCTTTATTAAAAAAATTATTTTTTAATTATGATGACACAAGAGTTGAAAACTTAAGTTTATAACCCTTAGTTTTTAACTGAATGAATACACCTCTCCATAAATTTGCTCGAGTACAGATAACCTTATAAGGTCTTTTGTATCATGGTGTTCTTAATTAGGTTCTTTCCTTGATACAAAAGCTCTAACCATCTCCAAATGTCACGATTTGGCTTATACTAACTTACATGGCTAGACTCGGGTTTACTTAGGCAAAATAATAAAGTATTAAATGCATTTTCAGCTTAGGCGAGCTTATTCATTTTATCTTTAGTTGATCTCGGTTATTTATATCTGATTTGGGACACCTTCAACCTCCTTGTAGGGAATGAATGGTCCTTTTATTGTGAGTACCCAGAGATAAAAATCAACACTTTTTTTTTTCAACTAGCCGTTCCTCCATTAAATATAATTAGCCTGTTAATATAATGGAGGACACGTCATAAAATGTTTGTTAATAGAATTTATTACTTTAAAAGTCATAACATTACAGTTACAAACAATTAGTATTTTAGGTATATAATTAGTATCCGATATCACTTGTTAATGGTAGCTTCAAAATTTTGAACAAAGAAAAATACTACAATCACTAATAAGAGTAAGTACTTATTTAGCATCAATTAACATAAGTATAAGTATTTGCTAAGAAATACTATGTTATGTAAATTAACAAAGACGTGTCATTTACAAAATGTAAAGAGTGAGGGTTTATAGAATTTAACAATTTATTGGTAGTGGCTAGTCTGGAAACTAACTCCAATACGTAAGGCTCAACATTATGTTAGTAAATTTCAAGTTTCATTTTTGCACCTTTGATAATTAATCGATTTAGTGTATATCGAAAGTCTAAATCACATTCGAAAATTTGTAGTTACGTGTTTATCGGATTTGATTATTTTAAGTTTTGTTACAAACACGAGTAAAACATGATCTCTTAAGAAACTTGACATATTTGATCACAATTCAGTCAAGTTAAAACACTATTCAAGTTCGACTAATTTTTTTGTCATTAGTCTTACTAGTTGAATAATAAGAAAACTCTATGAATGTAATATTGAAAAAATGGATCTCTCTCAAGATTAAGATTTTAATTTTAAGAGTAAAACAAATTGGAAAGATACATTTTTTGTGAAACTACACTATGCACAATGCTTAGTCTAATTTACTATATTTTTGTGACCCCGACATAATATGTCTCTTCTTTTTAGCCTCCTCCCACTTCCCCACACTACTACAACAGGTTTCATTTAATACGATATCTATAGCGATAACTAGTAGTTTTTGGTAATAAGTCGTCATTAGCGACATGTCTCAAAAGTTTGTCTTTATTGGCTAAAAAATATAAGAAAATAGCTTAAAATTTGAATTATTTCATCGGTGATGTTAAAATACTTGTAAACAATATTAATTGAGAAATTTATCGACAACTTATATCCTCATTAGTGAATAAATCTTGTTGCTGATAATGGATATCTACAATTAAAACATGAATGAGTCTCATTTTCACTTTTCACTCTTTAATTTTTTTTGGCATTTCCCCTCGCTTTAGAAGTTGTCGTCATTCTCTTCCAACGTCGAAAAGTAATCCCACCGTCGCCATAAAAATTAACCATGAAATCTTTAACTTCTTTAGTGTTTTTTTGTATTTTTATTGGTAAATCAAATTTTATCCCAGTAATGCTAAACAACAATATATCTTTACAATACTGACCAATATGGTTAGTAAAATTTATATTATAGACCTATTCGAAATATTGTATTTACATTGCGAATAACAAGAAAGATCAACAATAGCCCCAAATACTTCAATTCCTATTAGCAACTAATCATGATGTAATTTTTCCTTCAAACATTCTTCTACTCAATCTAATAGAGATGAGAGAATTAAAACGGGTAAGAATTAAAGTCAATAGATGGAAGTAGTAATACAAACACCTATAGTTAAAGTCAATTATTTTCTCGAGAAATGCTTAACCACCTTGTTGATTAATACAGTCCAACTATTACATTTCATCGCGCGGCTAATAAGAATTTTCTTAAGGATTCTTCTGCTGAAAGAACACTGATTGGATATTGGGGGCTTATAGGTTCTAGCTTCTTGGTTACAACTCTGATTGGATATTGTTTTTTTTTTTACTCATTTTTCTTTTTCTTCTTCCCCGAAACATAAAATGTTTCAGAGTTATCTTAAATACGGAGAGTCACGGTTTCCTCATTCACATTCACTATAGTATCGATGGTGGCTAGGAATTGACGCCCAAGAATGAATATGACGTTCTTATCTGCTTTATATTCTAGAATAATAAAGTCCGTGGAAATAACAAGGTTACCTACTTGGACGAGCACGTCCTCAATTACTCCCCACGGCTTTGTTGTTGATTGATCCAAAAATTGAAAGATTACAGGTGTTGGTTTCGCATCACTAATACCAATCTTCTTTAATATACGTTTGGGCATGATATTCACACTTGCCCCTAAATCACACATGGATTTTCCATGAAATATGCCACCTATTTTTATTGGGAGGTTGAAACCTCCAGGATCTTTAAGCTTCGGTGGTAATCTTTGTTGAACTTGTGCTAATAATCCTCCATTGAGTGTCACAGATTTGGATCTTGTGAACCTTTCTTTATTTAAGAGTGCCTCCATAAAGAATCGATCATAGTTTCGCCTTTCTTTCATAGCTTCGAGTAAAGGGACGTTAATTTTCACTTGTTTTAACGTCTCTATACACTTCTGTTGTTGCTCCTTTGGATAAGCGGGATAGTGGCAATGTATGGGTGGTTGTCTTTCTCAACTTCTCTCTTCAATTCTTGGTTCCTCAACCACTCTTGGACTCTTTCTTTCATCGTGTTCAACTTTTTCAACCCAATCTTCAACAATTATCTCATCTAAGGTCATCCGACTTACGTTTGACTTGTTTGGTAGAACATCCCCTTTTGAGGGAGATGGTAGCGCTTCAACGATTATCTCGTTGTGTTATTTCATCTTTTGAGCTTGAAGACTAATAGTCTTAACCTTGTCGTCAGCGTATTGGATCTTCTTTATGTTAGACGTTGTATCTTGGGTCAATTGTAGGAGTTGATTTTGCATTTGTTCTATGATTATAGTGACCCGCATTATATTCTTCTCTAAAAGTTGTTTATGATGTTTCAGATCTTGATTCTATTGTTGCAGACTTTGCACTAGTGATCCATTGATCTTTGATTCAAGTCTGCTAATATTATCCTTCGAGAAGTTGATGAATTGACTAATAGTCTCTTTTAACTCAGTGATTTATTCTTGAGGATGTGATTAAGATTGGCTTACATTATGCACATTGAATCTTGACATTAAAATATTTTCCATGTGTTCGAGTCTAGGAGAGATAAATTCATTATATAAAAGTATCTAGACCAATTCCAAATGCTTCCATGTATTTTGAAAGGACAACCCACAATGACCGATGAATTTTTTAATTATCCATATCATCATAATATAATTTTCCAATCACGGATGGAAGATGGGATGCTAGTTTAAGAAGTATAAGGAAGACCGTAAGGAGTTGATTATTTTTGGAAATGATGAAAGACATTATAACATAACATGTGAAATAAAGGGATAATTACTATATTAAATAAATAAACCCCCTACAAATTATGTCTATATATTATATTAATTTATCACAAAAGACAAGATATCAAGACCACAACTCAAGATTTTTTGTCGTCTCGATAAAATAAAGACAAAACGAGGGTCTTATCACACAAATCACTTCAAAATCTCGCACACAAGTATAAATTAAAGAATAAACTAATATCTAAGAACATGTGAAAGAAAGTGACAAATTCCACATTAATAACTAATATCAAGTATCTATTAATCTATCAAAAAAGAAGATACATCAGATACCCTATATTTATAATCATGTTAGCAAAACAAATCTGGAATATACAAGGTATAATTAATATGACAGTGATGGAGAGCTTTTAAGAAAAATACTCGTTAAAAAGAAAAAACATTTATTACTTCATAATGAGTCAGTATTAACCTAATTTAGTATCACATTCTGGGTATTTAGTTGTATATAATGAAATTCTTAGAGGCTTACAATGTTCATTTGTTGGTTAATATTGACATTTGTCAGATTAATTTTGCTTATATTAGGAGAGAAGAATGTAAAAATGGTGATACCGAATTATAAAACCATATAAGTTTTGTATTGGTTATATAAGAGTGGATGGATAATGATTTCACAAGGATAATGATTTTTCTCGGTGCTTAAGGATAGCTTATCCATACTTCCAGGATAGTAAAATTTTACAAATGTGTCAAGTTTGCAATAACGAGATAAGTTATCCTACGAAGTGAAAAGTTTGAGGTTGACAACCAATGGGTTACTACATATTCTTAGAATAAAATATAAATGAATAACATATGGAAGGTATACGAAGGTTTTAGTTGACTAAAATAATACCATAAAGGTAACTAATATAATAACTTTTGTATTTAATATAGAGATGCATTAACGATTAATAGGCTTAACTGGAAATGTTCTGAAAATATGTAAATGACAAAGATCCCATCCAAGAGTCGACGTTTCGTGAAAATATTAGAGAGAGTAAGTAAACTAATGAAGCAACACTAGAGGAATAATTATTGAAAGTAGAGTGTAACGTATTGCATGAAATGATCGATGTAGTTTATATCGCTGTTGAATATGCAGTGTAATCTAAATCTCGAGCGTTGTATAGAATATACATACTGTTTTAAAATTTCCACTTATTATATATACTTTGATGAAATTTTATAGTTTAAAATGCTAATAGTATTTAATATATAGAGGATTCTTCTTTGATCTACTAATAATATGTGTCTTATATGGACATGGTTGATATTACGTGATCGCTAAAATATTGATTCCCTTATTAATGTTATCCATTATAGTGAAGTAATGATTATACACAAAATTGAATTCAGTTTCTTAATAAACTACTATTTGATCGAATAGTTTAAACATATTTGTATCACGATAGAGTAATTCCTAAGATAAATGAAGTCGAGTAATATAATGTCCTAAGATGTTATCATTATTGTATGTTGCTTGAAAGTTTATAATTCAATGTTGTCATTATTGATGTCAGGTAAATATAATATAAAAGTATCTAAATTATTTAAGTTTTTGATATCATTGTATAGCCTCTATTACAAAATTTAATATTAACTTAGAATGACGCACGAGTTGAATACTAATTTTTAAAACCCTTAGTTTTTAACTTAATAAATAATTCAAAATACACTTGAAAATAATTCTAAAAATAATTACAAAAATGCTTAGTAAAAATTTTTGTTTGTAATAAATTTTAGCTATATAAATTACTAGGGGTGATCATAGGTCCGCTTCACTGTGGATAGAGTGTCCCTAAATTATTGTCCACTTAGAATCTAAATACACTTTTCCAAACTTTTTCAACTATTACCTTTATTAAATTATTTAAATTTATGTTTTTAATAAATATTTACAAAATATATATATTTTATGAGTATTTTAGTAATGGTGTGTATTGTTATTGTGTTTTCTTAATATGTGTGAAAAGTTAAAAGAAAGTATTTGGTGGACACATGGAGTATATTAGTTAAACTAACTCTAAGGTAATTAAATAAATTCAAACATGGGATGAGTGCGAGTTAGTGTCGAGTTAAAGAGGTTACAATTTAGTTAACATTGGTAAGAGAAACATGTAGTAATATTCTATTATTTTATCAAAATGAACACGTAATTGATCAATTATCTTACATATATACATGTTCAAACTACTTATAGTATATAAACTCTTAAACTATAGTTAATGATACCGTTTAATGTTATATTTTAGTTATGATAAATTTTAAAAAATGAGCAATATATGAATAGTGACAAGTTGTTTAGGTTAAACCCGAGCAACTAATTAAAAATTTAGTTAGGTTTTACAAAAATAGGCTTGGGCAAGAAGAATGTTAAATACGTATATATATTTTTTGTTTGGGCTAATTTAAATCTGTTTAGGCTTTGTTTGGGTTCAAGTAAATTTTTTATATCCCTATAAATCACATAGTATATTGCAACCAAACCCTAACCCAATATTTTCCAGATATATTTCCACACTTATATATTTTCTTGACATTCACACATTTAAAGGATCACCAACAATAACCATTATCTATATTTCCTCTTTTAACTCTCTTCGTATTATGTTTATTAAGTCCCGATCGGGCTCTTATGTAAAATGTAATTTTTTATCTAGCATATCAGATAGTTGTTCATAACATTTAATTTGAATCTTTAAAAAAAGATTCAGTTCTTTCTTTTTCTTCCTATAATATATCTTATACTATATATATACTAGGTATAAACACGTGTGCACTTTGAAAATATTTAATTTTAAAAAAATAAATTAAACACTAAATAAATAAATGTTTTTTGAGATAAAAATAAACTAAAATCTTATTATTAATTCTATTTGTTAGAATTTTATTATTAAGAATATTAGGGTTGGACTTCAATCCAATATAGGAGGATCCAATTAACCAATAAGACATTAGCTTTTAATTTTAATTATAAATATTATATATTTTAGACTAAATATCCTTGTCCTAATTTTTATTGTCCTTCTCCATTACTATTCATAATTCCACTTTCATAACACGATTCTCACTTTCTTTAATTTTAAAAAGAATTCTTTAAATACAGATACAAAATGATTAAAGTTGTTGAAGTAAAATTCGAAGCATACTAAGAAAAAGAAGAAGAAGAAGAAGAAGAAGAAGAAACCAATTATTCTAGAAAAATTGTACCGTAAGTAACCCTACTTTTCACCGAATCTTCACAATTTCTGTTTAAGCATCTGTTTTAATCATATAAAAAGACAGATTATTGAATGGAATAACCTTAATTTTCCAATCACTTACATGATATATAATATTAGGTAAACATACACTCAGGGTGAAAATATGAAGAGAAATAGAGAAGACACTAATTCAATTGATTTCAATATTGGATCGAAAAGAACGAGTGTCATGTAAGTTTTTATTTTTGGACACTAATTTTCAATTTCATGTATCCATACTTTCAATAGTTCAGTGAAAAATTAAAAATATTTTATGTTTTGGTTAAAATATATTGTGAATCATATAAAAATGTTAGATATATGTAAATTATATAAGTATATAGATTCTTGATAATTAATTTAAAATGTAGGGATGAAAGGATTTCTAAATATCAATTAGACAATCCTGGTCACAAGGAAGAATGGGAAGAACTCTTTGAGTATGAAATGTTCCAATATGGTATAACAAATGTAGAGTATCTTACTGATTTGAAAAATGAGCTTAATTTTTTGAAGAATCAAATATACGAGGTAATGAATGAAATAATATTTGTGAGCTGAAATTTATATGTGTTGACATTAAAAAGAGATGAATGAAGTCAAGACTACCTTTGAAGCTTGTATTCAAAATAAACTATGGTCAAGATGAAGGAAAAAGTAAAAAAGGTACTTATGATTGTCTTGCAATTTATAAGAATGAGACAAAAAAATTAGTTAAAAATATAGAGACACCGGATATAAGTTTTGTTTGGTACGCTCATTCAATGAAAGATTTTCATAGTAACAAACCAACATCAGCAAGACAATTATTTCCAAAATCTGAAATAATTTATCTTAGTAATTGTAGAAGATGGAGTTGACTCAATCAAACAGAGTGAATCTTCCCATCAAAATTTCTACTATAATGATAGAGCTTAAAAGATGTATTATATTTGTTCTCACAATCTACGGATCCGCGATAAGTACTTGTTATTATATTATATAAGTTTTAATAAAGTTATATCGATGAAGGGTGAGTTGTTAATTTATAATTGCATTTGTCAAAGAGTATGTGGTTTGGAACTCAATGTATGATACCAAAAGGCACCAAATGCAAGAACTATTACAAAAAATGTGTCTTTCTGGAAGCGTGAGTTTAGTTTTTTGTGTAACATATATTATATTATGTGTTATAATTAACTGGTTTGAATGATAATTTATGACATATTTATTTATTTTTAATCAGATTATTGATGCTTTAGTGTGGCAATTAGCAAAGAAGCATGATAAGAAAAATAAGATGAAAGTTCCATGGTTTCTTTCTACGGTTTGTTCTATAAGTACATGTTAAGAGATAATTTGTCATTAATATATGAAACTTATTGTTTATATATTTTCCAAGGACACGTCAAATTCTTTCTAAATTTAAAAAGGAGTTATTTTGGATCCGAAAAGTTCAATGTTTCATTAGAAAAATGCAAAAAAGTAATAATTTTAACTTTTAATCTTGTTTTTGATGGTTTAACATTTATTATCTTTTGTCATCAATCTATAATAATCACAAAAATATATTTTATATTTAGATTTACTTGCCAATGAATTACGATGGAAACCAGTGGATTTTGATCATCGTGTCTATATGTGATTGAATGAGGAACGCTAGAACAAATTCATTGGTTCAAGTTGAAGTAACTCATTTTGTAAGTTAGTATTTCGATGGATTTTTGTAAAGTGTTCAAAAATTTAAATTTATATTTTAAATATGAATTCAACGATCGAATGTCGTTCCAATCAAACAATTACGATTGTGGTCTATATGTGTGGCTTATGATGCAAGATATAATTCCTTAAAAATTCGTTGAATGAAGAAGAATCCATAAAAGAAATAATAGACATAGCAAGGCGCTTGTGGAGGCATAAATCAAATAGTTTAATATGGTCATGGAACACGAGTCAAGATTTTTTTCTTTTTTGTACTCTTTCTAGTTAGATCAAGTGAAGAAGACTATGTTATGAATTTTTGTTGAATTTAAGTGTTTGATTTAATTTTTATAGTAGGTCGTGTCTTTATTACCTATATTAATACTATTTTGATAATAAGCTGAACTGGTTAATAATAGGGTGTTATGTATGAACAGGGAGTTTTGTTTATTGTGTGTTAAATGAAGGAGTTACTCGTTAAATGTGAAGCTTGTGTTAAATGAAATGATGTCATAATATATAGGCAAATTTTGTTTCTTTTCAACTTTCATTAAATGAGTACAAAGCCGTATCTCTGGGATCATTGTAAAGTCTTCTCATCCCCCTTTTTTAATTCCCCTTTTTTAATCTCCACCAATTAGTATCCGATCAAACGAAAACCGGACCTTCAATCTTTGTTGAAGAAGTTGATTTATTAGTAAAGAATAATACTATATACACCAGCGATATTTCGGTACCATCTGATGAATGCTTAGCCACTCACGTGTTCTTCATATTGGCAATTACGCTTCTCTTCAAGTATTTTAATCATAGCCATTAATATTTCACGTGATATTCAATGTTAGTGTATAGTATACAAGGTGTGTATTAAAATAGAATCTAAAGTTTAGTGTAGAGTACACAAGGTGTTTGTTAAAATTCAACCTAAAGTTATAAACACATGTAAATGCTGGATTTGAGGATTTGATTGGACAAGGCACAAAAGAGTTGAATCTAAACGGAAAAATTGTAGTTTATTGATTTATTGACTTGCACGTGCACTTAATTTATCGAGGTTTACAAGATTTTATTCTAATTAAATTTTATTTTTTACTATTTAGAGTTAATTTAATGGCTAAAGTGGACTTGCGTGGAATAAACAAAAAAAGAAGATTTTGTGAAGAAGGTCTAACTTTGAAACTTAGGTATATTTAGTTGTATGAGGTAACATAAGGACCAATGTTGCAATTTGTTTAGTAGTTATGTATTTGTTTCTACACTCTTGAACGTGTTATGTAAATTTACTGTCTTTTTTTACCATTGACTTATTATATGTTCCAACAGTTAATCTCTGACTTCTATTTTGACAGGATGATCCACTTTATGTGAAAGTGAACAAGCTTTCTTCAAAAAAAAACACTGCTCTCTTATGACTATTATTACTTAAAGTTCTGCAGATGTATTTCGTGGACCCGTTAATTCAGGTCTATTATGTGTTTACGTAGGACAGGTGTCCAAATATTTTGTATGACACTTGTCACAATGATTTTCGCTTTACTCGGATTCTTATCACCGTCAAATCGAGGTGGATTGATGACAGCTATGGTCTTTTTGTAGGTTTTCATGGGTCTCATTACGTTTATTTAAAATGGTTAAATGTAGTGAATGGAAAAGAATTACGTTATAAACCGCTTTTATGTTTCCAGAGATTTTATTTACTTTTTTCTTTATTTTAAATGCGATAATTTAGGGTGAAAAATCTTCTGGAGCAGTATCTTTTGGTTCAATGCTCGCTTTAGTTTGTTTATGGTTCGGAATTTTAGTACCGTTAGTTTTTTCGGAAGTTACCTCGGTTATAAAAAACCACAATTGAAGAACTGTTAAAAACTAATAAAATCCCGAGGCAAATACCTGAACATGTGTGGTACATGAAACCGGTTTTTTCGATATTAATCGGTGGGACTTTACCGTTTGGGGCAGTTTTTATTTAGCTTTTCTTTATCTTAACCTCGATATTGTTGAATCAGTTTTACTATATATTGAGGTTTCTATTTATAGTGTTTGTGATATTGGTGGTTACTTGGGTTGAGAATACGATCGTGTTGTGTTATTTTCAGCTGTGTAGTGAAGATTATCATTGGTGGTGGAGAGCTTATTTGACAATTGGATCTTGAGCGGATTATTTGTTTTTTATTCGTTTTTTACTTATTTACAAAGCTGGGGATTAGTAAAGTTGTTTCGGGGTTTTTTTACTTTGGGTATATATTGATTGCTTCGTATGCGTTCTTTGTTTTGACTGGTACAATTGGGTTTTATGCGTGTTTTTTGGTTTGTGCAGAAGATTTACCCCTCTATGAAAATGGATTGAGATGTGAAAAAAACATATAGAGGCTTCTCAGGAAAAATTACTAGTCTGTGAAAGATAGTTTACTTTTTGGTTAGTTTGGTGGTGAAAGGGTTGTATTTATACTGTAATGTTGTAGAAAGTATGTTGAAGATTAACACAATTATGGGACAATGGAATCTTGTCTTGTTAATTTTTTGTGTATGTTTATCTCTCATTTTTGTTTAGATTTTACGTTGTTATTGTGTATTGTCTTGTTCATGAGAAGATAAATTGCAATAAAGGTCCCCAAGTTATTACTCTATTTGGTAGTCCACTTAGTTATCCTACGGATAGATTAAAAATTGTGATTATTAAACTCTCAGTTACTAAAATATCCTTCATAATTTGTTTTGATCTCTTAGATTATTGGGATCGTTGATTCTAAAGTTGTTAAAAGAGGGGTAATATTGGAAAAAATTGAAAATAAGTTTCTTGATATCCTAAATTAAATTTTTTTTTGAAACTATATTTGATGGGCAGATTTTCAAGAAAAGAGGGAGTAATCATTTTGCAACATAGGCCCCTCTATTTATGCATGTTTTTTTAAACTACATTTGATAGGAAAATTTTCATGAAAAGAGGGAGTGATCATTTTGCAACATAGGTCCCTCTATTTATGCATGATAACTTAGAGTGTATACAACATCTCTGTTCTATAACAAGCTTATGCTATAGAAATTGATTACAATATGAATCATTAAATTTGTATTAGTTTTCAATCGATAATAATTTGATAATTGTATTCACATTGCAAGAATTATTACATATGTATAAAGCAATGTAAGATTGCTTTGCTTTACATAAATATCACAATCTTCACATTCTGGAAAGCAAAAAGTTTACATTTTTCTAGTCAAATATCCACCTGGACAACTCATTCAAAAATGTCACACTGAGATTTCAACCCAATAATAATAATAATATTAAAAATAATACACATTATGTACACAATCTTCTTCATAAATATTATTCGGCTTTAAACCAACGTTGTGTTGCTTAATTTGTACAACTTCACCTCAACAAAAAGCCAAAAACAAAATAGGTTCCAATCCAGGACCCACCTCGACTACAAATAGCTTCAACAAAGTGTTTCTTCATAACAATTAGACAAGGATCTCCTCCAAATATCTCAGCCGCCACAGTTACAGCACAAGATTCCCTCCAATACAATCCTGAAACCCAAAATCCACAATTATTACCACCTTGAACCAACAAATTTTTTTACTAAAAACCATACTTTTTGAAAAACATCGTAAAACTTATGAGCATAACAACTCCCTTCTCTAAAGCTTCCATGACTCCCTTGAGATGTCCCAAAGCTAGCAAACTTAATAGTCGTAATTTTTTGTAGTAAACCATTAGCACATACAATTCACCATTTGCTCGAAATAAATACAGCTATTTCAATCCGCACTTGCGAAAGGGATCCTCGAAGTTTCTTGAAGATAACTCGATAAAATCCGCACATCCAGTCCTGTCCACAAACATTCGAGCCACCCAACATTGAATTTGACTTTTCTAATTCAACTGTCGAGGTCACGAAACTTATGTTAATCTGCTAATAATCTCACTTGGAGATATCTTGGAAGGAATACATTAATGGGTCTTTCACATAAACCAAAATTATCAGAATTCAGCACTTGTGGTATATCTTCACGAATCTACATAAAACATTAGTAAAATAAGTCAGTTATTCGAAAGCAGACTGAACAAGAGCGTTTATGTTTATGATTGTGCCAGCTGTCGATCTGATATGTCTATCAGCATCTCCTAACAAGGTAAGGACTTAAATTTAATATAATGCTAATTAGCTGGAGGTATGGTATTGAAAGTAGATATAAAGTTATTCTTTAGAAGCGATCCAGTTACTTGTCGAATATCCGCTGATATACCATGTTAAAAGTATTCACAAGTCAATTTACAAATAAACTAATCTGCAATTACTAATACTTGAGTTGTAAATCAACCAACACAAATTGTTATTAATCAAACCAACAATGTGGGACATTACACATGTACTACCAAACTTGAAAGGCCCGTAAACATTCATCTTGTTTGATGTACATCAACATTAGGCTAACAGATAATGAATTTCAACACATCGATACTGCCATAAATGGAAGCCACCATTAATGGAGTTCTTTCTTCATATACAGTCTTGTTCGAACACTTGTTATGGACTAACCAAAGTTCAGTCTTGTTGATAGTTGAAGCATCAGAGTCGATCACTTCTTTGATAGCTTTGAGATCGCTATCCAATGTTTGTATTTTAGTCCTTGAAGATTCTCAACAACATCCCGTCTTGACCTTCTACCCTCAAGAACATTCTTTGATGTAGCGGCCAATATTCCACAAGGACTTAGCACATTCGATTTATTAGTTGTCTTAGCCATCTGACACATTCATCTGGCACTAGCATAATTCTTCTTGGGAAACAAATCATGCACTAGGTGGGCACTTAAATTTTCTATGGAATTCTTTACTAACAATACAACTATATCCCATATATCAATAGTACTTGAGCTGACACTTGCAATATGACCTAAGTTATCACTCCTATACCATTTATCATATGAAAATCTAGAGATCAAGCTAATAGTACCTGCACTAATAAATTTTTGGCACTAGTATCTGCAGAACATCTACATGGTTATCACTCACGTGAGAACAAGGAGTTAAAGTGTAGAGCAAGTAGTGTTGCGTAACAAGATTTGCAACATAACAGGACACCTATAACTGAAATTTTGAGAACCAAGTACTAATTCTAAGCTATTACAACTTGATAGTGGGACACCTATAACTGAAATTTTGAGAACCAAGTACTAATTCTAAGCTATTACAACTTGATAGTGGGGCTCAAGATTACCCAATATATTATCTGAACACTTAAAAGTAAAAACCACATAATCCTTAAAAAAATAGAATTGTAGAAAGAATCTAATAGTAATTATATAAGTAACGAGATCAACATTTCTTGCAATTCAATATATATAAACTTAATGCATAATTAGAATGGTTACATAATATATAATGCTACTCTTAACTAATCACTCCAATCACTGTGAATGCTTCTTAATCATATCACTGCATTCAATCGAAGGATACCTACAAACATCACAATAGGAAAGTTAATTACAAGATTTTTGAATTTCTAAACCTAGTCAATGTAGAATTTGATTTTGAACAAGAATTTGATCTTACAAGACATGGAAAATTCTTCTAGTAAATAGTTGAAAAATCACAATACACTAATGAAAACGTTGTGCATAAATATGATTTCAATTTTATCGAGACAAAAAAATGCATATTTTTACACACACCTCACTTGATGGAACATTTGAAATTTGTTATGCAGCAAGAAAAAAATCATACAAGGCAGAGACAAGCTCTAAAAAATATAACATAACATTGAGAGGGTCTAGTTCTAAAAAATATAACATAACATTGACACAGGGTATATATAAAAAATTTAACAGGATATATATAGTTGATAATGAATACCTTGTACACCATTCTAGAAAATATCTACTTCAACAACCCAATGTCTCACTTCTAAAAGATCAAAGTAGACTCAGTCCTGGAAATTCATCTGCTTCCAGTCGTTCAGATGAACCTCCACGTGATAGTTTATTACACCCCCTAAGGATACAATTGAATTAAATTCCTATTATTAAAGTTAATTAAATAACATTTAATTCAATAAAACACTAACCTGTATTTACTGTATTTGTATTGAGCGCGTGATTTGCTTATCTTTTTATCTTTAGGCATCTCTTTAAGCTTCTCTTTAGACTTCCCTTTTGGCTAACCTTTAGGCTTGGCAGACTAAGGATTTAATACATCAAATTTGGGCAATTCTTTATTTTCAACCCTTTCCCCGGAGGGATTCTCTTGCATCTTGCACAAGTCTTTTGCACAAGAGATTAATCAACAAATAGCGTGACTTATCTCCTTATACCCGACACTAGCCTGTTTGTCATAATATGCCAATTCATTACATTTTGAATTCAAGTAACTATGACGTGCCAACTCTATCTCATCAGTGGTTGCTGAAGATACATTTTTGTCACAAAAGTCTTTACTTATTTTTGTTGTCCATCTTTGATTAATGCAAGAAATTGGAATTTTATTTAGGACCCTCACATTTAAACACAAAAATCATATGTTTACATAGGATACCAGATGACTCTATTTTTTGCAGTTACATGAAATACTCACATAATCATTATCATTTCTATATAACACATAATTAATGTACTCCTTATTTATTTAATCTTTAATGACATAGGTGCGAGAATCGTTATCATCTGTAACAACTTGATCGGTTATTAGAGTAGCTTGTAACTCAATTTGTTTCCGAACTTTAAAGAACATGTTTCTTGTGTATACTTTAGCTGCGTGGCTCTCAATATTTCGCAATGGGCTTGTGAACACCGGTTTCGTATGATTTGATTTTATCTCCTGACTATAACGTTGATTCTAAGCCGAAAAAAAAAATTCTATTGGGTCGAACAAATCTATTTAAGAAAGTATTCATACCTTCACATCTTTGGGTACTCTTCACACCGCCAAAGAAATATCCACGAAGATATGATTTTTACCATAAATTCCTCCTGTCATATACATCTTCAGCCCACGTGTGGTTTTCAAGTTCACAATCAACCAACATTTTCTTTCATTCTGATTCAAAAATATCCACGCTACATTTAAGAGACATAAATCGACCGAATTTTTCATTGAAGTTGGATAAAGTATCATTAGAAATTGCATTTCTTTGAAGATATCACCTCCACTGTCGAGCGTCGGTTAAAACGTCACCAAATACGGCATGCATTGACTTGTCACCATCAGTTACTACAGACGAAGTCCTCTTAGGCGACATCGCATCCAAAAGTGTCCTCAACACCCATATATATTACTCAGTAGTCTCACTCTTTACTAATGTTGCACCAAATATGCAAGTATTGTGATGATTATTTGTTCCGTCCAATATAACAAGAGATAACTTGAACTCATTTGTTTTATTTGTCGCATCAAATATTAAAATATCCCCGAAGACACCAAACTCATCCCTTGATCTCCCATCTGTCCAAAACAACTTATCTAATATTTCCTCTTTATTAGTTGAGTACTTGTAAACGTCGCTATCTGACTTAGCATCAAGATATGACAAGGAAACATTGGCGTCTCCATCAATCACTTGATCTCTATGATCACGACCCATTACATTATAAAAGTCTTTCCTTCTGAATCCAACATTCTCATAACCTCCAGCCTCGTGTGTAAAGTAATCCATAATTTTCGATTTTTGTAATGCATGCACTATGCATAGCATGACCTGCATCATTATGACCTCCATCTACTTGTCTCTGGGCCCTAGAATCTGATACGCCCATAAGGTGGTAACCTATCATGATTGTGTTTTCCGTAAAAATGTGTCA
This sequence comes from Nemophila menziesii, assembly GCA_029959085.1. NCBI lineage: Eukaryota > Viridiplantae > Streptophyta > Magnoliopsida > Boraginales > Hydrophyllaceae > Nemophila > Nemophila menziesii. The sequence continues at coordinate 83,014 of JARWIR010000160.1, forward strand.
CGTGATAGCGTAATCCATTCTCAACCAACCTTATACCAAATCGAGCTGAACAACCAAATCTAGGTAAGGGTCTATGTTCATACTTCTTATCTCCCATTTCCAAATATTTCTTATTTTGAAATTCTTCACGATCGCAAATAAATAGCCTAATAATTGTTTTACCCGCTTCATTCTCCATCTTTGTTTCTCTTTTAATACCAAAACCTTTGTTACATCCAGGGGAAATTCTTCACGATCCCAAATAAATAGCCTAATAAGTGTATCCTAACAACCACTAGAAAAACTATTGCCCTTTACCATTTTTGTTCCGTAATTCATAAAGTAAACAAATTAAACTTTTGCATGAGTCCACAACACTTACGTATTTTTGGGAGCCTTAATCTTGTTTGTTTGATTGCACTAAACAATGGTGTCGTCATGGTGTTTGTCAAACTCAACCATAGAGAAACCCCGACCCAAAAAAGGCTATGGAATATGGTGGTTATGTGAGGTATTGATGAACAAAGTTAGGGTCTACAATGAGGTTGTACCATTCTTTACATACGCTCTTACACAATAATAGACTTGACGGGGACTCTTGAAAGAATTTCAAGTAAAAGAATGTAGGGAAGGTTCAAAATCATGAGGGACACACGACAATATGACGAGACGGAGCGTGCACAACTGGAACTCTTTGCGACTCCTTTGGGAATATATCTCGAGTGAAAAGTGCTTCATACACTTCCTTTTCCATAGTTTTAGCTCTTGAGCTGCAGCTAAAGAGTATGAAAAAGAGAAAAGGAGAAGGTAGGAAAATAATAATTTTTATACTTCTAGGTGAAGATTCATTGCTTTTTCAACATCTCCTTCGATAAATGCCCCGACACTCTATCAATCAATAAATAAAGATTATAAGTTACGGAGCATAAAAATGAGTAAAAACCATTATAAATAAGGACTTATTGTTGAGTAATATCCCATCCTCACTATCCAAAACTCCTTAGAATATATTTTATAAAATTCATCATCCTTAGTTTCTGTATCATCATTAAAAGTGAAAACATCATTAATAATATATGAGATCATTCATATTTGTGCATCATCAAACTATTACACACCATTTGGAGTTTTTCGAATTACTCTTCTAATTATTGGTCGAGTATCTTTATCAAATATCTCTCTTGAGGGACCCACGACAACATGACGAGACGGTGCGTGCACAACTAGAACTATTTGCGGCTCCTTGGGGAATATATCCCGAGTGAAAAGTGCTTCATACACTTCCTTTTCCATAGTTTTAGCTCTTGAGCTGCTGCTAAAGAGTATGAAAAATAAGTTAATAATAATAATTAAAATAGATTAAAGCTTAAAGACTATTATCAATATGATGTTGCTAAATAATAATATCACATCTCTCACAATTATGAGGTTTCAGATTACTCTTCTTGGTAGGCTCATCATGACATAAGATAGACAAGTAAGAGAGATCAGTTTTAATTCAGTTTCAGGATTACCAACTATTTAACATCAGCGCTATAATCAATACATAGTATCATAACAAATATAAACACATTATGCATAATTATTCTGGTCCTACTCAATTAAATACTAACATCATTAATTAAATGCATTTAAAATAAAACTAATAATACTTCCTTACTAAATTAAATACTAATACCTTTAACCAATCCAAAATCATGACAAAACAAAATTTGCTCAACCCAATAACCGACATTAAAAATGTCAATGGAAGTCAACAATTCAGAATATATTCACCAAGAGTTTGAACATCTTGGAATGTACATAATATCTGCAAACTCATGGAATTCCTAAAATCAAGGTACCCAACACAACATACTCCACCCTCACACAACAAATTTTTCTGTTATCATATATTTTTAATCTATGTAATTAAATTTGCAAAGATGTAAATGTGTCAAATCTCATACCTTCCTAAAGTTTAGAAACTAGTGTTACTATCCCTCTCTCCTACCCCTTGTTAATTTTCCTTGTAGGTTAATTATGAATATGCTTATTTGATATACCAATAGAAGTTTGATATACCAATAGAAGTATCTATCACTACCTCAATAGTTTCCTTCTATCTCGTTTGATTAGTTTCAAATAAAATGGAATATAAATTCTTGAATTGTTTATTATAATTATTCATGTTATAGATCTCTATAGTATTAGTAAAATTGCAATATATAAAAAATTACACTATATCTCCTTATATAATAAAAATTAATTATATTTCATAAAAATTAATTATATTTCAAAAAATTGTCTATCAATATTATAAATATTATAATATTTATGTAAAAGGTAAAAATCTATTTTTTTAAACTAACTAATAGTTATAGCCCGAACTATAAGGTGGTTGTGGAACTTCAGGGTACCAAAATCAACATGGATCTCGATATATTTATCTAAAAAAAGGTTGATTAAGATTCTTTTTTGTTACAATTTATTGCACTCAAACAAGATGTGAGCTAAGTACAATGATTGCCCTCCAAAAAGAGAAAATGCTATATGCCGTTTTGAAGTATATAATGTTTTTGTGTATAAAAGAGGATTATATACAAAGCCACACTCATTTGACCATATGAAAATACAAAATAAAATTACAAACGTAAAAAAATCATTAACAACCAATAATTAGATAAATATAAACTAATTCTTTTATTACAATTTTTAGCTAGAACACTATTATAACAATTAAAATTTATTGTTATATTGAAAGCATGAAAAAAGCTAAAATATTTCTTATTAGTTTTTTTGTCCCTAGGTTTGTCTACATGGAAAATACATTAAATGAACAAATATGTACATGTAATGGGTTACACAATCAGTTTTTTTGATATTTCTTTCCATAAGGATCAATCTTATGGTATTTGAATAAAATAAAATATAAATTAAAGCATTATAGAAAATGATAATAGTATACAAAATAGAAAAAAATATTTGTCTAGGAAACTATGTTTTCATGAATAGATCTCAAATTTCTAACACTATAATAATGATCCTTAAAATTAATTTTTTTTCTAGTATATATAAAATTTTGGTTGTTAAATGTTATGTGAAAAATACATTAGAGGATAAAATTATTAGATATCCTGGTAAAATGAAAATTTGAAAAAAAAAATTAAATGAAGGAAGATCCACCCAATCAACCTATTAGATATTGTCCAAAAACATTGACATCAAATCACATTGTAAATTTCATTTTAAATGAAAAAGTACATAATATATATAGAGAAGGTGTATAATTTCATTTTATTGAATAAATAAAAATGAAAAAAATATAAATTTACAAACAATTATAAGAAATAATTATTATTAAAAAATTAAACTTATAAATGAATCTTACCTGAAATAGTATGGTCATGATCAATTTAAGCAAATAGATAAATGCAATTCGCCTTGAGTACATTAATCTGACTCATACTACTTAACAAGATATCTGATGAAATAATAAGATTCATAGAGTAAGAAAATGTGAAAAAAAATCTCTGAAATATATTTTTAAATTACATGGAGAAGAGTCAATGAAGAAACTTCATCGAAGTAGGATTTGGTGGAGGCGATAGAAGATTAAGTCTACCATATATATGTCAAGGCTTTTGGGCCTTATTGCTTATATTTTTATTTTTATGTTATAGTATTCTTTGGGCCTTATAAAAAATATACTACATTTTATGGTTATGATATGGACTAAATTTATATAAAATTTAAAGTCCAATACCATATATTATTTGATAGTTTGAAATAACATTAAAAAATATCACTTTCGTAAATAAAGGAGGAGAAGCTAAAAGTTTGAGGTTAACTCATGGATTATGTCAAAATAAATAAGATGAAAAAATAAGAAAAATATAAGTAACAATTCATAATATTGTCTTATTTATTTTTCCTTAATTGTTTTATAGTATGTTTATAAAAGTTTTTTGTAACAAAAAAACTTGAACCACTAGATAATGTACATTATACATAATACATACAATGTAACTCTAATTCATATTAATTTTTTAAATATTTAAGTTCAAATAATCTAAATTAATTTAACAATACTATATATAAAATAATTGTTAATATGCATGGTAAATTGGATCTGAATTAAGTGAGGTTTGCTTACACTAAGATATAGTATAGATAAAATCTCACGGGTTTTTCCAAGAATAAAGTCTGGTATATACCCAAAACCTATGGGTATGTGCGTGTATTAATGGATCAAGCAGGTTGAATGGACGACCTTCTCACATGTAATAGAAGATATTTCCTTTAAAAATTATTGTGTCGGGACAGAAGGGCGATATCAGTAGTTTCTATTATGTGGGTATAGATAATAGGACATGATTAGGGTTTGATGGGAGGCGTGGGAGTGATGTCTAATGAATCAAGAGCATGGAATAGTCGTAATTTATTTTTATTTTTTGAAAGACATATTTTTTATATTATTTGTAATATCTAATAATTAAAATAATAAAAACATTTTATAATTGGTTTTAGTGGAATATATTCAATAATTTTACTTAACCATATTTTTTTTACTCGTTTATGTTATTGAAACCTCAAGATACCCTAATAATTTTGGGGTATATCAAGGGTTAAGGAGTGTCATTTAGCAAACCTAACCAAAGATTCAAGGCTTCCGTTCCAAGAACATAGGATTTGAGATAAAATTAACTTCCCTAAAAAATAAATGTTTTAGTCAAGAAACGTAGAAGATTTAATATAACACTAGATAGGTTGGATATATAAATAAATATTTTCTAGGCAATCTGGCTCAATAGTGTGTATGACTACGACCTTCTGGTGTTTGTCTAATAATACTTAAAGTTTTTGAAATATCATGTTGCTAGTGAGATGTCATATCCTCTTATCCTCAATGTCCCGTGATGAGAGTGAGACTTGCTTAATTGCCTACAAATTTGTATGCTCAAACCATTGTTTCATTTTCTAGGAGTCCTTTCAATGTTTAATAGCAAGTAATTGGTTGATTGTATACAATTAATAATTTATAGGTTTAAGTTTGTGTCTATGCATCCACCAATCATTTTAAATATTGGGATTCATCCCATTACCAATATTCATGACCCTTTGTTAGTGATTTTATTCCCAAGAGTGGACTAGGCCAATCCCATAAATAATATAGGCTGCTATGGCAGGTTTTCATGAAGTCACTCAAAAGTGAATCATTTGTGTTGTCATATTAATAAGTTACTCAAACAAACATCAAAAGGGTATCTAAAAGAACAAATATCACATTAGCATATCAAGAAGATACTTGAAAAAGCGCGACTCCTAAATTGGCACATTATCTGCATACTCAAAATATCAGTTCCCTTGTCAGTTCTTTATAAAAAAGGTAAATGAATTATGTAGATAATACTCGGGGAAATAACACCGATTACACAAATTCAAAAAGGATATTGAATAGAAATAATGAAGTATTGTAGTTATTGGGTGAATAAAGATATGGTCGAATGTAAGATTAAAGAAAAATATCTCTACCCCAAACGAGGAAAATGAAAAACTGAATAAATATTTGACATTATATGGCCGATAAAATGGGTTTGCGCATATTTAGTGGATGAGAAATATATAGGAGCAAATAAGAACCTTTTTGCGCACCCATATTAATTATAAATAGCTCATGCACATCTCCCTAATAGGGTATATTTTTTCTCATTAATTTTAATTCATTGTTCATAAATAAAGTTTGAACCTCTATAACTCTATCGGAGTGTAAGAATACGCTCAGACGTAATAATAACTTGAGTGTCGGGGTGCCACTGGAAGAAAAACTTCTTGTGGTACTGAATTAGTCTCTGGTTTAAGTATATTCAGCCATGAGATTAGACAAAACATTAGCAAATTACAAAGATATTTCTCTTAAACCCAATCTTATTTTGACAGTTTTGACAGTCATCCTCATCTTTTTTATAACCACTACATTTTGGTCATTTTGTAAGTCAATTATATTGGTAGATCATTTGTAATTATAACCAAATGTTTGATTAATATTTGTTGATTTTGCATAAAAAGTTAAGGAACCAAAAGCTAAGGGGTGTTATTTTCTTTTGTAATAATTCAAAAAGTTTATATTTTGTTCACTAATTATTTTTTAGAAACAATATATTTGTGAAAATTTTAGATGCTTAACTACAATAATGATATGCAGTTAATGTTCTTATATTGTTTTTTTTTATATTTTTCTTTCAATTTTAATTAAAATTTCTTTTATATTATTTTCAGTTTTAATATATTTGACTTTAATTTCTACAAAAAATATTAGAGTTAGATTATTGTAAATAGTGATTATTAATCAAGGAGACAATTTAATGTATATTCTAGAATAGTTTTTACTAATAGAAATTCATTGTGTTGGGGATAGATTTATAAAGTTTATTTAATATAATTTTGCATCTAATATTTTTCCATTATAACCAATTAACATAAATATAATTATTTATTTCTGTTTATATTATACTAGTTCCCTTGAGAAAAGACGATAAAGTGAATTAAATATTCTTGAAGCATGTCAAGTCGCCAAATATATTTTGTAGATCGAAAGTTAAAGTATACCCTTATTAGCTATAACTTTATTAGCGTGTATGCGTTAAATTAAAACTATTAATATATGACTATTTTACAAATATATCTAATAAAAAAAGATTAAAAAACTGAATAACACCTTAGTTTCTAATATGAAAATGTATATATATTTTTATAATTTATTTAGACAGTCATTTAACGATAAATTACATTGAATTACATTGGAGTGTCATTTTACTTGATAAGATCCATGAGAAATAAAAAGTATTATAGTATCCTAACAACCACTAGAAAAACTATTGACTTTTACCATCTTTGTTTCTTAATTCATAAACTAAACAAAGTAAACTTTTGCATGAGTCCACAACACTTAGGTACTTTCTTTTTGGGAGCCTTAATCTTGTTTGTTTGATTGCGCTGATCAATGGTGTTGTCATGGTGTTTTTCAAACTCAACCATAGAGAAACCCCGACCCGGAAAAGGATATGGAATATGGTGGTTATGTGAGGTATTGATGAACAAAGTAAGGGTCTACAATGAGGTTGTACCATTCTTTACATACGCTCTTACACAATAATATACTTTACTGGGACTCTTGAAAGAATTTCAAGTAAATTAATGTAGGGAAGGTTCATAATCATGAGGGACCCACGAAGACATGATGAGACGTGCACAACTGGAACTATTTGCGGCTCCTTGAGGAATATATCTTGATTGAAAAGTGCATCATACACTTCCTTTTCCATAGTTTTAGCTCTTGAACTGCTGCTAAAGAGTATGAAAAAGAGAAAAGGAGAAGGTAGGAAAATAAGAATTTTTATACTTCTTGTTGAAGATTCATTGCTTTTTCAACATCTCCTTCGATAAATGCCACGACACTCTATCAGTCAATAAATAAAGATTATAAGTTACGGAGCATGAAAATGAGTAAAATCCATTATAAATAAGGACTTAATGTTGAGTAATATCCTATCCTCATTTTCCAAAACTCCTTTGAAGATATTTTATAAAAATCATCATCCTTAGTTTCTATATCATGATTGAAAGTGAAAACATCATTAATAATATCTGAGATCAATCATATTTGTGCATCATCAAACTATTACTCACCATTTGGAGTTTTTCGAATTACTCTGCTAATTATTGGTCGAGTATCTTTATCAAATGTCTCTTTTGAGGGACCCACGACAACATGACGAGACGGTGCGCGCACAACTGGAACTCTATGCGGCTCCTTGGGGAATATATCCCGAGTGAAAAGTGTTTCATACACTTCCTTTTCCATAGTTTTACCTCTTAAGCTGCTGCTAAAGAGTATGAAAAAGAAGTTAATAATTATCATTATAGATTAAAGCTTAAAGACTATTATCAATATGATGTTGCTAAATAATAATATCACATCTCTCACAAATCCGTGGTTTCAGATTCCTCTTCTTGGTTTGTTGTTTCATGACATCAGATAAACAAGTAAGAGAGATAAGTTTTTATTCAGTTTCAGGATTACCAACTGTTTAACAACAGAGCTATAATCAATACATAGTATCATAACAAATATAAACACATTATGCATAAATATTACTGCCCTACTCAATTAAATACTAAAACCATTAACTAAATGAATTTAAAATAAAACTAATATTACTGCCCTACTCAATTAAATACTAATACATAACCAATCCAAAATCATGACAAAACAAAAATTTCTCAACCCAATAAGCTGCATAAAATATCTCAATGGAAGTTAACAATTCGTAATATATTCACCAAGAGTTTGAACATCTTGGAATGTACATAATATCTGCAAACTCCTAGAATTCCTAAAATCAAGGTACCCAACACAACATACACCACCCTCACACAACAATTTTTTTTGTTTTCATATATCTTTAAGCTGTGTAATTAAATTTGCAAAGATGTAAATGTGTCAAATCAGATACCTTCCTAAAGTTTAGAAACTAGTGCCACTATCCCCCTCTCCTACCCTTTGTTAATTTTCCTTGTAGGTTAATTATGAATATGCTTATTTGATATACCAATAGAAGTATCTATCATTACCTCTATAGTTTCCTTCTATCTCGTTTGATTAGTTTCAAATAAAAAGGAATATAAACTCTTGAATTTTTTATTAGAATTATTCACGTTATAGATCTCTATAGTATTAGTAAAATTGCAATATATAAAAAATTACACTATATCTCCATATATAATAAAAATTAACTATATTTCATAAAAATTAATTATATTTCAAAAAAATTACCTATCGATATTATAAATATTAAAATATTTATGTAAAAGGTCAAAATCTATTTTTTAAAAGTAACTGAAAGTTATAGCCCGAACTATAAGGTGGTTGTGGAACTTCAGGATATCAAAACCAACCTGGATCTGGATATATTTATCTAAAAAAAGGTTGATTAAGATTCTTTTTTGTTACAATTTATTGTAGTCAAACAAGATGTGAGCTAAGTACAATGATTGTCACCCAAAAAGAGAAAATGTTTTATGCCAGTTTGAAGTATATAATCTTTTATGTATAAAAGAGGATCATATACAAAGCAACACTCATTTAACCATATGAAAATAAAAAATAAAATTACAAACTTAAAAAAATAATTCATAACAAATAATTAGATAAATATAAACTAATTCTTTTATTACAATTTTTAGCTAGAACCCTATTTTACCAATTAAAATTTATTGTTATATTGAAAGAATAAAAAAATCTAAAATATTTCTTATTAGTTTTTTTGTCCCTAGGTTAGTCTACATGGAAAATACATTAAATGAACAAATATGTACATGTAATGGGTTACACAATCATTTTTTTGATTTTTCCTTCCACAGGGATCAATCTGATGGTATTTAAATTAAATAAAATATAAATGAAAGCGTTATAGAAAATGACAATAGTATACAAAAATAGAAAAAGAATATTTGTCTAGGAAACTATGTTTTCATGAATAGATCTCAAATTTCTAACACTATAATAATGATCCTTAAAATTCATTTTTGTTCTAGTGTATATAAGACTTTGGTTGTTAAATGTTATGTGAAAAATACATTAGAGGATAAAATCAGAAAAGGGGGATAGTTGTTTCGAAAAATTGAAAATGTTGTGGACTATGAGGGTAACAAATGTGCATATTATCACACTGACTTAATAGTAATAAATGAATAAAACTTTGTGACAGGAAGAACTACTTAATCAACAAAATTTATGTTACAAAAAACTCTGTTTTTTCATCAAATTATTTCATTTCATTTTATTGAATAAATAAAAATGAAAAAAATACAATTTTACAAACAATTATAAGAAATAATTATTATCAAAAAATTAAACTTATAAATGAATCTTACTTGAAATGGTATAGTCATCGATCAATTCAAGCAATTAGATAATTGCAATTGGCCTTGAGTACATTAATCTGACTCATACTAGTTAACAAGATATCTGATGAAATAATAAGATTTATAGAGTGAGAAAATATGAAAAAAAATCTCTGAAATATATTATTAGATTACATGGAGAAGAGTCAACGAATAAACTTCATTGATGTAGGGTTTGGTGGAGGCCATAGAAGATTAAGTGTACCATATATATGTCAAGGCTTTTGAGCCTTATTGCTTATATTTTTATTTTTATGTTATGGTATTCTTTGGGCCTTATAAAAAATATATACAACATTTTTTGTTTTGATATGGACTAAATTTATATAAAATTTAAAGTCCAATACCACATATTATTTGATAGTTTGAAATAAAATTAAAAAAATATCACTTTCTTAAATAAAGGAGGAGAAGCTAAAAGTTTAGGGTTAACTCACGGATTATGTCAAAATAAATAACATGAAAAAATATGAATAATATAAGTAACAATTCATAATATTGTCTTATTTATTTTTCCTTAATTGTTTTATAGTATGTTTATAAAAGTTTTTTGTAACAAAAAAACTCAAACCACTTGATAATGTGCATTGTATATAATACATACAATGTGAGTCTACTTCCTATTAATTTTTTAAATTTTTAACTTCAAATAATCTAAATTAATTTTAAAAATACTATATATAAAATAATTGTAAATATGCATGGCAAATTGGACCTGAATTAAGCGGAGTTTGCTTACACTAAGATATAGTATAGATAAAATCTCACGGGTTTTTCTAAGAATAAAGTCTGGCATATACCCAAAACCTATGGGTATGTGCGTGTATTAATCAATCAAGCGGGTTGAATGGACGATCTTCTCACCTCTAATAGAAGATATTACCTTTAAAAATTATTGTGTCGGGACAGACTGGCAGTATTAGTAGTAAAAAGGTACTTCCATGATATTTATAGATGGTACAGAAATGCTTAAACTTCCAAGGTAATGAAATATAAATCTTTCATCGATGAATAAGTTCTTCAAAGATAATGAAAAGTAGTAATGGAAAAACAAACACCAAATGGTGGTCATATGTCGTGGTAAAAACAAAAAAATGTTCAATGTTATACAAAATTACCCCCACTATAACTATCGATAACATTTTGTTCAATCCGCGAAGGGTTCTCTAGCACTCTCAGCTAACGATTCGCATCGATCCCTATTCATACCTATTGAGAAGGTATTTCTCTGAGAAATCCAAAATTGCCCAAAATCACTCAAGGAAAAAACATTTATGTTGGAATATCAATATGTTACTTAGAATATAGGCTGCTATGGCAGGTTTTCATGAAGTCACTCAAAAGTGAATCATTTGTGTTGTCATATTAATAAGTTACTAAAACAAACATCAAAAGGGTATCTAAAAGAACAGATGTAAAATTAGCATATCAAGAAGCTACTTGAAAAAGAGCGACTCCTAAATTGGCACATTAGCTACATACTCAAAATATCGGTTCCCATGTCAGTTCTTTATAAAAAAGGTAAATGAATTATGTAGATAATACTCGGAGAAATAACACCGATTACACAAATTCAAAAGGGATATTGAAAAGAAATAATGAAGTGTTTGTAGTAATTGGGTGAATCAAAGCTATGGTCGAATATAAGATTAAAGAAAAATATCTACCCCAAACGAGGAAAATAAAAAACTGAATAAAGATTTGACATGATATGGCCGATGAAATGGGTATGCGCATATTTAGTGGACGAGAAATATATAGGAGCAAATAAGAACCTTTTTGCGCACCCATATTAATTATAAATAGCTCATGCACATCTCCCTAATAGGGTATATTTTTTCTCATTAATTTTAATTCATTGTTCATAAATAAAGTTTGAACCTCTATAACTCTATCGGAGTGTAAGAATACGCTCAGACGTAATAATAACTTGAGTGTCGGGGTGCCACTGGAAGAAAAACTTCTTGTGGTACTGAATTAGTCTCTGGTTTAAGTATATTCAGCCATGAGATTAGACAAAACATTAGCAAATTACAAAGATATTTCTCTTAAACCCAATCTTATTTTGATAGTTTCGACAGTCATCCTTATCTTTTCTATAACCACTACATTTTGGTCATTTTGTAAGTCAATTATATTGGTAGATCTTTTGTAACTATAACCAAATGTTTGATTAATATTTGTTGATTTTTTATAAAAAGTTAAGGAACCAAAAGCTAAGGGGTGTTATTTTCTTTTGTAATAATTCAAAAAGTTTATATTTTGTTCACTAATTATTTTTTAGAAACGTTATATTTGTGAAAATTTTAGATGCTTAACTACAATAATGATATGCAATTAATGTTCTTATACTGTTTGTTTTTCATATTTTTTTTTCATTTTTAATTCAAATTTCTTTTATTTTATTTTCAGTTTTAATATATTTGACTTCTTACCGACCATCAAAACAATTACTATCATTATCAGTGTTCTCTTGCAAATTTATGGGTTGGATCTATCATTTTTATCATAAATTGCTAAAAACAAATATTATAAACGCAAAGAGTGTAATTTTTACATTTTGTAAGGAACTACAATAAAATTACCAAGAAAATCAGGTCACGGAAATAGTTAAGATATTTGTTTAATATTCAAACAAGAGTCTGTTGAGACATGACTGCAATACCTATTTCATTGTCTAGGTTGTTACCAAGTTAAGGGTTTGGATCTAAAAATTCCTAACATTTGCACATTACATCATCACTAGATCATTATTTATGATTTAATCTAAAAAAGTAAAGGACTATTATAATTATTAACCATTAATAAGTTGAAGGGTTTGTTGGATTCATATATAGAATTTGGAGATAGAGGCCATGGACAACTTATGCAATAAAAGAGTTAAATAATTTATATATAAATTTTATGGGGTCTTATTCTATTTGCTTACAATAATTGTAAGTTCATTTGAGTAAGTTTGAACTCATAACTTCAACATTAATAATCTAGAACAATTGGTTCCTTTTAAAAAATTTACTAGACCAAATTTAAAGCCAAGGGTTTGAGATAAAAAATAGTACCATTGGTTCCTTTTAAAAATTATATAGCCAAGTATGCATGTGTTGGTATCATGTGAAGAGAATGATTTTCTTATGATTAATAATTAGTTTTCTTCTAAATTGTGATAAAGTAACAAATTTTGATTAATTATCTTCATATACGATGCATAACCTAGTATATACATATGCAAGAAATTACTTTTCTCAGTTTCATAAGTTCTAAATAAAATGCATAGGATCTAATTTTGTGATTAATTTTGTTTAGGGAAGAATCACTTGCATATATGATCTTGAAATAAAATATTGGCATTTATTATGTCCTTTCACTTTGTTTACAAATATATCTTTTTTAGTTGCATCTAGTGAAGTTATTTATTAAATATTTTTGGGATATATTTTGTTGAATGTGATAATGGTTTTGATGTTGTAGAAAAATGTTAGAACAAGGTTATCATCGGTTGCTTGATTAAGATGTTCTGTAACTCTTCCAAGATATATAAATAGTTTAGAAACATTGTCGTCCAAAGATAAACAACCAAAATTGTTTATATCTAGACAACCTATAAAGAAAGGGTAAGACTTCCCTCTAGTTGGATGAACTAATATTCGTATCATAACCATTAAATAAATGGAAAATATTAGGTGCGATTAATATGATAGCGATAGAGACCTACAATCTCTAATGCTCTAGAATATAATTACTGGGGAAGTACTCGTTGAAAAGTAAAAAACTTTATTACTTAATAATGAGTGAGCATTTATCTATTATAGTATCACTTTTTGGTGTTCAGTTGTGAATGATGAAATGTTTTGAGGCTTACCATGTTCATTTGGTGGGTAATATTAACATTTGTTGGATTAACATTGCTCATATTAAGAGAGAAGAGTTTGAAAATGGTGATACCGAATTATATAACCATATAGGTTTTGTATCGGGTATATTAGAGTGGATGGGTAACTATTTCACAAGGAAAATAATTAACCTCGGAGCATAAGGATAGCTCATTTATACATTCAAAATAGTAAAAGAATTACAAATACGTCAAGTTTGCAATAACGAGACAATGTATCCTACAAAGTGAAAAGTTTGAGGTTGTCAACGAATGAGTTACTACATATGCTTAATAAAAAGTATACAAAGAAAACAAATATTGAGGTATACGAAGGATTCAGTTGACTAAAAATAATATATAACAGTAACTAACATAATAAATTTTATTATTTATTATAGAGATGCCAAACGATTGATAGGCTTAACTACAAATGTTTTGGAAATATGTAAATGACAAACATGCCATCCAAGAGTGAAGGTTTTGTGACAATATCAGAGAAGAGTAATTCCATTAATGAAGCAAAACTAGAGCAATAATTATTGAAAGAAGAGAGTGATATATTTCATGCAAGTATAGAAGAAGTTAGTATCACAGAAAATGAAGTTTAATCTAAAATTTGAGAGTTGTCTATATTATAAAACACCACCATATTTAATTATTAAATTTCTTGTTATTATATATATATAATTTTTTTTTTTACATTTTTACATGCTTATTATATTTAATACTGAGTATTATTTTGTGATCTAATAATATGTGTCTTATATGGACATGTTTGATAGTAGGTGTTCTTTAAAATATGGAATCCCCTACGAATACTGGTATATTTATTCATTATAGTGATGTAATAATTATACAAAATATTAAATCCAATTTCTTAATAAAGTACTATTTTAACAAATAGTTTAGACACAGTTGTAATACTATAAAGTAGTTTCTAAGATAGATTAACTTGAGTTAATAATATCCCAAGATGATATAATTATCGTAAGATGCTTGAAAGCTTATAAATTGATGTTGTCATTATTAGTGTTAGGTAAATAAAATATATATTTATATAAATAATTTAATGCTTGTTTCTGATATCATTATATAGCCTTTATTAAAAAAATTATTTTTTAATTATGATGACACAAGAGTTGAAAACTTAAGTTTATAACCCTTAGTTTTTAACTGAATGAATACACCTCTCCATAAATTTGCTCGAGTACAGATAACCTTATAAGGTCTTTTGTATCATGGTGTTGTTAATTAGGTTCTTTCCTTGATACAAAAGCTCTAACCATCTCCAAATGTCACGATTTGGCTTATACTAACTTACATGGCTAGACTCGGGTTTACTTAGGCAAAATAATAAAGTATTAAATGCATTTTCAGCTTAGGCGAGCTTATTCATTTTATCTTTAGTTGATCTCGGTTATTTATATCTGATTTGGGACACCTTCAACCTCCTTGTAGGGAATGAATGGTCCTTTTATTGTGAGTACCCAGAGATAAAAATCAACACTTTTTTTTTCAACTAGCCGTTCCTCCATTAAATATAATTAGCCTGTTAATATAATGGAGGACACGTCATAAAATGTTTGTTAATAGAATTTATTACTTTAAAAGTCATAACATTACAGTTACAAACAATTAGTATTTTAGGTATATAATTAGTATCCGATATCACTTGTTAATGGTAGCTTCAAAATTTTGAACAAAGAAAAATACTACAATCACTAATAAGAGTAAGTACTTATTTAGCATCAATTAACATAAGTATAAGTATTTGCTAAGAAATACTATGTTATGTAAATTAACAAAGACATGTCATTTACAAAATGTAAAGAGTGAGGGTTTATAGAATTTAACAATTTATTGGTAGTGGCTAGTCTGGAAACTAACTCCAATACGTAAGGCTCAACATTATGTTAGTAAATTTCAAGTTTCATTTTTGCACCTTTGATAATTAATCGATTTACTGTATATCGAAAGTCTAAATAACATTCAAAAATTTGTAGTTACGTGTTTATCGGATTTGATTATTTTAAGTTTTGTTACAAACACGAGTAAAACATGATCTCTTAAGAAACTTGACATATTTGATCACAATTCAGTCAAGTTAAAACACTATTCAAGTTCGACTAATTTTTTTGTCATTAGTCTTACTAGTTGAATAATAGGAAAACTCTATGAATGTAATATTGAAAAAATGGATCTCTCTCAAGATTAAGATTTTAATTTTAAGAGTAAAACAAATTGGAAAGATACATTTTTTGTGAAACTACACTATGCACAATGCTTAGTCTAATTTACTATATTTTTGTGACCCCGACATAATATGTCTCTTCTTTTTAGCCTCCTCCCACTTCCCCACACTACTACAACAGGTTTCATTTAATACGATATCTATAGCGATAACTAGTAGTTTTTGGTAATAAGTCGTCATTAGCGACATGTCTCAAAAGTTTGTCTTTATTGGCTAAAAAATATAAGAAAATAGCTTAAAATTTGAATTATTTCATCGGTGATGTTAAAATACTTGTAAACAATATTAATTGAGAAATTTATCGACAACTTATATCCTCATTAGTGAATAAATCTTGTTGCTGATAATGGATATCTACAATTAAAACATGAATGAGTCTCATTTTCACTTTTCACTCTTTAATTTTTTTTGGCATTTCCCCTCGCTTTAGAAGTTGTCGTCATTCTCTTCCAACGTCGAAAAGTAATCCCACCGTCGCCATAAAAATTAACCATGAAATCTTTAACTTCTTTAGTGTTTTTTTGTATTTTTATTGGTAAATCAAATTTTATCCCAGCAATGCTAAACAACAATATATCTTTACAATACTGACCAATATGGTTAGTAAAATTAATATTATACACCTATTCGAAATATTGTATTTACATTGCGAAATAACAAGAAAGATCAACAATAGCCCCAAATACTTCAATTCCTATTAGCAACTAATCATGATGTAATTTTTCCTTCAAACATTCTTCTACTCAATCTAATAGAGATGAGAGAATTAAAACGGGTAAGAATTAAAGTCAATAGATGGAAGTAGTAATACAAACACCTACAGTTAAAGTCAATTATTTTCTCGAGAAATGCTTAACCACCTTGTTGATTAATACAGTCCAACTATTACATTTCATCGCGCGGCTAATAAGAATTTTCTTAAGGATTCTTCTGCTGAAAGAACACTGATTGGATATTGGGGGCTTATAGGTTCTAGCTTCTTGGTTACAACTCTGATTGGATATTGTTTTTTTTTACTCATTTTTCTTTTTCTTCTTCCCCGAAACATAAAATGTTTTAGAGTTATCTTAAATACGGAGAGTCACGGTTTCCTCATTCACATTCACTATAGTATCGATGGTGGCTAGGAATTGACGCCCAAGAATGAATATGACGTTCTTATCTGCTTTATATTCTAGAATAATAAAGTCCGTGGAAATAACAAGGTTACCTACTTGGACGAGCACGTCCTCAATTACTCCCCACGGCTTTGTTGTTGATTGATCCAAAAATTGAAAGATTACAGGTGTTGGTTTCACATCACTAATACCAATCTTCTTTAATATACGTTTGGGCATGATATTCACACTTGCCCCTAAATCACACATGGATTTTCCATGAAATATGCCACCTATTTTTATTGGGAGGTTGAAACCTCCAGGATCTTTAAGCTTCGGTGGTAATCTTTGTTGAACTTGTGCTGATAATCCTCCATTGAGTGTCACAGATTTGGATCTTGTGAACCTTTCTTTATTTAAGAGTGCCTCCATAAAGAATCGATCATAGTTTCGCCTTTCTTTCATAGCTTCGAGTAAA
Source organism: Nemophila menziesii (assembly GCA_029959085.1). NCBI lineage: Eukaryota > Viridiplantae > Streptophyta > Magnoliopsida > Boraginales > Hydrophyllaceae > Nemophila > Nemophila menziesii. Next base: position 100,635 of record JARWIR010000160.1, read on the forward strand.
GGGACGTTAATTTTCACTTGTTTTAACGTCTCTATACACTTCTGTTGTTGCTCCTTTGGATAAGCGGGATAGTGGCAATGTATGGGTGGTTGTCTTTCTCAACTTCTCTCTTCAATTCTTGGTTCCTCAACCACTCTTGGACTCTTTCTTTCATCGTGTTCAACTTTTTCAACCCAATCTTCAACAATTATCTCATCTAAGGTCATCCAACTTACGTTTGACTTGTTTGGTAGAACATCCCCTTTTGAGGGAGATGGTAGCGCTTCAACGATTATCTCGTTGTGTTATTTCATCTTTTGAGCTTGAAGACTAATAGTCTTAACCTTGTCGTCAGCGTATTGGATCTTCTTCATGTTAGAAGTTGTATCTTGGGTCAATTGTAGGAGTTGATTTTGCATTTGTTTTATGATTGTAGTGACCCGCATTATATTCTTCTCTAAAAGTTGTTTATGATGTTTCAGATCTTGATTCTATTGTTGCAGACTTTGCACTAGTGATCCATTGATCTTTGATTCAAGTCTGCTAATATTATCCTTCGAGAAGTTGATGAATTGACTAATAGTCTCTTTTAACTCAGTGATTTATTCTTGAGGATGTGATTAAGATTGGCTTACATTATGCACATTGAATCTTGACATTAAAATATTTTCCATGTGTTCGAGTCTAGGAGAGATAAATTCATTATATAAAAGTATCTAGACCAATTCCAAATGCTTCCATGTGTTTTGAAAGGACAACCCACAATGACCGATGAATTTTTTAATTATCCATATCATCGTAATATAATTTTCCAATCACGGATGGAAGATGGGATGCCAGTTTAAGAAGTATAAGGAAGACCGTAAGGAGTTGATTATTTTTGGAAATGATGAAAGACATTATAACATAACATGTGAAATAAAGGGATAATTACTATATTAAATAAATAAACCCCCTACAAATTATGTCTATATATTATATTAATTTATCACAAAAGACAAGATATCAAGACCACAACTCAAGATTTTTTGTCGTCTCGATAAAATAAAGACAAAACTAGGGTCTTATCACACAAATCACTTCAAAATCTCGCACACAAGTATAAATTAAAGAATAAACTAATATCTAAGAACATGTGAAAGAAAGTGACAAATTCCACATTAATAACTAATATCAAGTATCTATTAATCTATCAAAAAAGAAGATACATCAGATACCCTATATTTATAATCATGTTAGCAAAACAAATCTGGAATATACAAGGTATAATTAATATGACAGTGATGGAGAGCTTTTAAGAAAAATACTCGTTAAAAAGAAAAAACATTTATTACTTCATAATGAGTCAGTATTAACCTAATTTAGTATCACATTCTGGGTATTTAGTTGTATATAATGAAATTCTTAGAGGCTTACAATGTTCATTTGTTGGTTAATATTGACATTTGTCAGATTAATTTTGCTTATATTAGGAGAGAAGAATGTAAAAATGGTGATACCGAATTATAAAACCATATAAGTTTTGTATTGGTTATATAAGAGTGGATGGATAATGATTTCACAAGGATAATGATTTTTCTCGGTGCTTAAGGATAGCTTATCCATACTTCCAGGATAGTAAAATTTTACAAATGTGTCAAGTTTGCAATAACGAGATAAGTTATCCTACGAAGTGAAAAGTTTGAGGTTGACAACCAATGGGTTACTACATATTCTTAGAATAAAATATAAATGAATAACATATGGAAGGTATACGAAGGTTTTAGTTGACTAAAATAATACCATAAAGGTAACTAATATAATAACTTTTGTATTTAATATAGAGATGCATTAACGATTAATAGGCTTAACTGGAAATGTTCTGAAAATATGTAAATGACAAAGATCCCATCCAAGAGTCGACGTTTCGTGAAAATATTAGAGAGAGTAAGTAAACTAATGAAGCAACACTAGAGGAATAATTATTGAAAGTAGAGTGTAACGTATTGCATGAAATGATCGATGTAGTTTATATCGCTGTTGAATATGCAGTGTAATCTAAATCTCGAGCGTTGTATAGAATATACATACTGTTTTAAAATTTCCACTTATTATATATACTTTGATGAAATTTTATAGTTTAAAATGCTAATAGTATTTAATATATAGAGGATTCTTCTTTGATCTACTAATAATATGTGTCTTATATGGACATGGTTGATATTACGTGATCGCTAAAATATTGATTCCCTTATTAATGTTATCCATTATAGTGAAGTAATGATTATACACAAAATTGAATTCAGTTTCTTAATAAACTACTATTTGATCGAATAGTTTAAACATATTTGTATCACGATAGAGTAATTCCTAAGATAAATGAAGTCGAGTAATATAATGTCCTAAGATGTTATCATTATTGTATGTTGCTTGAAAGTTTATAATTCAATGTTGTCATTATTGATGTCAGGTAAATATAATATAAAAGTATCTAAATTATTTAAGTTTTTGATATCATTGTATAGCCTCTATTACAAAATTTAATATTAACTTAGAATGACGCACGAGTTGAATACTAATTTTTAAAACCCTTAGTTTTTAACTTAATAAATAATTCAAAATACACTTGAAAATAATTCTAAAAATAATTACAAAAATGCTTAGTAAAAATTTTTGTTTGTAATAAATTTTAGCTATATAAATTACTAGGGGTGATCATAGGTCCGCTTCACTGTGGATAGAGTGTCCCTAAATTATTGTCCACTTAGAATCTAAATACACTTTTCCAAACTTTTTCAACTATTACCTTTATTAAATTATTTAAATTTATGTTTTTAATAAATATTTACAAAATATATATATTTTATGAGTATTTTAGTAATGGTGTATATTGTTATTGTGTTTTCTTAATATGTGTGAAAAGTTAAAAGAAAGTATTTGGTGGACACATGGAGTATATTAGTTAAACTAACTCTAAGGTAATTAAATAAATTCAAACATGGGATGAGTGCGAGTTAGTGTCGAGTTAAAGAGGTTACAATTTAGTTAACATTGGTAAGAGAAACATGTAGTAATATTCTATTATTTTATCAAAATGAACACGTAATTGATCAATTATCTTACATATATACATGTTCAAACTACTTATAGTATATAAACTCTTAAACTATAGTTAATGATACCGTTTAATGTTATATTTTAGTTATGATAAATTTTAAAAAATGAGCAATATATGAATAGTGACAAGTTGTTTAGGTTAAACCCGAGCAACTAATTAAAAATTTAGTTAGGTTTTACAAAAATAGGCTTGGGCAAGAAGAATGTTAAATACGTATATATATTTTTTGTTTGGGCTAATTTAAATCTGTTTAGGCTTTGTTTGGGTTCAAGTAAATTTTTTATATCCCTATAAATCACATAGTATATTGTAACCAAACCCTAACCCAATATTTTCCAGATATATTTCCACACATAATATATTTTCTTGACATTCACACATTTAAAGGATCACCAACAATAACCATTATCTATATTTCCTCTTTTAACTCTCTTTGTATTATGTTTATTAAGTCCCGATCGGGCTCTTATGTAAAATGTAATTTTTTATCTAGCATATCAGATAGTTGTTCATAACATTTAATTTGAATCTTTAAAAAAAGATTCAGTTCTTTCTTTTTCTTCCTATAATATATCTTATACTATACATATACTAGGTATAAACACGTGTGCACTTTGAAAATATTTAATTTTAAAAAAATAAATTAAACACTAAATAAATAAGTGTTTTTTGAGATAAAAATAAACTAAAATCTTATTATTAATTCTATTTGTTAGAATTTTATTATTAAGAATATTAGGGTTGGACTTCAATCCAATATAGGAGGATCCAATTAACCAATAAGACATTAGCTTTTAATTTTAATTATAAATATTATATATTTTAGACTAAATATCCTTGTCCTAAATATCCTTGTCCTTCTCCATTACTATTCATAATTCCACTTTCATAACACGATTCTCACTTTCTTTAATTTTAAAAAGAATTCTTTAAATACAGATACAAAATGATTAAAGTTGTTGAAGTAAAATTCGAAGCATACTAAGAAAAAGAAGAAGAAGAAGAAGAAGAAGAAACCAATTATTCTAGAAAAATTGTACCGTAAGTAACCCTACTTTTCACCGAATCTTCACAATTTCTGTTTAAGCATCTGTTTTAATCATATAAAAAGACAGATTATTGAATGGAATAACCTTAATTTTCCAATCACTTACATGATATATAATATTAGGTAAACATACACTCAGGGTGAAAATATGAAGAGAAATAGAGAAGACACTAATTCAATTGATTTCAATATTGGGTCGAAAAGAACGAGTGTCATGTAAGTTTTTATTTTTGGACACTAATTTTCAATTTCATGTATCCATACTTTTAATAGTTCAGTGAAAAATTAAAAATATTTTATGTTTTGGTTAAAATATATTGTGAATCATATAAAAATGTTAGATATATGTAAATTATATAAGTATATAGATTCTTGATAATTAATTTAAAATGTAGGGATGAAAGGATTTCTAAATATCAATTAGACAATCCTGGTCACAAGGAAGAATGGGAAGAACTCTTTGAGTATGAAATGTTCCAATATGGTATAACAAATGTAGAGTATCCTACTGTTTTGAAAAATGAGCTTAATTTTTTGAAGAATCAAATATACGAGGTAATGAATGAAATAATATTTGTGAGCTGAAATTTATATGTGTTGACATTAAAAAGAGATGAATGAAGTCAAGACTACCTTTGAAGCTTGTATTCAAAATAAACTATGGTCAAGATGAAGGAAAAAGTAAAAAAGGTACTGATGATTGTCTTGCAATTTATAAGAATGAGACAAAAAAATTAGTTAAAAATATAGAGACACCGGATATAAGTTTTGTTTGGTACGCTCATTCAATGAAAGATTTTCATAGTAACAAACCAACATCAGCAAGACAATTATTTCCAAAATCTGAAATAATTTATCTTAGTAATTGTAGAAGATGGAGCTGACTCAATCAAACAGAGTGAATCTTCCCATCAAAATTTCTACTATAATGATAGAGCTTGAAAGATGTATTATATTTGTTCTCACAATCTACGGATCCGCGATAAGTACTTGTTATTATATTATATAAGTTTTAATAAAGTTATATCGATGAAGGGTGAGTTGTTAATTTATAATTGCATTTGTCAAAGAGTATGTGGTTTGGAACTCAATGTATGATACCAAAAGGCACCAAATGCAAGAACTATTACAAAAAATGTGTCTTTCTGGAAGCGTGAGTTTAGTTTTTTGTGTAACATATATTATATTATGTGTTATAATTAACTGGTTTGAATGATAATTTATGACATATTTATTTATTTTTAATCAGATTATTGATGCTTTAGTGTGGCAATTAACAAAGAAGCATGATAAGAAAAATAAGATGAAAGTTCCATGGTTTCTTTCTACGGTTTGTTCTGTAAGTACATGTTAAGAGATAATTTGTCATTAATATATGAAACTTATTGTTTATATATTTTCCAAGGACACGTCAAATTCTTTCTAAATTTAAAAAGGAGTTATTTTGGATCCGAAAAGTTCAATGTTTCATTAGAAAAATGCAAAAAAGTAATAATTTTAACTTTTAATATTGTTTTTGATGGTTTAACATTTATTATCTTTTGTCATCAATCTATAATAATCACAAAAATATATTTTATATTTAGATTTACTTGCCAATGAATTACGATGGAAACCAGTGGATTTTGATCATCGTGTCTATATGTGATTGTATGAGGAACGCTAGAACAAATTCATTGGTTCAAGTTGAAGTAACTCATTTTGTAAGTTAGTATTTCGATGGATTTTTGTAAAGTGTTCAAAAATTTAAATTTATATTTTAAATATGAATTCAACGATCGAATGTCGTTCCAATCAAACAATTACGATTGTGGTCTATATGTGTGGCTTATGATGCAAGATATAATTCCTTAAAAATTCGTTGAATGAAGAAGAATCCATAAAAGAAATAACAGACTTAGCAAGGCGCTTGTGGAGGCATAAATCAAATAGTTTAATATGGTCATGGAAAACGAGTCAAGATTTTTTTCTTTTTTGTACTCTTTCTAGTTAGATCAAGTGAAGAAGACTATGTTATGAATTTTTGTTGAATTTAAGTGTTTGATTTAATTTTTATAGTAGGTCGTGTCTTTATTACCTATATTAATACTATTTTGATAATAAGCTGAACTGGTTAATAATAGGGTGTTATGTATGAACAGGGAGTTTTGTTTATTGTGTGTTAAATGAAGGAGTTACTCGTTAAATGTGAAGCTTGTGTTAAATGAAATGATGTCATAATATATAGGCAAAATTTGTTTCTTTTCAACTTTCATTAAATGAGTACAAAGCCGTATCTCTGGGATCATTGTAAAGTCTTCTCATCCCCCTTTTTTAATTCCCCTTTTTTAATCTCCACCAATTAGGATCCGATCAAACGAAAACCGGACCTTCAATCTTTGTTGAAGAAGTTGATTTATTAGTAAAGAATAATACTATATACACCAGCGATATTTCGGTACCATCTGATGAATGCTTAGCCACTCACGTGTTCTTCATATTGGCAATTACGCTTCTCTTCAAGTATTTTAATCATAGCCATTAATATTTCACGTGATATTCAATGTTAGTGTATAGTATACAAGGTGTGTATTAAAATAGAATCTAAAGTTTAGTGTAGAGTACACAAGGTGTTTGTTAAAATTCAACCTAAAGTTATAAACACGTGTAAATGCTGGATTTGAGGATTTGATTGGACAAGGCACAAAAGAGTTGAATCTAAACGGAAAAATTGTAGTTTATTGATTTATTGACTTGCACGTGCACTTAATTTATCGAGGTTTACAAGATTTTATTCTAATTAAATTTTATTTTTTACTATTTAGAGTTAATTTAATGGCTAAAGTGGACTTACGTGGAATAAACAAAAAAAGAAGATTTTGTGAAGAAGGTCTAACTTTGAAACTTAGGTATATTTAGCTGTATGAGGTAACATAAGGACCAATGTTGCAATTTGTTTAGTAGTTATGTATTTGTTTCTACACTCTTGAACGTGTTATGTAAATTTACTGTCTTTTTTTTACCATTGACTTATTATATGTTCCAACAGTTAATCTCTGACTTCTATTTTGACAGGATGATCCACTTTATGTGAAAGTGAACAAGCTTTCTTCAAAAAAAAAACACTGCTCTCTTATGACTATTATTACTTAAAGTTCTGCAGATGTATTTCGTGGACCCGTTAATTCAGGTCTATTATGTGTTTACGTAGGACAGGTGTCCAAATATTTTGTATGACACTTGTCACAATGATTTTCGCTTTACTCGGATTCTTATCACCGTCAAATCGAGGTGGATTGATGACAGCTATGGTCTTTTTATGGGTTTTCATGGGTCTCATTACGTTTATTTAAAATGGTTAAATGTAGTGAATGGAAAAGAATTACGTTATAAACCGCTTTTATGTTCCCAGAGATTTTATTTACTTTTTTCTTTATTTTAAATGCGATAATTTGGGGTGAAAAATCTTCTGGAGCAGTATCTTTTGGTTCAATGCTCGCTTTAGTTTGTTTATGGTTCGGAATTTTAGTACCGTTAGTTTTTTCGGAAGTTACCTCGGTTATAATAAACCACAATTGAAGAACTGTTAAAAACTAATAAAATCCCGAGACAAATACCTGAACATGCGTGGTACATGAAACCGGTTTTTTCGATATTAATCGGTGGGACTTTACCGTTTGGGGCAGTTTTTATTTAGCTTTTCTTTATCTTAACCTCGATATGGTTGAATCAGTTTTACTATATATTGAGGTTTCTGTTTATAGTGTTTGTGATATTGGTGGTTACTTGGGTTGAGAATACGATCGTGTTGTGTTATTTTCAGCTGTGTAGTGAAGATTATCATTGGTGGTGGAGAGCTTATTTGACAATTGGATCTTGAGCGGATTATTTGTTTTTTATTCGTTTTTTACTTATTTACAAAGCTGGGGATTAGTTAAGTTGTTTCGGGGTTTTTTTACTTTGGGTATATATTGATTGCTTCGTATGCGTTCTTTGTTTTGACTGGTACAATTGGGTTTTATGCGTGTTTTTTGGTTTGTGCAGAAGATTTACCCCTCTATGAAAATGGATTGAGATGTGAAAAAAACATATAGAGGCTTCTCAGGAAAAATTACTAGTCTGTGAAAGATAGTTTACTTTTTGGTTAGTTTGGTGGTGAAAGGGTTGTATTTATACTGTAATGTTGTAGAAAGTATGTTGAAGATTAACACAATTATGGGACAATGGAATCTTGTCTTGTTAATTTTTTGTGTATGTTTATCTCTCATGTTTGTTTAGATTTTACGTTGTTATTGTGTATTGTCTTGTTCATGAGAAGATAAATTGCAATATAGGTCCCTAAGTTATTACTCTATTTGGTAGTCCACTTAGTTATCCTACGGATAGATTAAAAATTGTGATTATTAAACTCCCAGTTACTAAAATATCCTTCATAATTTGTTTTGATCTCTTAGATTATTGGGATCGTTGATTCTAAAGTTGTTAAAAGAGGGGTAATATTGGAAAAAATTGAAAATAAGTTTCTTGATATCCTAAATTAATTTTTTTTTTGAAACTATATTTGATGGGCAAATTTTCAAGAAAAGAGGGAGTAATCATTTTGCAACATAGGCCCCTCTATTTATGCATGTTTTTTTAAACTACATTTGATAGGAAAATTTTCATGAAAAGAGGGAGTGATCATTTTGCAACATAGGTCCCTCTATTTATGCATGATAACTTAGAGTGTATACAACATCTCTGTTCTATAACAAGCTTATGCTATAGAAATTGATTACAATATGAATCATTAAATTTGTATTAGTTTTCAATCGATAATAATTTGATAATTGTATTCACATTGCAAGAATTATTACATATGTAAAGCAATGTAAGATTGCTTTGTTTTACATAAATATCACAATCTTCACATTCTGGAAAGCAAAAAGTTTACATTTTTCTAGTCAAATATCAACTTGGACAACTCATTCAAAAATGTCACACTGAGATTTCAACCCAATAATAATAATAATATTAAAAATAATACACATTATGTACACAATCTTCTTCATAAATATTATTCGGCTTTAAACAAACGTTGTGTTGCTTAATTTGTACAACTTCACCTCAACAAAAAGCCAAAAACAAAATAGGTTCCAATCCAGGACCCACCTCGACTACAAATAGCTTCAACAAAGTGTTTCTTCATAACAATTAGACAAGGATCTCCTCCAAATATCTCAGCCGCCACAGTTACAGCACAAGATTCCCTCCAATACAATCCTGAAACCCAAAATCCACAATTATTACCACCTTGAACCAACAAATTTTTTTACTAAAAACCATACTTTTTGAAAAACATCGTAAAACTTATGAGCATAACAACTCCCTTCTCTAAAGCTTCCATGACTCTCTTGAGATGTCCCAAAGCTAGCAAACTTAATAGTCGTAATTTTTTGTAGTAAACCATTAGCACATACAATTCACCATTTGCTCGAAATAAATACAGCTATTTCAATCCGCACTTGCGAAAGGGATCCTCGAAGTTTCTTGAAGATAACTCGATAAAATCCGCACATCCAGTCCTGTCCACAAACATTCGAGCCACCCAACATTGAATTTGACTTTTCTAATTCAACTGTCGAGGTCACGAAACTTATGTTAATCTGCTAATAATCTCACTTGGAGATATCTTGGAAGGAATACATTAATGGGTCTTTCACATAAACCAAAATTATCAGAATTCAGCACTTGTGGTATATCTTCACGAATCTACATAAAACATTAGTAAAATAAGTCAGTTATTCGAAAGCAGACTGAACAAGAGCGTTTATGTTTATGATTGTGCCAGCTGTCGATCTGATATGTCTATCAGCATCTCCTAACAAGGTAAGGACTTAAATTTAATATAATGCTAATTAGCTGGAGGTATGGTATTGAAAGTAGATATAAAGTTATTCTTTAGAAGCGATCCAGTTACTTGTCGAATATCCGCTGATATACCATGTCAAAAGTATTCACAAGTCAATTTACAAATAAACTAATCTGCAATTACTAATACTTGAGTTGTAAATCAACCAACACAAATTGTTATTAATCAAACCAACAATGTGGGACATTACACATGTACTACCAAACTTGAAAGGCCCGTAAACATTCATCTTGTTTGATGTACATCAACATTAGGCTAACAGATAATGAATTTCAACACATCGATACTGCCATAAATGGAAGCCACCATTAATGGAGTTCTTTCTTCATATACAGTCTTGTTCGAACACTTGTTATGGACTAACCAAAGTTCAGTCTTGTTGATAGTTGAAGCATCAGAGTCGATCACTTCTTTGATAGCTTTGAGATCGCTATCCAAAGTTTGTAGTTTAGTCCTTGAAGATTCTCAACAACGTCCCGTCTTGACCTTCTACCCTCAAGAACATTCTTTGATGTAGCGGCCAATTTTCCACAAGGACTTAGCACATTCGATTTATTAGTTGTCTTAGCCATCTGACACATTCATCTGGCACTAGCATAATTCTTCTCGGGAAACAAATCATGCACTAGGTGGGCACTTAAATTTTCTATGGAATTCTTTACTAACGATACAACTATATCCCATATATCAATAGTACTTGAGCTGACACTTGCAATATGACCTAAGTTATCACTCCTATACCATTTATCATATGAAAATCTAGAGATCAAGCTAATAGTACCTGCACTAATAATTTTTTTGCACTAGTATCTGCAGAACATCTACATGGTTATCACTCACGTGAGAACAAGGAGTTAAAGTGTAGAGCAAGTAGTGTTGCGTAACAAGATTTGCAACATAACAGGACACCTATAACTGAAATTTTGAGAACCAAGTACTAATTCTAAGCTATTACAACTTGATAGTGGGACACCTATAACTGAAATTTTGAGAACCAAATACTAATTCTAAGCTATTACAACTTGATAGTGGGGCTCAAGATTACCCAATATATTATCTGAACACTTAAAAGTAAAAACCACATAATCCTTAAAAAAATAGAATTGTAGAAAGAATCTAATAGTAATTATATAAGTAACGAGATCAACATTTCTTGCAATTCAATATATATAAACATAATGCATAATTAGAATGGTTACATAATATATAATGCTACTCTTAACTAATCACTCCAATCACTGTGAATGCTTCTTAATCATATCACTGCATTCAATCGAAGGATACCTACAAACATCACAATAGGAAAGTTAATTACAAGATTTTTGAATTTCTAAACCTAGTCAATGTAGAATTTGATTTTGAACAAGAATTTGATCTTACAAGACATGGAAAATTCTTCTAGTAAATAGTTGAAAAATCACAATACACTAATGAAAACGTTGTGCATAAATATGATTTCAATTTTATCGAGACAAAAAAATGCATATTTTTACACACACCTCACTTGATGGAACATTTGAAATTTGTTATGCAGCAAGAAAAAAATCATAGAAGGCAGAGACAAGCTCTAAAAAATATAACATAACATTGAGAGGGTCTAGTTCTAAAAAATATAACATAACATTGACACAGGGTATATATAAAAAATTTAACAGGATATATTTAAGAAAGTATTCATACCTTCACATCTTTGGGTACTCTTCACACCTCCAAAGAAATATCCACGAAGATATGTTTTTTACCATAAATTCCTCCTGTCATATACATCTTCAGCCCACGTGTGGTTTTCAAGTTCACAATCAACCAACATTTTCTTTCATTCTGATTCAAAAATATCCACGCTACATTTAAGAGACATAAATCGACCGAATTTTTCATTGAAGTTGGATAAAGTATCATTAGAAATTGCATTTCTTTGAAGATATCACCTCCACTGTCGAGCGTCGGTTAAAACGTCACCAAATGCGGCATGCATTGACTTGTCACCATCAGTTACTACAGACGAAGTCCTCTTAGGCGACATCGCTTCCAAAAGTGTCCTCAACACCCATATATATTACTCAGTAGTCTCACTCTTTACTAATGTTGCACCAAATATGCAAGTATTGTGATGATTATTTGTTCCGTCCAATATAACAAGAGATAACTTGAACTCATTTGTTTTATTTGTCGCATCAAATATTAAAATATCCCCGAAGACACCAAACTCATCCCTTGATCTCCCATCTGTCCAAAACAACTTATCTAATATTTCCTCTTTATTAGTTGAGTACTTGTAAACGTCGCTATCTGACTTAGCATCAAGATATGACAAGGAAACATTGGCGTCTCCATCAATCACTTGATCTCTATGATCACGACCCATTACATTATAAAAGTCTTTCCTTCTGAATCCAACATTCTCATAACCTCCAGCCTCGTGTGTAAAGTAATCCATAATTTTCGATTTTTGTAATTCATGCACTATGCATAGCATGACCTGCATCATTATGACCTCCATCTACTTGTCTCTGGGCCCTAGAATCTGATACGCCCATAAGGTGGTAACCTATCATGATTGTGTTTTCCGTAAAAATGTGTCACGTGATAGCGTAATCCATTCTCAACCAACCTTATACCAAATCGAGCTGAACAACCAAATCTAGGTAAGGGTCTATGTTCATACTTCTTATCTCCCATTTCCAAATATTTCTTATTTTGAAATTCTTCACGATCGCAAATAAATAGCCTATTAATTGTTTTACCCGCTTCATTCTCCATCTTTGTTTCTCTTTTAATACCAAAACCTTTGTTACATCCAGGGGAATTGTAAAAAATTTATGCATCATCTTCTGATAAAAAAATCATCTTAGATATATCTTCCTCTGTTAAATCAACCAAATAATCCTCATTATACCTATTATGTTGTAATTCCATGATAAAACAGAAATTAACAAATACTATTCTAATCAGTTCGCCATAAAATTAAAAATCATACATAATTATAATTGAAAAGTATAAGAAATAACAGCTAATAATGAAAGAAATAAAAGGACACTCCCAAAATCTTCTTCTAATGGCTTGATTCTCTTCTTTGGGCGGCTTGAAAGTATTTGATTTTGTAAGATTGTATCGTTTAAATCTGTTCATCTAAAAACTATACGTTAATTATTTAATTAGTAGTGGGGGGTTTTAAACGTTTATTAAGTTTATTAAGTACGTGGCAAGTGGGTTAAGTAGGTTTTTTAGGTAACGTTAAATAAGTTAATGTCATTTAAATTCCCTATATTTTTTAAAATAAAAAATTAAGATCCCTATAGTAAATAAAATATGTTTATAGATCCCTAAATTGTATATTTTGGTTCTTTCATAAACCTTGATTAAATTATAATTTTAATTATGAAATAAGATGAAAATCAGTAATTTTTTAGGTAATGTTAAATAAGTTAATTGCATTTAAAGTCCCTATAGTTTTGAAAATAAAAAATTAAGATCCTTATGGTAAATGTTTTTTATATATCTTTAAATTTTATATTTTGTCTCTTTCATAAACCTTGATTAAATTCTAATTTTACTCAAGTAAGATGAAAATCAACAATGAACCTCCGTCCTCCCACACACACCATATAAGGTTAGTGCATGAAATTGTATTCTTTAAATTTTGTATTACTATACTTTTTTTACAATATGTTAAAACTATTAAATTTCTAAAATTAATAAGTATTGAATTTTTAAATGATAATTTTTAAATTTTAATAATTCTTATCTTCCTTTAACTTCACAATAATGTAAATAATCATTATAATATAATTATAGTAATAATAATTTCAACTAAAGTTTATTGACTCTAAGTCCAGTATTCCCGCTATGTTTTAAAAAATTAGAAGAGATGAGAAGTAAACTTGGTAGATGAAACATGGGTGATGGTGAGGTGTTTAGATTATGGAAAGGAAAGTTTGGTTAAGTTGTATTGCATATGGAAAAAGATACCGGATGAATTTGTAGGGTTTTGTTATGAACATCATATAGATGATGGTGAGGTTTTATGGGAGTCATAATATTAATAATCTTAATAGAAAATTACATAAGAAACTATCTATATGTTAATTCTCTATCTTATATGTTAGACCATGTATAGCACATGTCAGACACTTTTTTTAACCATAACTTTGAAGACTCTTGTATAAACTATTATCAAAATATCTAGGTTGATGCGTTAATATTATTTGTATTTATCTTATCATATTACATACATACCACATTCCATGCTAATACCTTTTATGTAATCAGATCTTATATATAGTTAAGGACAAGTACATATTAAGGGTGGAGACCTATTTACATCACAATTTCTCTAGCCGATTTTTTATAGTGTTGTGGACCGGAGGAGTACGATAATGGTTTGAACCAGGGAAGAAAGAGGAATGGTTGACTGGGCCATTGGTAGTGTTACAATAGGCTTGAGATTTGCTACCAATGTTTTTTCGTTTGTGTTTCGCAAACATCATCCTTATCTGATCCATCTTAGGCCTAGTAGAATTTTTTAAGTTATATGCATGACCATTCAGAGGGGCGTAGGCTGTGGCTTGATTAATTGGCTCATATATTATTGCGACTAGGCCTAGTCGGTGACCTGCATATCGACTTGGTGGTGGCTTGATTACTAGCCCCATCCTTTTCCTCTAGGTGTCATAAACACCCGAAATGAATCACACAAACATAATAAAATTAGTAAATTAGTTAGAGAATAGTATAGTTACAACAAAATTTACATATTACCTATGTAACTTCTGGGTAATTCCACGTTGCACAACTCGATTACCACATTGTTTATTACACCCACATTTTAGCCAACATTCTTTTATAAACTTCCTAACAAAATGCCCTTTACAAGGTTCAATAGAATCCTCGGTTTTTGACCTTTCGAGAGGGCATACTTTACAAAGGAATTGGCAATGTTTTTCAGGGTCACGGTTCATTGAGATACACTCCTTAAGAAACTCCTCCTTTACAAGTCCTTCAGGTGTGTACGCAAAATCTCCCCCCATTTCATGTGCACAAGAACAAGGTGTTGAAAGTGATAAACAATCACATCTGAGCAATAGTTATTATCTCCTATACGAGCTAAAGAGTAACTTACATAAGCATTTTGAAATAGTGCGTTTTGAGGTATGTAATGAAATGAAGGTGGAGAGTCACTATTTACTTCATTTACGAGTGAGATAACAACTCTTTCTTGTCTTTTAGCTATGTTAATAACATGTTATATGATAAATGGAAATAATAAATCTTTGCACAAAAGTGTCATATTCTTATCAAAACTCTACAAAAAATGTGACATAAGATAAGTTCATTGGTTCTTTCTTATAGTGTTTTCTTTTTATTTGTTTTATTTTCTATATTGGTTTGTTTCTTTTCTTATACAGTTCAGTTCAGTTTATCTAATTAAAACAAGATATTTTCACCCAAAAATTAAACATACATTACATTATGCAGTTTATAACATTAGAAAGAGTTACAACGTATGCAACAAGATGACTGAGTCTTATTATAATTTTTCAAAACAGGTTTGAAAAAATTAAAATTTACATTATTTCCTAATATATACTTAAAAAATCATCTTATGAATTTCAAATTATAAATGAAGGAGCTTATAATATATAAAAGAATTGTTAGGTACAAATTTTGGTAAAAAATAAATATTTTTACAAAGATCACTGAAAGAGAAATCAAAATTAAGGATTTCAACAAATACTTACATGAAATGTCATGAACACCAATCTGAGAGGAGATGCGATGATTACATTTTGTTAGTAGAATGGAGATATGGATTCGTAATTGGTAAAACATGATATTGAAGGTAGGAAGAGGATGAGATTGTAATAAATAGGATGAATGTAACATATTTAAAAAATAAAATACTAAGTGAGAAGATGAGATTGTTGAATATGTTAGAGATTGGAGATAGTAAAAGAATATAACAGCGCATGAAAGGAATTATGGTTTGATAGAGATACTAATGATAAAGAGATACGTATGTATTTAGATAATATTAATACTGGTTTTTTAAATAAAAATATTATTTAATTATTTGATGGGGTTTAGGCGAATATTTTAGGACACATCAGCCTATATTCTCTTTATATGTGAGAAGGAAGAAAACAATATGATTTGATCATATGGTCCAGCATTGGGTATATTACTTATTAATATGTATTGATTAATTTCATTTAAAATAATATTTATAATCAAAAAAAAATTTAGATTTTATTTCATTATATGATTAGTTATTTTGGATATGTTGTGAATTAAAATATATCTGCCACCTTTGGCCAAGTTAGCAGTTATGTCACGCAAGTCACACCTAGCTAAGTTGATAAAAATAAATTATAATAGAAATAAAACATAATATCTTATATTCCTTACTCACTCATCCTTGTATTCATAGTGCTTTCTCAAGGAGAAAAATCTTATATTAACTAGTTTAAGTGAAACATTATAGAGTGAGAAGTTTCAGTTAGCATGTTTAACCTAGAAATACACCTTTCCATTTTCTAGAACAAAGAGATTGAAAAAATATATATTATTAAGTAAAGAATTAAAGTTTTGTCACATGTAAAAGAAAATTCCACCAAGCTTGGTCGGGTTGAAGAGGTAAAAAATACTTTAGAGAAATATGACATAATACTAGTTGATTCATTACGAGGGTTTGATAGTTCTCTACAAGATTCGATAACAGCATTTGCCTCACTTTTCGTTCGCGATACTTATCTAAAAAATTTCGAAACACTCGCCAAGATGACCTCCTCCTGGTCGAAGCAAATAATGGTGAACACTATCGATCTAGACATCAATCCCGTCACTAAATATAATAGGAACTTGTTGGACTAAAATATAATAGTATAATTTGATAATTGTATTCACATTGCAAGAATTATTACATATGTATAAAGCAATGTAAGATTGCTTTGTTTTACATAAATATCACAATCTTCACATTCTGGAAAGCAAAAAGTTTACATTTTTCTAGTCAAATATCCACCTGGACAACTCATTCAAAAATGTCACACTGAGATTTCAACCCAATAATAATAATAATATTAAAAATAATACACATTATGTACACAATCTTCTTCATAAATATTATTCGGCTTTAAACCAACGTTGTGTTGCTTAATTTGTACAACTTCACCTCAACAAAAAGCCAAAAACAAAATAGATTCCAATCCAGGACCCACCTCGACTACAAATAGCTTCAACAAAGTGTTTCTTCATAACAATTAGACAAGGATCTCCTCCAAATATCTCAGCCGCCACAGTTACAGCACAAGATTCCCTCCAATACAATCCTGAAACCCAAAATCCACAATTATTACCACCTTGAACCAACAAATTTTTTTACTAAAAACCATACTTTTTGAAAAACATCGTAAAACTTATGAGCATAACAACTCCCTTCTCTAAAGCTTCCATGACTCCCTTGAGATGTCCCAAAGCTAGCAAACTTAATAGTCGTAATTTTTTGTAGTAAACCATTAGCACATACAATTCACCATTTGCTCGAAATAAATACAGCTATTTCAATCCGCACTTGCGAAAGGGATCCTCGAAGTTTCTTGAAGATAACTCGATAAAATCCGCACATCCAGTCCTGTCCACAAACATTCGAGCCACCCAACATTGAATTTGACTTTTCTAATTCAACTGTCGAGGTCACGAAACTTATGTTAATCTGCTAATAATCTCACTTGGAGATATCTTGGAAGGAATACATTAATGGGTCTTTCACATAAACCAAAATTATCAGAATTCAGCACTTGTGGTATATCTTCACGAATCTACATAAAACATTAGTAAAATAAGTCAGTTATTCGAAAGCAGACTGAACAAGAGCGTTTATGTTTATGATTGTGCCAGCTGTCGATCTGATATGTCTATCAGCATCTCCTAACAAGGTAAGGACTTAAATTTAATATAATGCTAATTAGCTGGAGGTATGGTATTGAAAGTAGATATAAAGTTATTCTTTAGAAGCGATCCAGTTACTTGTCGAATATCCGCTGATATACCATGTCAAAAGTATTCACAAGTCAATTTACAAATAAACTAATCTGCAATTACTAATACTTGAGTTGTAAATCAACCAACACAAATTGTTATTAATCAAACCAACAATGTGGGACATTACACATGTACTACCAAACTTGAAAGGCCCGTAAACATTCATCTTGTTTGATGTACATCAACATTAGGCTAACAGATAATGAATTTCAACACATCGATACTGCCATAAATGGAAGCCACCATTAATGGAGTTCTTTCTTCATATACAGTCTTGTTCGAACACTTGTTATGGACTAACCAAAGTTCAGTCTTGTTGATAGTTGAAGCATCAGAGTCGATCACTTCTTTGATAGCTTTGAGATCGCTATCCAAAGTTTGTATTTTAGTCCTTGAAGATTCTCAACAACGTCCCGTCTTGACCTTCTACCCTCAAGAACATTCTTTGATGTAGCGGCCAATTTTCCACAAGGACTTAGCACATTCGATTTATTAGTTGTCTTAGCCATCTGACACATTCTTCTGGCACTAGCATAATTCTTCTCGGGAAACAAATCATGCACTAGGTGGGCACTTAAATTTTCTATGGAATTCTTTACTAACGATACAACTATATCCCATATATCAATAGTACTTGAGCTGACACTTGCAATATGACCTAAGTTATCACTCCTATACCATTTATCATATGAAAATCTAGAGATCAAGCTAATAGTACCTGCACTAATAAATTTTTGGCACTAGTATCTGCAGAACATCTACATAGTTATCACTCACGTGAGAACAAGGAGTTAAAGTGTAGAGCAAGTAGTGTTGCGTAACAAGATTTGCAACATAACAGGACACCTATAACTGAAATTTTGAGAACCAAGTACTAATTCTAAGCTATTACAACTTGATAGTGGGACACCTATAACTGAAATTTTGAGAATCAAGTACTAATTCTAAGCTATTACAACTTGATAGTGGGGCTCAAGATTACCCAATATATTATCTGAACACTTAAAAGTAAAAACCACATAATCCTTAAAAAAATAGAATTGTAGAAAGAATCTAATAGTAATTATATAAGTAACGAGATCAACATTTCTTGCAATTCAATATATATAAACTTAATGCATAATTAGAATGGTTACATAATATATAATGCTACTCTTAACTAATCACTCCAATCACTGTGAATGCTTCTTAATCATATCACTGCATTCAATCGAAGGATACCTACAAACATCACAATAGGAAAGTTAATTACAAGATTTTTGAATTTCTAAACCTAGTCAATGTAGAATTTGATTTTGAACAAGAATTTGATCTTACAAGACATGGAAAATTCTTCTAGTAAATAGTTGAAAAGTCACAATACACTAATGAAAACGTTGTGCATAAATATGATTTCAATTTTATCGAGACAAAAAAATGCATATTTTTACACACACCTCACTTGATGGAACATTTGAAATTTGTTATGCAGCAAGAAAAAAATCATAGAAGGCAGAGACAAGCTCTAAAAAATATAACATAACATTGAGAGGGTCTAGTTCTAAAAAATATAACATAACATTGACACAGGGTATATATAAAAAGTTTAACAGGATATATATAGTTGATAATGAATACCTTGTACACCATTCTAGAAAATATCTACTTCAACAACCCAATGTCTCACTTCTAAAAGATCAAAGTAGACTCAGTCCCGGAAATTCATCTGCTTCCAGTCCGTTAGATGAACCTCCACGTGATAGTTTATTACACCCCCTAAGGATACAATTGAATTAACTTCCTATTACTAAAGTTAATTAAATAACATTTAATTCAATAAAACACTAACCTGTATTTACTGTATTTGTATTGAGAGCGTGATTTGCTTATCTTTTTATCTTTAGGCATCTCTTTAAGCTTCTCTTTAGACTTCCCTTTTGGCTAACCTTTAGGCTTGGCAGACTAAGGATTTAATACATCAAATTTGGGCAATTCTTTATTTTCAACCCTTTCCCCGGAGGGATTCTCTTGCATCTTGCACAAGTCTTTTGCACAAGAGATTAATCAACAAATAGCGTGACTTATCTCCTTATACCCGACACTAGCCTGTTTGGCATAATATGCCAATTCATTACATTTTGAATTCAAGTAACTATGACGTGCCAACTCTATCTCATCAGTGGTTGCAGAAGATACATTTTTGTCACAAAAGTCTTTACTTATTTTTGTTGTCCATCTTTGATTAATGCAAGAAATTGGAATTTTATTTAGGACCCTCACATTTAAACACAAAAATCATATGTTTACATAGGATACCAGATGACTCTATTTTTTGCAGTTACATGAAATACTCACATAATCATTATCATTTCTATATAACACATAATTAATGTACTCCTTATTTATTTAATCTCTAATGACATAGGTGCGAGAATCGTTATCATCTGTAACAACTTGATCGGTTATTAGAGTAGCTTGTAACTCAATTTGTTTCCGAACTTTAAAGAACATGTTTCTTGTGTATATTTTAGCTGCGTGGCTCTCAATATTTCGCAATGGGCTTGTGAACACCGGTTTCGTATGATTTGATTTTATCTCCTGACTATAACGTTGATTCTAAGCCGAAAAAAAAAATTCTATTGGGTCGAACAAATCTATTTAAGAAAGTATTCATACCGTCACATCTTTGGGTACTCTTCACACCGCCAAAGAAATATCCACAAAGATATGTTTTTTACCATAAATTCCTCCTGTCATATACATCTTCAGCCCACGTGTGGTTTTCAAGTTCACAATCAACCAACATTTTCTTTCATTCTGATTCAAAAATATCCACGCTACATTTAAGAGACATAAATCGACCGAATTTTTCATTGAAGTTGGATAAAGTATCATTAGAAATTGCATTTCTTTGAAGATATCACCTCCACTGTCGAGCGTCGGTTAAAACGTCACCAAATGCGGCATGCATTGACTTGTCACCATCAGTTACTACAGACGAAGTCCTCTTAGGCGACATCGCTTCCAAAAGTGTCCTCAACACCCATATATATTACTCAGTAGTCTCACTCTTTACTAATGTTGCACCAAATATGCAAGTATTGTGATGATTATTTGTTCCGTCCAATATAACAAGAGATAACTTGAACTCATTTGTTTTATTTGTCGCATCAAATATTAAAATATCCCCGAAGACACCAAACTCATCCCTTGATCTCCCATCTGTCCAAAACAACTTATCTAATATTTCCTCTTTATTAGTTGAGTACTTGTAAACGTCGCTATCTGACTTAGCATCAAGATATGACAAGGAAACATTGGCGTCTCCATCAATCACTTGATCTCTATGATCACGACCCATTACATTATAAAAGTCTTTCCTTCTGAATCCAATATTCTCATAACCTCCAGCCTCGTGTGTAAAGTAATCCATAATTTTCGATTTTTGTAATTCATGCACTATGCATAGCATGACCTGCATCATTATGACCTCCATCTACTTGTCTCTGGGCCCTAGAATCTGATACGCCCATAAGGTGGTAACCTATCATGATTGTGTTTTCCGTAAAAATGTGTCACGTGATAGCGTAATCCATTCTCAACCAACCTTATACCAAATCGAGCTGAACAACCAAATCTAGGTAAGGGTCTATGTTCATACTTCTTATCTCCCATTTCCAAATATTTCTTATTTTGAAATTCTTCACGATCGCAAATAAATAGCCTAATAATTGTTTTACCCGCTTCATTCTCCATCTTTGTTTCTCTTTTAATACCAAAACCTTTGTTACATCCAGGGGAATTGTAAAAAATTTATGCATCATCTTCTGATAAAAAAATCATCTTAGATATATCTTCCTCCGTTAAATCAACCAAATAATCCTCATTATACCTATTATGTTGTAATTCCATGATAAAACAGAAATTAACAAATACTATTCTAATCAGTTCGCCATAAAATTAAAGTCATACATAATTATATTTGAAAAGTATAAGAAATAACAGCTAATAATGAAAGAAATAAAAGGACACTCCCAAAATCTTCTTCTAATGGCTTGATTCTCTTCTTTGGGCGGCTTGAAAGTATTTGATTTTGTAAGATTGTATCGTTTAAATCTGTTCATCTAAAAACTATACGTTAATTATTTAATTAGTAGTGGGGGGTTTTAAACGTTTATTAAGTTTATTAAGTACGTGGCAAGTGGGTTAAGTAGGTTTTTTATGTAACGTTAAATAAGTTAATGTCATTTAAATTCCCTATATTTTTTAAAATAAAAAATTAAGATCCCTATAGTAAATAAAATATGTTTATAGATCCCTAAATTGTATATTTTGGTTCTTTCATAAACCTTGATTAAATTATAATTTTAATTATGAAATAAGATGAAAATCAGTAATTTTTTAGGTAATGTTAAATAAGTTAATTGCATTTAAAGTCCCTATAGTTTTGAAAATAAAAAATTAAGATCCTTATGGTAAATTTTTTTTATATATCTTTAAATTTTATATTTTGTCTCTTTCATAAACCTTGATTAAATTCTAATTTTACTCAAGTAAGATGAAAATCAACAATGAACCTCCGTCCTCCCACACACACCATATAAGGTTAGTGCATGAAATTGTATTCTTTAAATTTTGTATTACTATACTTTTTTTACAATATGTTAAAACTATTAAATTTCTAAAATTAATAAGTATTGAATTTTTAAATGATAATTTTTAAATTTTAATAATTCTTATCTTCCTTTAACTTCACAATAATGTAAATAATCATTATAATATAATTATAGTAATAATAATTTCAACTAAAGTTTATTCACTCTAAGTCCAGTATTCCCGCTATGTTTTAAAAAATTAGAAGAGATGAGAAGTAAACTTGGTAGATGAAACATGGGTGATGGTGAGGTGTTTAGATTATGGAAAGGAAAGTTTGGTTAAGTTGTATTGCATATGGAAAAAGATACCGGATGAATTTGTAGGGTTTTGTTATGAACATCATATAGATGATGGTGAGGTTTTATGGGAGTCATAATATTAATAATCTTAATAGAAAATTACATAAGAAACTATCTATATGTTAATTCTCTATCTTATATGTTAGACCATGTATAGCACATGTCAGACACATTTTTTAACCATAACTTTGAAGACTCTTGTATAAACTATTATCAAAATATCTAGGTTGATGCGTTAATATTATTTGTATTTATCTTATCATATTACATACATACCACATTCCATGCTAATACCTTTTATGTAATCAGATCTTATATATAGTTAAGGACAAGTACATATTAAGGGTGGAGACCTATTTACATCACAATTTCTCTAGCCGATTTTTTATAGTGTTGTGGACCGGAGGAGTACGATAATGGTTTGAACCAGGGAAGAAAGAGGAATGGTTGACTGGGCCATTGGTAGTGTTACAATAGGCTTGAGATTTGCTGCCAATGTTTTTTCGTTTGTGTTTCGCAAACATCAGCCTTATCTGATCCATCTTAGGCCTAGTAGAATTTTTTAAGTTATATGCATGACCATTCAGAGGGGCGTAGTCTGTGGCTTGATTAATTGGCTCATATATTATTGCGACTAGGCCTAGTCGGTGACCTGCATATCGACTTGGTGGTGGCTTGATTACTAGCCCCATCCTTTTCCTCCAGGTGTCATAAACACCCGAAATGAATCACACAAACATAATAAAATTAGTAAATTAGTTAGAGAATAGTATAGTTACAACAAAATGTACATATTACCTATGTAACTTCTGGGTAATTCCACGTTGCACAACTCGATTACCACATTGTTTATTACACCCACATTTTAGCCAACATTCTTTTATAAACTTCCTAACAAAATGCCCTTTACAAGGTTCGATAGAATCCTCGGTTTTTGACCTTTCGAGAGGGCATACTTTACAAAGGAATTGGCAATGTTTTTCAGGGTCACGGTTCATTGAGATACACTCCTTAAGAAACTCCTCCTTTACAAGTCCTTCAGGTGTGTACGCAAAATCTCCCCCCATTTCATGTGCACAAGAACAAGGTGTTGAAAGTGATAAACAATCACATCTGAGCAATAGTTATTATCTCCTATACGAGCTAAAGAGTAACTTACATAAGCATTTTGAAATAGTGCGTTTTGAGGTATGTAATGAAATGAAGGTGGAGAGTCACTATTTACTTCATTTACGAGTGAGATAACAACTCTTTCTTGTCTTTTAGCTATGTTAATAACATGTTATATGATAAATGGAAATGATAAATCTTTGCACACAAGTGTCATATTCTTATCAAAACTCTACAAAAAATGTGACATAAGATAAGTTCATTGGTTCTTTCTTATAGTGTTTTCTTTTTATTTGTTTTATTTTCTATATTGGTTTGTTTCTTTTCTTATACAGTTCAGTTCAGTTTATCTAATTAAAACAAGATATTTTCACCCAAAAATTAAACATACATTACATTATGCAGTTTATAACATTAGAAAGAGTTACAACGTATGCAACAAGATGACTGAGTCTTATTATAATTTTTCAAAACAGGTTTGAAAAAATTAAAATTTACATTATTTCCTAATATATACTTAAAAAATCATCTTATGAATTTCAAATTATAAATGAAGGAGCTTATAATATATAAAAGAATTGTTAGGTACAAATTTTGGTAAAAAATAAATATTTTTACAAAGATCACTGAAAAAGAAATCAAAATTAAGGATTTCAACAAATACTTACATGAAATGTCATGAACACCAATCTGAGAGGAGATGCGATGATTACATTTTGTTAGTAGAATGGAGATATGGATTCGTAATTGGTAAAACATGATATTGAAGGTAGGAAGAGGATGAGATTGTAATAAATAGGATGAATGTAACATATTTAAAAAATAAAATACTAAGTGAGAAGATGAGATTGCTGAATATGTTAGAGATTGGAGATAGTAAAAGAATATAACAGCGCATGAAAGGAATTAGGGTTTGATAGAGATACTAATGATAAAGAGATACGTATGTATTTAGATAATATTAATACTGGTTTTTTAAATAAAAATATTATTTAATTATTTGATGGGGTTTAGGCGAATATTTTAGGACACATCAGCCTATATTCTCTTTATATGTGAGAAGGAAGAAAACAATATGATTTGATCATATGGTCCAGCATTGGGTATATTACTTATTAATATGTATTGATTAATTTCATTTAAAATAATATTTATAATCAAAAAAAAATTTAGATTTTATTTCATTATATGATTAGTTATTTTGGATATGTTGTGAATTAAACTATATCCGCCACCTTTGGCCAAGTTAGCAGTTATGTCACGCAAGTCACACCTAGCTAAGTTGATAAAAAAAATTATAATAGAAATAAAACATAAAATCTTATATTCCTTACTCACTCATCCTTGTATTCATAGTGCTTTCTCAAGGAGAAAAATCTTATATTAACTAGTTTAAGTGAAACATTATAGAGTGAGAAGTTTCAGTTAGCATGTTTAACCTAGAAATACACCTTTCCATTTTCTAGAACAAAGAGATTGAAAAAATATATATTATTAAGTAAAGAATTAAAGTTTTGTCACATGTAAAAGAAAATTCCACCAAGCTTGGTCGGGTTGAAGAGGTAAAAAATACTTTAGAGAAATATGACATAATACTAGTTGATTCATTACGAGGGTTTGATAGTTCTCTACAAGATTCGATAACAGCATTTGCCTCACTTTTCGTTCGCGATACTTATCTAAAAAATTTCGAAACACTCGCCAAGATGACCTCCTCCTGGTCGAAGCAAATAATGGTGAACACTATCGATCTAGACATCAATCCCGTCACTAAATATAATAGGAACTTGTTGGACTAAAATATAATAGTATAATTTGATAATTGTATTCACATTGCAAGAATTATTACATATGTATAAAGCAATGTAAGATTGCTTTGTTTTACATAAATATCACAATCTTCACATTCTGGAAAGCAAAAAGTTTACATTTTTCTAGTCAAATATCCACCTGGACAACTCATTCAAAAATGTCACACTGAGATTTCAACCCAATAATAATAATAATATTAAAAATAATACACATTATGTACACAATCTTCTTCATAAATATTATTCGGCTTTAAACCAACGTTGTGTTGCTTAATTTGTACAACTTCACCTCAACAAAAAGCCAAAAACAAAATAGATTCCAATCCAGGACCCACCTCGACTACAAATAGCTTCAACAAAGTGTTTCTTCATAACAATTAGACAAGGATCTCCTCCAAATATCTCAGCTGCCACAGTTACAGCACAAGATTCCCTCCAATACAATCCTGAAACCCAAAATCCACAATTATTACCACCTTGAACCAACAAATTTTTTTACTAAAAACCATACTTTTTGAAAAACATCGTAAAACTTATGAGCATAACAACTCCCTTCTCTAAAGCTTCCATGACTCCCTTGAGATGTCCCAAAGCTAGCAAACTTAATAGTCGTAATTTTTTGTAGTAAACCATTAGCACATACAATTCACCATTTGCTCGAAATAAATACAGCTATTTCAATCCGCACTTGCGAAAGGGATCCTCGAAGTTTCTTGAAGATAACTCGATAAAATCCGCACATCCAGTCCTGTCCACAAACATTCGAGCCACCCAACATTGAATTTGACTTTTCTAATTCAACTGTCGAGGTCACGAAACTTATGTTAATCTGCTAATAATCTCACTTGGAGATATCTTGGAAGGAATACATTAATGGGTCTTTCACATAAACCAAAATTATCAGAATTCAGCACTTGTGGTATATCTTCACGAATCTACATAAAACATTAGTAAAATAAGTCAGTTATTCGAAAGCAGACTGAACAAGAGCGTTTATGTTTATGATTGTGCCAGCTGTCGATCTGATATGTCTATCAGCATCTCCTAACAAGGTAAGGACTTAAATTTAATATAATGCTAATTAGCTGGAGGTATGGTATTGAAAGTAGATATAAAGTTATTCTTTAGAAGCGATCCAGTTACTTGTCGAATATCCGCTGATATACCATGTCAAAAGTATTCACAAGTCAATTTACAAATAAACTAATCTGCAATTACTAATACTTGAGTTGTAAATCAACCAACACAAATTGTTATTAATCAAACCAACAATGTGGGACATTACACATGTACTACCAAACTTGAAAGGCCCGTAAACATTCATCTTGTTTGATGTACATCAACATTAGGCTAACAGATAATGAATTTCAACACATCGATACTGCCATAAATGGAAGCCACCATTAATGGAGTTCTTTCTTCATATACAGTCTTGTTCGAACACTTGTTATGGACTAACCAAAGTTCAGTCTTGTTGATAGTTGAAGCATCAGAGTCATCACTTCTTTGATAGCTTTGAGATCGCTATCCAAAGTTTGTATTTTAGTCCTTGAAGATTCTCAACAACGTCCCGTCTTGACCTTCTACCCTCAAGAACATTCTTTGATGTAGCGGCCAATTTTCCACAAGGACTAAGCACATTCGATTTATTAGTTGTCTTAGCCATCTGACACATTCATCTGGCACTAGCATAATTCTTCTCGGGAAACAAATCATGCACTAGGTGGGCACTTAAATTTTCTATGGAATTATTTACTAACGATACAACTATATCCCATATATCAATAGTACTTGAGCTGACACTTGCAATATGACCTAACTTATCACTCCTATACCATTTATCATATGAAAATCTAGAGATCAAGCTAATAGTACCTGCACTAATAAATTATTGGCACTAGTATCTGCAGAACATCTACATGGTTATCACTCACGTGAGAACAAGGAGTTAAAGTGTAGAGCAAGTAGTGTTGCGTAACAAGATTTGCAACATAACAGGACACCTATAACTGAAATTTTGAGAACCAAGTACTAATTCTAAACTATTACAACTTGATAGTGGGACACCTATAACTGAAATTTTGAGAATCAAGTACTAATTCTAAGCTATTACAACTTGATAGTGGGGCTCAAGATTACCCAATATATTATCTGAACACTTAAAAGTAAAAACCACATAATCCTTAAAAAAATAGAATTGTAGAAAGAATCTAATAGTAATTATATAAGTAACGAGATCAACATTTCTTGCAATTCAATATATATAAACTTAATGCATAATTAGAATGGTTACATAATATATAATGCTACTCTTAACTAATCACTCCAATCACTGTGAATGCTTCTTAATCATATCACTGCATTCAATCGAAGGATACCTACAAACATCACAATAGGAAAGTTAATTACAAGATTTTTGAATTTCTAAACCTAGTCAATGTAGAATTTGATTTTGAACAAGAATTTGATCTTACAAGACATGGAAAATTCTTCTAGTAAATAGTTGAAAAATCACAATACACTAATGAAAACGTTGTGCATAAATATGATTTCAATTTTATCGAGACAAAAAAATGCATATTTTTACACACACCTCACTTGATGGAACATTTGAAATTTGTTATGCAGCAAGAAAAAAATCATAGAAGGCAGAGACAAGCTCTAAAAAATATAACATAACATTGAGAGGGTCTAGTTCTAAAAAATATAACATAACATTGACACAGGGTATATATAAAAAATTTAACAGGATATATATAGTTGATAATGAATACCTTGTACACCATTCTAGAAAATATCTACTTCAACAACCCAATGTCTCACTTCTAAAAGATCAAAGTAGACTCAGTCCTAGAAATTCATCTGCTTCCAGTCCTTCAGATGAACCTCCACGTGATAGTTTATTACATCCCCTAAGGATACAATTGAATTAAATTCCTATTATTAAAATTAATTAAATAACATTTAATTCAATAAAATACTAACCTGTATTTACTGTATTTGTATTGAGAGCGTGATTTGCTTATCTTTTTATCTTTAGGCATCTCTTTAAGCTTCTCTTTAGACTTCCCTTTTGGCTAACCTTTAGGCTTGGCAGACTAAGGATTTAATACATCAAATTTGGGCAATTCTTTATTTTCAACCCTTTCCCCGGAGGGATTCTCTTGCATCTTGCACAAGTCTTTTGCACAAGAGATTAATCAACAAATAGCGTGACTTATCTCCTTATACCCGACACTAGCCTGTTTGGCATAATATGCCAATTCATTACATTTTGAATTCAAGTAACTATGACGTGCCAACTCTATCTCATCAGTGGTTGCAGAAGATACATTTTTGTCACAAAAGTCTTTACTTATTTTTGTTGTCCATCTTTGATTAATGCAAGAAATTGGAATTTTATTTAGGACCCTCACATTTAAACACAAAAATCATATGTTTACATAGGATACCAGATGACTCTATTTTTTGCAGTTACATGAAATACTCACATAATCATTATCATTTCTATATAACACATAATTAATGTACTCCTTATTTATTTAATCTCTAATGACATAGGTGCGAGAATCGTTATCATCTGTAACAACTTGATCGGTTATTAGAGTAGCTTGTAACTCAATTTGTTTCCGAACTTTAAAGAACATGTTTCTTGTGTATACTTTAGCTGCGTGGCTCTCAATATTTCGCAATGGGCTTGTGAACACCGGTTTCGTATGATTTGATTTTATCTCCTGACTATAACGTTGATTCTAAGCCGAAAAAAAAAATTCTATTGGGTCGAACAAATCTATTTAAGAAAGTATTCATACCGTCACATCTTTGGGTACTCTTCACACCGCCAAAGAAATATCCACGAAGATATGTTTTTTACCATAAATTCCTCCTGTCATATACATCTTCAGCCCACGTGTGGTTTTCAAGTTCACAATCAACCAACATTTTCTTTCATTCTGATTCAAAAATATCCACGCTACATTTAAGAGACATAAATCGACCGAATTTTTCATTAAAGTTGGATAAAGTATCATTAGAAATTGCATTTCTTTGAAGATATCACCTCCACTGTCGAGCGTCGGTTAAAACGTCACCAAATGCGGCATGCATTAACTTGTCACCATCAGTTACTACAGACGAAGTCCTCTTAGGCGACATCGCTTCCAAAAGTGTCCTCAACACCCATATATATTACTCAGTAGTCTCACTCTTTACTAATGTTGCACCAAATATGCAAGTATTGTGATGATTATTTGTTCCGTCCAATATAACAAGAGATAACTTGAACTCATTTGTTTTATTTGTCGCATCAAATATTAAAATATCCCCGAAGACACCAAACTCATCCCTTGATCTCCCATCTGTCCAAAACAACTTATCTAATATTTCCTCTTTATTAGTTGAGTACTTGTAAATGTCGCTATCTGACTTAGCATCAAGATATGACAAGGAAACATTGGCGTCTCCATCAATCACTTGATCTCTATGATCACGACCCATTACATTATAAAAGTCTTTACTTCTGAATCCAACATTCTCATAACCTCCAGCCTCGTGTGTAAAGTAATCCATAATTTTCGATTTTTGTAATGAATGCACTATGCATAGCATGACCTGCATCATTATGACCTCCATCTACTTGTCTCTGGGCCCTAGAATCTGATACGCCCATAAGGTGGTAACCTATCATGATTGTGTTTTCCGTAAAAATGTGTCACGTGATAGCGTAATCCATTCTCAACCAACCTTATACCAAATCGAGCTGAACAACCAAATCTAGGTAAGGGTCTATGTTCATACTTCTTATCTCCCATTTCCAAATATTTCTTATTTTGAAATTCTTCACGATCGCAAATAAATAGCCTAATAATTGTTTTACCCGCTTCATTCTCCATCTTTGTTTCTCTTTTAATACCAAAACCTTTGTTACATCCAGGGGAATTGTAAAAAATTTATGCATCATCTTCTGATAAAAAAATCATCTTAGATATATCTTCCTCTGT
Organism: Nemophila menziesii; assembly: GCA_029959085.1. Lineage (NCBI taxonomy): Eukaryota > Viridiplantae > Streptophyta > Magnoliopsida > Boraginales > Hydrophyllaceae > Nemophila > Nemophila menziesii. Next base: position 131,544 of record JARWIR010000160.1, read on the forward strand.
TAAATCAACCAAATAATCCTCATTATACCTATTATGTTGTAATTCCATGATAAAACAGAAATTAACAAATACTATTCTAATCAGTTCGCCATAAAATTAAAAATCATACATAATTATAATTGAAAAGTATAAGAAATAACAGCTAATAATGAAAGAAATAAAAGGACACTCCCAAAATCTTCTTCTAATGGCTTGATTCTCTTCTTTGGGCGGCTTGAAAGTATTTGATTTTGTAAGATTGTATCGTTTAAATCTGTTCATCTAAAAACTATACGTTAATTATTTAATTAGTAGTGAGGGGTTTTAAACGTTTATTAAGTTTATTAAGTACGTGGCAAGTAGGTTAAGTAGGTTTTTTAGGTAACGTTAAATAAGTTAATGTCATTTAAATTCCCTATATTTTTTAAAATAAAAAATTAAGATCCCTATAGTAAATAAAATATGTTTATAGATCCCTAAATTGTATATTTTGGTTCTTTCATAAACCTTGATTAAATTATAATTTTAATTATGAAATAAGATGAAAATCAGTAATTTTTTAGGTAATGTTAAATAAGTTAATTGCATTTAAAGTCCCTATAGTTTTGAAAATAAAAAATTAAGATCCTTATGGTAATTTTTTTTTATATATCTTTAAATTTTATATTTTGTCTCTTTCATAAACCTTGATTAAATTCTAATTTTACTCAAGTAAGATGAAAATCAACAATGAACCTCCGTCCTCCCACACACACCATATAAGGTTAGTGCATGAAATTGTATTCTTTAAATTTTGTATTACTATACTTTTTTTACAATATGTTAAAACTATTAAATTTCTAAAATTAATAAGTATTGAATTTTTAAATGATAATTTTTAAATTTTAATAATTCTTATCTTCCTTTAACTTCACAATAATGTAAATAATCATTATAATATAAATATAGTAATAATAATTTCAACTAAAGTTTATTGACTCTAAGTCCAGTATTCCCGCTATGTTTTAAAAAATTAGAAGAGATGAGAAGTAAACTTGGTAGATGAAACATGGGTGATGGTGAGGTGTTTAGATTATGGAAAGGAAAGTTTGGTTAAGTTGTATTGCATATGGAAAAAGATACCGGATGAATTTGTAGGGTTTTGTTATGAACATCATATAGATGATGGTGAGGTTTTATGGGAGTCATAATATTAATAATCTTAATAGAAAATTACATAAGAAACTATCTATATGTTAATTCTCTATCTTATATGTTAGACCATGTATAGCACATGTCAGACACATTTTTTAACCATAACTTTGAAGACTCTTGTATAAACTATTATCAAAATATCTAGGTTGATGCGTTAATATTATTTGTATTTATCTTATCATATTACATACATACCACATTCCATGCTAATACCTTTTATGTAATCAGATCTTATATATAGTTAAGGACAAGTACATATTAAGGGTGGAGACCTATTTACATCACAATTTCTCTAGCCGATTTTTTATAGTGTTGTGGACCGGAGGAGTACGATAATGGTTTGAACCAGGGAAGAAAGAGGAATGGTTGACTGGGCCATTGGTAGTGTTACAATAGGCTTGAGATTTGCTGCCAATGTTTTTTCGTTTGTGTTTCGCAAACATCAGCCTTATCTGATCCATCTTAGGCCTAGTAGAATTTTTTAAGTTATATGCATGACCATTCAGAGGGGCGTAGTCTGTGGCTTGATTAATTGGCTCATATATTATTGCGACTAGGCCTAGTCGGTGACCTGCATATCGACTTGGTGGTGGCTTGATTACTAGCCCCATCCTTTTCCTCCAGGTGTCATAAACACCCGAAATGAATCACACAAACATAATAAAATTAGTAAATTAGTTAGAGAATAGTATAGTTACAACAAAATGTACATATTACCTATGTAACTTCTGGGTAATTCCACGTTGCACAACTCGATTACCACATTGTTTATTACACCCACATTTTAGCCAACATTCTTTTATAAACTTCCTAACAAAATGCCCTTTACAAGGTTCGATAGAATCCTCGGTTTTTGACCTTTCGAGAGGGCATACTTTACAAAGGAATTGGCAATGTTTTTCAGGGTCACGGTTCATTGAGATACACTCCTTAAGAAACTCCTCCTTTACAAGTCCTTCAGGTGTGTACGCAAAATCTCCCCCCATTTCATGTGCACAAGAACAAGGTGTTGAAAGTGATAAACAATCACATCTGAGCAATAGTTATTATCTCCTATACGAGCTAAAGAGTAACTTACATAAGCATTTTGAAATAGTGCGTTTTGAGGTATGTAATGAAATGAAGGTGGAGAGTCACTATTTACTTCATTTACGAGTGAGATAACAACTCTTTCTTGTCTTTTAGCTATGTTAATAACATGTTATATGATAAATGGAAATGATAAATCTTTGCACACAAGTGTCATATTCTTATCAAAACTCTACAAAAAATGTGACATAAGATAAGTTCATTGGTTCTTTCTTATAGTGTTTTCTTTTTATTTGTTTTATTTTCTATATTGGTTTGTTTCTTTTCTTATACAGTCCAGTTCAGTTTATCTAATTAAAACAAGATATTTTCACCCAAAAATTAAACATACATTACATTATGCAGTTTATAACATTAGAAAGAGTTACAACGTATGCAACAAGATGACTGAGTCTTATTATAATTTTTCAAAACAGGTTTGAAAAAATTAAAATTTACATAATTTCCTAATATATACTTAAAAAATCATCTTATGAATTTTCAAATTATAAATGAAGGAGCTTATAATATATAAAAGAATTGTTAGGTACAAATTTTGGTAAAAAATAAATATTTTTACAAAGATCACTGAAAAAGAAATCAAAATTAAGGATTTCAACAAATACTTACATGAGATGTCATGAACACCAATCTGAGAGGAGATGCGATGATTACATTTTGTTAGTAGAATGGAGATATGGATTCGTAATTGGTAAAACATGATATTGAAGGTAGGAAGAGGATGAGATTGTAATAAATAGGATGAATGTAACATATTTAAAAAATAAAATACTAAGTGAGAAGATGAGATTGTTGAATATGTTAGAGATTGGAGATAGTACAAGAATATAACAGCGCATGAAAGGAATTAGGGTTTGATAGAGATACTAATGATAAAGAGATACGTATGTATTTAGATAATATTAATACTGGTTTTTTAAATAAAAATATTATTTAATTATTTGATGGGGTTTAGGCGAATATTTTAGGACACATCAGCCTATATTCTCTTTATATGTGAGAAGGAAGAAAACAATATGATTTGATCATATGGTCCAGCATTGGGTATATTACTTATTAATATGTATTGATTAATTTCATTTAAAATAATATTTATAATCAAAAAAAAATTTAGATTTTATTTCTTTATATGATTAGTTATTTTGGATATGTTGTGAATTAAACTATATCCGCCACCTTTGGCCAAGTTAGCAGTTATGTCACGCAAGTCACACCTAGCTAAGTTGATCAAAAAAAAATTATAATAGAAATAAAACATAAAATCTTATATTCCTTACTCACTCATCCTTGTATTCATAGTGCTTTCTCAAGGAGAAAAATCTTATATTAACTAGTTTAAGTGAAACATTATAGAGTGAGAAGTTTAATTTAGCATGTTTAACCTAGAAATACACCTTTCCATTTTTTAGAACAAAGAGATTGAAAAAATATATATTATTAAGTAAAGAATTAAAGTTTTGTCACATGTAAAAGAAAATTCCACCAAGCTTGGTCGGGTTGAAGAGGTAAAAAATATTTTAGAGAAATATGACATAATACTAGTTGATTCATTACGAGGGTTTGATAGTTCTCTACAAGATTCGATAACAGCATTTGCCTCACTTTTCGTTCGCGATACTTATCTAAACATTTTCGAAACACTCGCCAAGATGACCTCCTTCTGGTCGAAGCAAATAATGGCGAACACTATCGATCTAGACATCAATCCCGTCACTAAATATAATAGGAACTTGTTGGACTAAAATAAAATTGTCATCCGGGAAGAGGTAACGCAAGTATTAAAATTCCACAACATTTTGGATGCCCACAATCCATGATGGAGCACCAACTCTATACTCGTTGAGCATACAAAATAGCTCATGGAGGAATTTTTTAGTTTGTCCTAACCTTAATCGACTGTGCTCAAAGGATAACGTACTCCTCTTAAAGACAAAACAAGATCATAAAATCAGTGTTTGGTCATCCTTCATAATCCTTCATGTATATGTCAAAAGATACAATTAAAATATGATGCCGAGGAGGACGAGTAAAATACCGGCTTTATAGCAAATAAAGATCTTTAATCCTACAAAGTTTTGTCATTAAAATAAAGAATGTTGATTCAACATATCAACAAAATTTTAACCGAATCTTTGAGACTTAGATCATGCTTAACAAGAAAACTTGCATTAAAAATATGTTTAATGTACTCGTTGATCACCTACCTGATTTAATCGAGTCATCTGTCGTGATGAGAAGTGTGGGACTTGACTCAGGAAGGATAAGTACATCTACACGGTAACTTTTGGAAAATTATTAGGATTCTTGTTTATCCATTGAGAGTCAAGGGTAATTCTAACAAGATACTAGCGATCCTCAACATAATTAACCTCAAACAATAAACCAAGTTTAATCATCGACGAGATTGGTAGCAAACTTAATTTGTTTCATATCCAAATTAGATATGGTTAGTGTGGTTAAAAATCTTTCTATAACAAAAGAACTTCTAATGGACCGAGTTATATAGGAAGGTGTTTTCCAACTAAAAATATTACTTTAGTTCATCACCTATATTAACAAAAACAACGGTAGGAGAAATATTGCCTTTGTACTTGTCATGTAATAAATACGAATATCATCATTCTTTTATGTCAATTTTATGACAAACAACATGTGTATTACGTTAGTTAGAAAGTACAAAGTGCCTAGGGAAGATATTGGACGATCAAAAAGATTGACATATCCCTTGAACATTTATAACAGAAATTGAAGCCCTACTCTGAGGCAAATCTGATCAGAGTACTGCCGACCTTACTCTAAAGCAAATCTTCTAAAAACATAAGCTTCGGGATTACTTGTAAAATTGTCAATCAATCTTACTGAATTGCCATCACCTTAAAGGTCCAAATAAGCATTAAGCCATATGCATTGGTCGACATAAACATAGTTGGCACTATACCTAATAATCCCAAAAAAGTTTTAAAAGAAAATGACACTATAAGTTGGAGTATAAAGGTAAATAGAGAGTCAAAAAAGAATTATAACAGGATTGGTACTCATTGATAGAAATATTGAGAATTTTGCTTTGTTTTTAGATGGAATTTTCAAGCCACAAATAGTGATGTCAATTATTAAGCCCAACTGGTCATAGTCCAAGCTGCCATGAGGTTATAAAAAATATTGGATATATTCTCAAATTTTGGCCAAGAATATAGTTAAATCTTATCTAGCTAGTAATAATGGGATATCTGTGTATCAGACCAAGGCAAATAACATATTAGTAATGTTTGAAGCCATCAAAATCATACTTGTTATGAGACAAAAGAAAACATTCGCCGATTCGATCTGAGATCTTGGTGAAAAAAAAGGTTACTACAAGTCTCACGACATAACAACTCAACTAACCTAGTCTATGAAGCAGTTACAACTAATAAAAGATCGACAAAGCTAGATAGAGTTATTAAACAATTAGTGTATCGAAGAGGGCACGTTACACGACTATAATAAAAATTCTAATTAATTAATATCCTTGTTAGGATAATTTTTTTGACTGGGATAGAATTATAGAAATTATTTTATGAACGACCATTGTTGTCATGTGTAGAAAGGAGGAAGGCATGAAATGCTGGATAAGATACACGACCAAGTATGAAACGATAACGTGTCATGTATCTTTCGGTGTAAAAGAAGTTAGTTCAACAAGGATATTTGTATCCAACTAGTATGAGCGAATCTTGGGAATGGGTACGGACTTACATATATTTTAAAGAGATAAAACAGACAAACAGATAACCCACGACAAAAAATAACCTCGTTGTCAAGTCCATTGGCTTTATAGAAAACGGGGTTAGATATCATCCGACATTTTCCTACAAGACATGACCAATACATATATATCTAAATAGCCTTGTATTACCTTAACATGTAGATTGCAGCCAAAATCGTGTCAACCATCACTACACAATAAGAATGAAACTATATTTTGTAGAATATATCGCTTCGTTTTGAAATCCCATATTCAATCATGACCAACAGTTTGACTTAATTTATGTTCGACTACTTTAGAGGACAATCATTTGAGGACATTGTGCAAAGATCAGCCGATATCATACAAAATGATCTGACATACTTCCAAATGTGTTATGGGAAAATCATATGGCTTTTCACTCGAAAAATAATGAGACATCATGTTGTATGATGTATGATTATTAAGTCGTTCTGCTTGTGGATATAATGAATCTATGCTTAATATTCAATGACATTAAATCATGTGAAAATGAAAATTTTTACATGGAATGATCAGTATCATTTGGGATACTCTGTAAATGATGCATTGGTACTCACATAAAAAATTATTTTCCCCTCTAAAAATTTATTTTAACAATGGTACTCACAACCCACCTTATTAAAGTACTCACATATATACCCGTGAAAAGACAATATCAAAACCATAAACATCTACGAGATTACTATATTGAGACTTAAAATTTGATGAGTATGAAATTTTATTCGAAGCACAGACAACACGCAAGGCCTAGTCTTTAGTCGATATTTATATAAGTATAATCAACTATGTGCATATCAGACATTTGATCGACACATACTAACCTTAAAACCAATGGACATGAAGAAAGTAATTGAAGAATCAAGGTAGATGGGGCTAAAAAAAAGAAGGGAAAATGACTAGATTGATTTTCCATTAGCTTCAACTCAACCACCATAAAACGCAAGTCAGGTTATAAATCCCCCATGAACAAATTGAGGGCCTACATTAACCTCAAATAAAATAGGTTACGTACATGAAAATATATTTTCCGGATCATTATATAGTTTCCCTAAATTATGAGGTATAGAGTCCAATCATGATTCTCTATCAAATACGAGTTTGCGATACGTGAGGAATTTGACACCATTCAAAACTAAAGAGAGCACAAGATAAGGGGAGCCACGTTAACGCGAAGGCCTGTTAACAAAAACGAAAGATAATAATTATTCATCGGCAACTTGACCAACCTAGTGCAAGGCATAAAAATGATCGAAGGTTAACAAGATAGAAAGTAACTAGTATACAAGAATTTTTAGGCCAAGACCAAATAATCCACAGGACTATTGTAGCCTTCACCTAATAAAGACCACTGCACCTCATTTATGATAGAATTTACTATTTTCAACTATATGAAATTCCTTACGAGGACCCGATGGTATTCCCTCACGGTAGAACTCCATCATACAACAAAATCTCTCTATATGTAGATGGGTTTTATTGAACTCCTATATATACCCATGTTTAAGAAAAGGAAATATATCTTCGCTATTCATTTGGTATTTTATTGAATAGATTTAGCAGAGAATAACTTGATCCTTAGTTACTTGTAGGAGCCCCTCCCGTGGGTGAGTAACCGTTGCTTCCATTCAATGGGATATTGGAGATGGATCCCTCAAATCAGACATCAATCAATCTATTACAAGGCATACTCCCCTAAACCTTGCCAAAACAGAAATACATAGTTTTGTACATATTTGGTAGGTCACAGTTATATCAATTTCACTATATAGAATTTTGAAAATTTAGATATGAGTAGCAATATATAATATATTCCTTTTCTTGTCTAAATATATAATATATTCCACTTAAAACCAAATATAATAGTAATTATTTATTATTTTTAACACAAATTTTGTATTTCAAAATACACTTGAAAATAATTCTAAAAATAATTACAAAAACGCTTAGTAATAATTTTTGTTTGTTATAAATTTTAGCTATATAAATTACTAGGGTGATCATAGGTCAACTTCACTGTTGATAGAGTGTCCCCAAATTATTGTCCACTTATAATCTAAATACACTTTTCCAAACTTTTTCAACTATTACCTTTATTAAATTATTTAAATTTATGTTTTTAATAAGTATTTACAAAATATATATATTTTATGAGTATTTTAGTAATGGTGAATATAGTTATTGTGTTTTCTTAATATGTGTAAAAAGTTAAAAGGAAGTATTTGGTGGACACATGGAGTATATTAGTTAAACTAACTTTAAGGTAATTAAATAAATTCAAACATGGGATGAGTGCGAGTCAGTGTCGAGTTAGTTAAAGGGGTTACAATTTAGTTAACATTGGTAAGAGAAACATGTAGTAATATTCTATTATTTTATCAAAATGAACACGTAATTGATCAATTATCTTACATATATACATGTTCTAACTACTTATAGTATATAAACTCTTAAACTATATTTAATGATACCGTTTAATGTTATATTTTAGCTATGATAAATTTTAAAAAACGAGCAATATATGAATAGTGACAAGTTGTTTAGGTTAAACCCGAGCAACTAATTAAAAATTCAGTTAGGTTTTACCAAAATAGGCTTGGGAAAGAAGAATGTTAAATAAGTATATATATTTTTTTGTTTGGGCTTATTTAAAACTGTTTAGGCTTTGTTTGGGTTCAAGTAAATTTTTTATATCCCTATAAATTACATAGTATATTGCAACCAAACCCTAACCCAATATTTTACGTATATATTTCCACACATAATATATTTTCTTGACATTCACACATTTGAAGGATCACCAACAATAACTATTATCTAAATTTCCTCTTTTAACTCTCTTCGTATTATATTTATTAAGTCGCGATCTGTCTCTTATGCTAAGTGTAATTTTTTATCTAGCATATCAGATAGTTGTTCATAACATTTAAATTGAATCTTTAAAAAAAGCTTCAGTTCTTTCTTCTCCTTCCTATAATATATCTTATACTATATATATACTAGGTATAAACCCATGTGCACTTTGAAAAACTTTAATTTAAAAAAATAAATTAAACACTAAATAAATAAATATTTTTCGAGATAAAAATAAACTAAAATCTTATTATTAATTCTATTTGTTAGAATTTTTTTTTTTTAAATGAAAGAAAGTGAGAATCGTGTTATGAAAGTGGAATTATGTATAGTAATGGAGAAGGGCTATTTAATAGTAGCAATAAAAATTAGGACAAGGATAATTTAGTCTAAAATATATAATTTTTATAATTAAAATTAAAAGCTAATGACTTATTGGTTAATTGGATCCTCCTATATTGGATTGAAGTCCAACCCTAATCATATACACAATAAACAAGTATAGATATAAAATTAGAGGAAATAAATTATTAAAATAAACAAAAAATATATTTAAATTTTTATAATAAAATAGCAGAATCCTATAAATAAATATGAGAATATATTAAAATAAGAACTTATACCTATCTATTTTGTATAAAAAAATTTATTTTTAAAAACTGATCCTAGAATATTTTTTTAAAGGAATTCATAAATATTTGAAAAACTTAGTTGTACTTCATAATAGTTTGTATTACATGTCAATACAAAAAGTATCAAATCAATGATATGGAATATGAAATACATAAATTTCAAATTTTTGTTATATCAATAAAAATACAAAAACAGATCAAGAAAAATACACAAAAAAAACACATATATTAGAAAAATAGTAATTTTATTTATTTTAAACATATTTTTGGTTCTTGCCTTAATCTTATTCTCCTTATTGATTGGTAATGGCGACATATTTGGTGAAGCTACGTCAATTCGATGAATTTCTAGGACAGTCTTGATGGTAAACTCTCCAAAATAATTATTGTGGTGGTTGATCCAAACAACATTTAGTTATATGATCCAATATGTGATGGATAATAATATGAATCATGTTTAAGAGGTTAAAGAATAGGTTAAAGAAAAGAAAATTATTTTTAAAAATATTAACCTCTCAAACATAATTCCTATTATTATCCCTCATATATTGCATCATATACGTAAATATTGTTTGCATCCACCACCAAAATAAATTTATAAAGTTTACCATCAAGATCGTCCTAGAAATTCATCGATCTAACATAACTTCACCAAATGCATAGCCATTGCCAAATAATAAGGAGAATGAGACCAAGTCAAGAACTAAAAATATGTTTGAAATAAATAAATCTACTTTTGCCTAATATATGTGTCATTTTTTGTGTATTTTTTCTTTATGTATTTTTGTATTTTTAATGAAATAACAAATAATTAAAATTTATGTATTTCATATTCCATATCTTTTGATTTGATACGTTTTGTATTTGCTTATAATACAAATAGTAGGACGCCCTAGTAAGCTTTTCAAATATTCATAGATACCTTTTAAAATAATATTTTGTGATCATTTTAAATAAATCAATTTGTATGCAAAATATATAGATATAATATTTTTTGTATTATCTTATAATATTTATTTAAAGGATTATTCAATTTTATTATAATAATTTTAATATGTATTTTATCGTTTTAATAATTTATTTCATCTAATTTTATCTCCAAACTTGTTTATTAATTATATGATTAGTTATTAGAACCTAAAACTAATATACTATTTAGTTTTATGTATTCTAAATATATATACTAATACAAGATTTGTTTAATCTTTTTATACATTGTTTGGGTATATGTGTTTGTATAAATTATTCATAGAACACAATCCCAATCTCAAAAGTGCAGTGGTTATCTTGAGCCCAATAATTCTTACCACGTAGACCCCAATTACAACAATGAAAGAACCAATAAATGAATTTACTGACAACAATGAAACTATGAAATATGTTACACTTTAAATAATTTCATCACTATTTTTTTATATTATAAAAACCAGAATATTTGGTAATTGATCACCATTCAAGTATGTATAGTTTAATTAAGAAACATAAACGTATCGGAAACACAATGAGAACTTATTTTAATTAATGTTTTATTCTTCTATCAATTATGATGAAGATTAAAAATTAATTATTCTAATCTAATACAAGTTTGATAATTAGTCAACTACATTAAACAACTTAAATTACTCTTAAGATACTAAGAAACAAAATATAAATAATATGACAAAATATAAACGTGCAATGCGATTGATCATTAGCTAGTATATAATTGAAAACTAAAAGTTAAGAGAAAAAAATTGAATAAGATAAAAAATTAACCTCAATTATTGATTGAAATGTAATGACTCTCGATCAACCACAAATGTCCATGATAGGTGATTTATAATGAGGCTTGGCCAGAAGCAAAATATAAGTATTGAAGAAGAAAGAAGTTAGCGGAGATAATGACGAACAAGAAAAAAATTAGATGAAGATATATTCATAGAAGGATGATGGATGATATCTAAAGATGGTTGCGGCTTATGATTAATGGGGTGAGGTTAGGGTTAGGGTTACATAAAATGGATTGTGACAATAAAAGTCCAACCCAATATAAAAATCTTATCCAGATTTAATTTAAGCCCAATGAAGCTCTACCCATATAATCCAATAACATATCAACTGTTTTACAAACAAACAAAAAGATTTCCAAGCATTTAAATCTTGTGTTACAAAAAAATAATTGGGCTCAAATTTACACCATAAGCCTATATCTTCCTTTCACTCTCTCACACCAATCATGCTTAAATGCCTATCTATTAAAACATTTTAAAAATAAATTGATTTAAATAATTTTTTTAACTTATAGTCTTAGGATCTTAATTGTGAAAGGGGATCTTGCTATACGCATGGAGGTGCTAACATAAATATTTAACATTGTAAGAATGAAGAAATACTTCATATGTACCCCCAATGTACATGTGCAAAAAAGAACCACTTCCAACCTAGAGGGAGTATAAGTCTAAACTTACTTAGTTGATTCCTGCATAGCCAGAATGTACGGTCCATCCACCTGAAGCAAGTTGTGGACAAATCATATATGTGAAGTTACATTATTCTTTTCCCGTTGACCATTCCTCATTATCACGTGAGATCTTCTCCTGGACACAGATGTCCTTTGATATGCAGCTACCATGCCAAATTCCTTGCCGATCGCTTCAAACAAATGTGGAAGCTAAACGGTAACCGAACACTTTACCATAGACGACACCAAATGATACACACAAGATAATCTGCATATCACCTTCTTTTCATTTTGGTAGATAAATCCATAACCATAACAAAACAAGGGAGATGAAAAGTGTCAACGATAATGAGTGTAAGTGAACTATTTATCGAGTATAATCATGTACCTTTTTGCTACTCTGTTTTACTAAGTGTATTTTATGTATCTGAGGTCTTCTGAAACCAGAAACTATGCCAAGACCCTTGTTCGCATTGGCACTCTGATGCTCAAAATTACTATAATGTTCTATGATATTCTTAATACTCTTGAAATATAGATATTATTTGACGTGTAATTGCCACAATATTTTTATAAGAGAAAAATATAATATGTACAAAATATTCTGTATAAGTTGGGTATTTGTAGACTCTCTTGGTCCATACATGAAGTTTATAGGGTGTGCGGATTAGACTTGTCATGGTTGCACATATTATCTTGTTTAAGACCCGCATTATAATATTATGGTTTATACATTATGTTAAGATATTCCCTTCCTTCGCAAAACATATAGATAGTAGTTTTGTTCGGCTAATCTTTGTACTGCTCGAAATATAGAATTACCCTTGACGTAGGACTCTATCCACAATCATTGTATTAGTTCTTCCCTTATTAATTCTATTCAATATATATGTTTCTCGTTTTCTTAAAACCTATTGGAGAAAATATGTTTATAATCACTCAAAAAAACAAGAAGCGACTAAAGAAAATGTGAGTCTTAACTTTCTAGTAAAAGGAAAATATGGAAAAAGGAACTAAACTGAGATAGATTGTTCAAGTGCACCGATACACCAACAAGAACACCGTGAAGATCCAATTGAAGAGGCCTAAACACAAACATAGACATGAACTACATGATTAATAAAAGTACAAGGTCAGTCATAGTTATACTCAAAACTAACATTGTAGCCTTCGATTGTCCGCCTCCCACCTCGTATGCTTTCCTGTCAACTATAAAAATCATATAAATGTGGTGGTTTAAAATTATTACCGGAGTAAAAATAGATACCATAAATTAACGTTAAAGTTTTAAGGATATGTTTTGTAGGTAACCACTAAAATTCTGATTTGTCCTAATAATATGGTATATATTTGTTGATGTGTCCTATTACTAGGGTGTAATGGACTATTATTTGTGAAGCGTTATGTCTATTTTACTACATTACTTGATGATATTACAATGTAACTAGATAAATGAATATATATTATTATTGTTATTAAAAAAGGACAATGACTTCTCAATTGTTTAATAACTCCATAAATCAATGAACTCTTGATTTTATTGTATTTGTTAGTATACGTACAAGAACTAAAAAGATGCATGATTATTTAAATTTATACAAGACATATCCTATGCTTGCTCTCTCTATACTATATATCTTATCCTTAAGAGGTGTTACTCCACAATACTCTTTTTTTAGAAAATTTATTTATTTTGGCATAGATGGCCTCCATGCATGTATTTATTGGTTTTAATAGGAATCCATACAAGTGTATATTTTATATACAATTAAATAAATGTAATCAAGTTATTAATGACCGGCTAAAACCAAGATTTAGCTTTCCACTTTAAAATTATAGAAGTTATCCTTGATGATCAGACAATTACATTGAATTGAGTATGATTGTATGTGTGATAACATATTTTATAACACATATATCAACGAATCCATCCGTATCCCATTTATAACCCTAAACTCTATGTGTTACAGTAATGTTCTCTATCAAGGTATCTCGTTTTTCCGTTTGCTGCAGCTTTCTCCTCTACTTGTTTCTTGCTTCTCTCTTTCTACCAAAATCATCGCGATTCCAAACCTGGTCGTAAGGTGAGTGGGGCTTCTTTACTCATTTGTTTCTATTATAATCTCTTCTCTCCAATATTTTCTTAACCTGGACATAAATCAAACAGCATAACTGGAAATTAATTTACCTCACGAAATTGATTAAATGACACCTAAATAATCACCGAAGAAAAAACAGATAAACATAGAAGAGTATGTAGCTAAACTTAGAATAATTCAAGCTCAAGGTACTAGATCTAGGTAAAAATCGGTGGGTGAGAAGTATAGATCTAACATTGTAACTCCTTCCCTTTAGAGAAGAAATAGATCCACTAAGGTTAAACCTAGTACACATGTTAATACAAGCAGGTCTGGTCGTTCAACATTACAAATGACAAAAACCAATGAGACTATTACCATACTTGAAGTGTTTCCTGTTTTAGAACTGCAACATTAAATAGGAAAGTGGAAGTTATCACAGAGGAGTTTAATCCTAACTCGAATCTGGCAATAAAATCTTCATCATTGTTAAAGAAAGACCATAATATCCGTGACTACACAAAGTGAATCTCCAAAGAATATTTGTTCTATCTTCTTTGATGGCAAGATAAAGGAGGACTTAGAGTTGGAATATATTCCCCCAATTATAAAATATGGGAGAGTAATTGTAACTCCTTCAAAATAAATTATAGAGAAAGGATATAAATCTTGGCAAACTTTTGTTGTGGGTCAATTTTTAGGATAAACCCCTACCTTTCTACTTTGGTAAAATGTATGGTAGATACATTACAGAATTAATATGGGAAAGTAAGAAATAGTACATCTAAACAGAGTCTCTCTGTCTTTAAAGTGGAATATGAGGAATCATGTTTCAAAATATTAGGAGAGTTATTGCATGTAAAGAAAAAACCATTAATTCTCTGAAAACGGAAGCCAAATACTCATTTGGAAATGTTTTAGATTGATAATGTTCTTGTTTGTGTTAAAATAAGAAAGGTTTCTTGAGAACATTGGTCAAACGTTTTAGAAAAATTTGATATTGACATGAGAGATAACCAAATTGAATTGGTGGAAGCTGAGTATACCTGAAGAACAGTTATATGTAATAAATACAATACACTTGGACGTAGTGATACAACATACAAAAGACAAAAAAGATTGAATTGAAAAAGATAGAAGGGTTGATAACAAAATAGACAAAATGGGAGAAATGTGTGAGTATTAGGAAAAAATGTATGAATACAATGGGAAAGAGGTAACATTGTCTATAAGGGGAGAATTTGAGCCTTTTAAAATAGTTAGTTCAAATAATATATTAGATTGAGAAAATTTCTAGTAATTTTGTGATACAAATTAGAATGGAACGTGATTATTCAGTAAAGAGTTATTGTTTCTAGTAAAAGGTTTTAATTTAAAAATAAAAAAACTAAGACAATTAAATTTTTTTTATGGATCTATGGTCCGTGAATTTTTTTGTGGTTTGTTATTAAACTGTAGTAATAAAATTTTATTTGAATAGGGTCCTATCTACAACATATATAAAGGTATAACTCATAAATTTTTCTCCCACATCCACCATAATATCTAGCATACAGTTATAAAATATTCATTAGATTTTTTTATTGATCATCCATGAGAGTAGAAATAAAATAGATATATTTATTAATTAAAGTATTGTGAATTATATTTTAACTACTTACATTTACTTCAACAACTGATACAATTAGCCTTCTTTTTTTGAATAATTTTAAATTAATTACTTTTTCTTTACAATTAATCTTTTTGTTAATATTGTACCATTAATAAATTTTACATAATTTTCATACTAAATAGGAAATTTATTTTAAAGTAATTTCAACATTTAATCATTTAAATTTACTCAATTAAATTTCAAGTTTATGTAATTTTAGTATGAAATGTATTGAAAGGCGCTGCAAATTAATTGTTAACTATATTGTTATATTTTGATCATATATATTTGAGTTTCAAAATTTTGTATCTTTAGAACAGTACAATTATATGAAAATGAGTGTTACAAAGTAAATAATTGTTAAATTTGGAATGACAATAACGCCTTTTTATGTACTTATAAAGGTAAATTAAGTTCAAATACTTCGAAATCGGTAGAGAAAAAGGTAAAATGATAAAGATTGTATAATACATTAAGAAAAATATTTCTGCAACTACTATTATTATGCACCAATGATCTATTGAAGATAACTAAATTATAGTAGACTATAAATCTCAATAACTCAAAATTGTATGAATTATGAGAACTTGATAGACATATTTCGAAGGCTAGAGTAATATATTATTATACTAAAATTGATCTTGCTAATCGAAATTTTGACCATTTGAATTAATGTTTTATTCTTCTATCAATAATGATGAAGATTAAAAAATAATTATTCTAATCTAATACAAGGTTGATAATTAGTCAACTACGTTAAACAACTTAAATTACTCTTAAGATACTAAGAAAACAAAATATAAATAATATGACAAAATATAAACGTGCAATGCGATTAATTATTAATCATTAGCTAGTATATAATTGAAAACTAAAAGTTAAGAGAAAAAAATTGAATAAGATAAAAAACTAACCTCAATTCTTGATTGAAATGCAATGACTCTCTATCAACCATAAATGTCCATGATAGGTGATTTATAATGAGGTTTGGACATAGGCCAAATATACATATTGAAGAAGAAAGAAGTTAGTGGAGGTAATGACGAACAAAAAAAAAGATGAAGATATATTAATAGAAGGACATGGATGATATCTAAAGATGGGTGAGGTTAGGGTTAGGGTTTATTGGATTGGGAAAATAAAAACCCAACCCAATATAAAAATCTTATCCAGTGTTACTGTAATCCCAATAAAGCTCAACCCATATAATCAAATAAAATATCAACTGTTAAAAAAACAAACAAAAATATTTCCAAGCATTTTAATCTTGTGTTACAAAAAAAATAATTGGGCTCAAATTTACACCATAACCCTATATTTTCCTTTCACTCTCTCACACTAATACGATCTATATATATATAAATTTTTTTTCTTTTCTTATCTATCATAATTCTAAATTTTTAATTTATAAAAGAACATGTGCATTCAATTTACTAATCTAAACCTTTATCATAATCTAATGAATGAGATATTTAAAACTCCACTTCTCCTATAAACTCATATTTTAAGATATTTGTAAAACTAATTATTTCATTTTATGAAAATTATTCCCTTGCATGTATAATTATGAAATTCCAAGGTGTTTGGACATTGCTTCATGATGAGACCTATGATGGGTTGTTTTGAATTTTTTTATTTCTACTTCCGGAAAGGTGTATTTCACCATTTTAATCATGCTTAAATGCCTTTGCATAAAAACATTTAAAAAAAATTGATTTAAATAATTTTTTTAACTTATAGTCTTAGTATCTTAAATGTGCAAGGGGCTAAAGAAAAGGGTACACCCGCTTTACCTTTTTGCAATATGCATGGACGGGCTAACATAGATATTTAACATAGTAAGAATGAAGAAATATTTAATATGTACCCCCCAATGTACATGTGCAAAAAAGAACAATTTCCAGTTTAGAGGGAGTATAAACCTCAACTTACTTAGTTGGTTCTTGCATAGCCATAATATACGGTCCATCCACCGGAAGCAAGTTGTGAACAAATCAAATATGTGAAGTTACATTATTCTTTTCTAGTTGACCATTCCTCATTATCACGTGAGATCTTCTCTCGTACATATAGTAGAAATAAAATAGATACATTTATTAATTTAAGTATTGTGAATTATATTTTAATTACTTATATTTACTTCAACAACTCTTTTTTTGAATAATTTTAAATTAATTACTTTTTTTTATGATTAATCTTTGTGTTAATGTTGTACCATTAATCAATTTTACATAATTTTCATACTAAATAGGAAATTTATTTTAGTGTAATTTAAACATTTAAGCAATTAAATTTACTAAATTAAATTACAAGTTCATGTAATTTTAGTGTGAAATGTATTGAAAGACGCTGCAAATTAATTGTTAACTATATCGTTATATTTTGATCATATATATTTGAGTTTCAAAATTTTGTATCTTTAGATTAGTAAAACTATATGAGAATGAGTGTTATAAAGAAAAGGGTTGTTAAATTTGGATTGACAATAACGTATTTTTATGTACTTTTAAAGGTAAATTAAGTTCAAATACTTCGGAATCGGTAGAGAAAAAGGCAAAATGATAAAGATTTTATTATACATTAAGAAAAATATTTCTGCAACAACTATTATTATGGACCAATGATCTATTAAAGAAAACTAAATTATAGTAGACTAGAAATATCTATAACTCAAAATTGTATGAATTATGAGAACTTGATAGACATATTTCGAAGGCTGGAGTAATATATTATTGTACAAAAATTGATCTTGTTAATAGAATTTTTGAACATTTGAATTTATATATAAAATACAACAATAATCCTTATATGATATTTTATAGTTTTTCAATTTAATTTCATCTTTAATTATATTCCTTTAAGATTTCACTATTATTTGAGATTGTAATCATTATTTACTTTCTGGATGCAACATAGATAACCGTGAGGTGGTTATTGATCCCTTTATTTTATTCTTTAGACCTCCAATATTATAATTTTAATACTTTAACTTTCAAACACTAGCATATAATGTAATGTTTCAATATCGTATTTTGAAACATGCTCATTAATTACGTTTGGTAAATTAATAAGTGGAATGAACAAATAGCCAAAAGTTAAACTTTTTGCACATATTGAGGGATTCAAAAGGTACAAAGAACTTGCACTAGAGATTATTCTCCCATCCCCTACCCACCACTCTACATATAAATGTATAATTTCACTATAAAAGTAACAAGTTTACATTTACCAGGTAGTTAAAATAATGCTGTTGTTATCTTTACAAATATTTCTTCAATCTCCAAAACCACATTCAGTTTAATTAGACAAAGAAATATTGATTTATGAGTAAAAGACTACTAGCCAATATAGTATTACACATATTTTTCCTTTCTATTATTACTTTGGTTCAATTTGGAATATGGTTATCGACACTAAGTTTTTTACCTATCATTATCACTCATATATATGGTCACACAATACATATTCTCACCCTTTACCCTATATACATTCCTTTATTTTACCTCTATTATATTTGAGAGGATGAGGTGATGGATTCTCTTATTCTCTTGTATTCCTAGACCTATATGTCGTGACTTATTTTATATCAAAATCAAATAAAGAAAAAAGGTAACTGACAGATAAAGAGTAATTCTAAAAATATCTTAAATTAATTTAACATCATATTATATGTTAAATTTATCACCTTATATTGATATTGAATAAGGGTCAAGCAAACAACACTTTAATAAAATATTAAAACCAACTCATTTAGACCAGGTTTAAAAAAAATACTCTTTTTTTGTTAAACTATATCTTATCGATTTAAAACTAACCATTTTATGTGTAGGGTTGTTTGGTTGTAATTTAAAAGTATAATTATAAATTATTAAATCTTGCATGTTAGTCATCCAATTTTTCATTTCAGATATTAAAAATATTGAAGTAATGTTCTTTAAATTTTAGCCTTATTTCTTGTTTTTTATCTAGAAACTTCTTCAACAATTAAATCAAATGATTTCTATAAAATTTAATCATTATATATATTACCATAACATAAAGAGAAATGTTAGAACTATCTCGGCTTCTCAAAGGTATCAATAATTTTTAATAATCATTAAATAAAAAATACTGCACTAAAGAATCTGAAGTTTTGGAGTCTTATAGGCTAATTTCCGTTTGAAATCAAAAAATAATATATATATAGAAGACATAAAATGAAAAAAAAATTATTATTCTCATTTTAAATTTAATTAGAAAATCATACAGTTAGTGTGAATCTCGATCTCAATCCCTTGTGTTCACGAAATTTATGCAAATTAACAAAAGGAATTCTCAACTATTGTACACACAATGCAAGTTGGAATTCTCTAGATTATAAACAATCTAATTTGAAAAATGTAACCCTTTGAAATATAATAAACGTCAATCAAATCAACTTGGCCTTTGGATAAGGGTTTGATAAAAATATATTGAGGAAAGAAAGAAATTAGTCGAGATGTCATTAAATATTATAATTAAAAACTATATGAGAAACCTTGTGTAGATCTATATATTAATAATTAAAAAACTAAATATTATATACTTTTAGGTTTTTAAGGTTAATCATATACACAATAAACAAGTATAGATATAAAATTAGAGGAAATAAATTATTAAAACAAACAAAAAATATATTTAAATTTTTATAATAAAATAGCAGAATCCTGTAAATAAATATAAGAATATATTAAAATAAGAACTTATACCCATCTATTTTGTATAAAGATTGTTTTTTTTTTAAAATTGATCCTAGAATATTTTTTTATAGGAATTCATAAATATTTGAAAAACTTAGTTATGCTTCATAATAGTTTGTATTACATGTCAATACAAAAAGTATCAAATCAATGATATGGAATATGAAATACATATATTTCAAATTTTTTTTATATCAATAAAAATACAAAAACAGATCAAGAAAAATACACAAAAAAGAACACGTATATTAGGAAAATAGTAATTTTATTTATTTTATTCATACTTTTGTTTCTTGCCTTAATCTTATTCTCCTTATTGATTGGTAATGGCGACACATTTGGTGAAGCTACGTCAGTTGATGAATTTCTAGGACAGTCTTGATGGTAAACTCTCCAAAATAATTATTGTGGTGGTTGATGCAAACAACATTTAGGTATATGATCCAATATGTGATGGATAATAATATGAATTATGTTTAAGAGGTTAAAGAATAGGTTAAAGAAAAGAAAATTATTTTTAAAAATATCAACCTCTCAAATATAATTCCTATTACTATCCCTCACATATTGCATCATATACGTAAATATTGTTTGCATCCACCACCAAAATAATTATTTTATAGAGTTTACCATCAAGATCGTCCTAGAAGTTCAACAATCTAACATAACTTCACCAAATGCATAGCCATTACAAAATAATAAGGAGAATGAGACTAAGTCAAGAACTAAAAATATGTTTGAAATAAATAAATCTACTTTTGCCTAATATATGTGTCAATTTTTGTGTATTTTTTCTTTATGTATTTTTCTATTTTTAATGAAATAACAAAAATTTGAAAATTATGTATTTCATATTCCATATCTTTTGATTTGATACGATTTGTATTTGCTGATAATACAAACAGTAGGATGCCCTAGTAAGCTTTTCATATATTCATAGATACCTTTTAAAATAATATTTTGTGATCATTTTAAATAAATCAATTTGTATGCAAAATATATAGATATAATTTTTTTTTTGTATTATCTGATAATATTTATTTAAAGTACTATTCAATTTTATTATAATAATTTTAATATGTATTTTATCGTTTTAATAATTTATTTCATCTAATTTTATCTCCTAACTTGTTTATTAATTATATGATTAGTTATTAGAACCTAAAACTAATATACTATTTAGTTTTATGTATTCTAAATATATATACTAATACAAGATTTGTTTAAACTTTTTATACATTGTTGAGGTATATGTGTTTGTATAAATTATTCATAGAACAATATCCCAATCTCAAAAGTGCAGTGGTAGATACATTACAGAATTAATATGGGAGAGTAAAAAATAGTACATCTAAACAGAGCCTCTTTGTTTTAAAAGTGGAATCTAACGAATCATGTTTCAAAATATTAGGGGAGTTATGTTATGTCAAGAACAAACCATTAATTATCTGTGAAAATGGAAGCCAAATACTCATTTTGAAAAGTTTAAGATTAATAATGTTCTTGTTTGTGTTAAAATAAGAAAGGTTTCTTGAGAACATTGGTCAAAAGTTTTAAAAAACTTTGATATTTACATAAGAGATAACCAAATTGAATTGGTGGAAGCGAAGTATACCTGAAGAACAGTTATATGTAATAAATACAATACACTTGGACAAAGTGATACAACCTACAAAATACAATAAAAAATTGAATTGAAAAAGATAGAAAGGTTGATAACAAAATAGGCAAAAGGGGAAAAATGTGTGAGTATTAGGAAAAAATGTGTGATTACAATAAGAAAGAGGTAACATTGTCTATAAGGAGAGGAGTTTGAGCCTTTTAAAACATTTAGGTCAAATAATATATTAGATTAGAAAATTTCTAGTAATTTTGAGATTCAAATTAGAATGGAACGTGATTATTCAGTAAAGAGTTATTGATTATTTAATAAAGAGTTATTATTTCTAGTAAAAGGTTTTAATTTAAAAATAAAAAAACTAAGAGATTTAAAGATTTTTTATGGATCTATGGGTCCATGATTTTTTTGTGGTTTGTTCTTAAATTTTATTAATAAAATTTTATTTGAATACAGTCCTATCTACAACATATATAAAGATATAACTAAAAAGAATTTCTCCCACATCCACCATAGTATATAGCATACAGTTATAAAATATTTATTAGATTTTTTTGTTGATCATCCATGAGAGTAGAAATAAAATAGATACATTTATTAATTTAAGTATTGTGATTTATAGTTTAATTACTTAACTTCAACAACTGATACAATTAGCCTTCTTTTTTTGAATAATTTTAAATTAATTACTTTTTATTATGACTAATCTTTGTGTTAATGTTGTACCATTAATCAATTTTACATAATTTTAATACTAAATAGGAAATTTATTTTAGTGTAATTTCAACATCTAATAAATTAAATTTACTCAACTAAATTTCAAGTTCATGTAATTTTAGTGTGAAATGTATTGAAAGACGCTGCAAATTAATTGTTAACTATTTTGTTATATTTTGATAGTATATATTTGAGTTTCAAAATTTTGTTTCTTTAGATTAGTAAAACTATATGAGAATGAGTGTTATAAAGAAAAGGGTTGTTAAATTTGGAATGACAATAATGTATTTTTATGTACTTTTAAAGGTAAATTAAGTTCAAATACATCGAAATTGGTAGAGAAAAAGGCGAAATGATACAGATTTTATGATACATTAAGAAAAAAAGTTCTGCAACAACTATTATTATGCACCAATGATCTATTAAATAAAACTAAATTATAGTAGATTAGAAATCTGTATAACTCAAAATTGTATGAATTATGAGAACTTGATAGACATATTTCGAAGGCTGGAGTAATATATTATTGTACAAAAATTGATCTTTTTAATAGAATTTTTGACCATTTGAATTTATATATAAAATACAACAATAATCCTTATATGATATTTTATAGTTTTTCAATTTAATTTTATCTTTAATTATTTTTCTTTAAGATTTCACTATTATTTTTTATTGTAATCATTATTTATTTTCTAAATGCAACATAGATAACCGTGAGGTGGTTATTGATCCCTTTATTTTATTCTTTAGACCTCCAATATTATAATTTTAATACTTTATCTTTCAAACACTAGCATATATTGTAATGTTTCAATATCGTATTTTCAAACATGATCATTAATTACTTTTTGTAAATTAATAGGTTGAATGAACAAACAGCAAAAAGTTAAACTTTTTGCACATATTGAGGGATTCAAAAGGTACATAAATGTATAATTTCACTATAAAAGTAACAAGTTTACATTTACCTGGTAGTTAAATTAATGCTGCTGTTACCTTTACAAATATTTCTTCAATATCCAAAACCACATTCAGACTACTTAGACAAAGAAAAATGAGTTATGAGTAAAAGACTACTATCCAATATAGTATTACACATATTTTTCCTTTCTAATATTACTTTGGTTCAATTTGGAATATGGTTCTCGACACTAACTTTTTTATCTATCATTTTATCACTCATAAATATGGTCACACCATACATATTCTCACCCTTTACCATATATATATTCCTTTATTTTACCTCTGTTATATTTGAGAGGATGAGCAGATGGATTCTCTTATTCTCTTGTATTCCTAGACCTATATGTCGTGACTTATTTTCTATCAAAATCAAATCAAGAAAAAAGGTAACTAACAAATAAAGATTAATTCTAAAAATATATTAAACTAATTTAACATCATATTATATGTTAAGTTTATCACCTTATATTGATATTGAATAAGGGTAAAGCAAACAACACTTTAATAAAATATTAAAACCAACTCATTTAGACCAAATTTAAAAAAATACCCTTTTTTTTGTTAAACTATATCTTATCGATTTAAAACCAACCATTTTATGTGTAGGGTTGTTTGGTTGTAATTTAAAAATATAATTATAAATTATAAGATCTTGCATGTCAGTCATCCAATTTTTCATTTCAGATATTAAAAATATTGAATTCATGTTCTTTGACTTTAAGCCTTATTTCTTGATGTTTATCTAGAAACTTCTTCCAGAATTGAATCAAATGATTTCTATAATATTTAATCATTATATATATTACCATAACATAAAGAGAAATGTTAGACTTATCTCGGCTTCTCAAAGGTATCAATAATTTTTAAGAATCATTAATAAAATAATACTGCACTAAAGAATCTGAAGTTTTGGAGTCTTTTAGGCTAATTTAGTTTTGAAATAAAAAAAAAATATAGAAGACAGAAAATGAAAAATAAAAATTTATTATTCTCATTTTAAATTTAATTAGAAAATCATACAGTTAGTGTGAATCTTGATCTCAATCCCTTGTGCTCATGAAATTTATGACAATCAACAAAAGAAATTCTCAACTATTGTACACACAATGCAAGTTTGAATTCTCTAGATTGTAAACAATCTAATTTAAAAAATATAACCCTTTAAAATATAATAAACGTCAATCAAATCAACTTGTTCTTTGGATAAGAATTTTATAAAAACATATTGAGTAAAGAAAGAAATTAGTCGAGATGTTAGTGAAAGAATATGAGAAACCTCGTGTGGGTCTATATATTTATAATTAAAAAACTAAACATTATATACTTTTAGGTTTTTAAGGTTAATCATATACACAATAAACAAGTATAGATATAAAATTAGAGTAAATAAATTATTAAAACAAACAAAAAATATATTTTAATAATTAAAATAAAATAGTAGCTGATAAATAAATATTAGAATATATTAAAATAAGAACTTATACCTATCTATTTTGTATAAAGATTGTTTTTTTAAAAACTGATCCTAGAATATTTTTTTAAAGGAATTCATAAATATTTGAAAAACTTAGTTGTGCTTCTTAATAGTTTGTATTACATGTCAATACAAAAAGTATCAAAAAAATGATATGAAATATGAAATACATAAATTTCAAATTTTTGTTATATCCATAAAAATACAAAAACAGATCAAGAAGTATACACAAAAAAGAACACATATATTAGAAAAATAGTAATTTTATTTATTTTAAACATAATTTTGGTTCTTGCCTTAATCTTATTCTCCTTATTGATTGGTAATGGCGACACATTTGGTGAAGCTACGTCAGTTCGATGAATTTCTAGGACAGTCTTTATGGTAAACTCTCCAAAATAATTATTGTGGTGGTTGATGCAAATAACATTTAGGTATATGATGCAATATGTGACGGATAATCATATGAATCATGTTTAAGATGTTAAACAATAGGTTAAAGAAAAGAAAATTATTTTTAAAAATATTAACCTCTCAAACATTATTCATATTATTATCCCTCACATATTGCATCATATACGTAAATATTGTTTGTATCCACCACCAAAATAATTATTTTATAGAGTTTATCATCAAGATCGTCCTACAAATTCATCGATCTAACATAACTTCACCAAATAAATAGCCATTACCAAATAATAAGGAGAATGAGACTAAGTCAAGAACTAAAAATATGTTTGAAATAAATAAATCTACTTTTGCCTAATATATGTGTCATTTTTTGTGTATTTTTCTTTATGTATTTTTCTATTTTTAATGAAATAACAAAAATTTGAAATTTATGTATTTCATATTCCGTATCTTTTGATTTGATACGATTTGTATTTACTAATAATACATACAGTAGGACGCCCTAGTAAGCCTTGCAAATATTCATAGATACCATTTAAAATAATATTTTGTGATCATTTTAAATAAATCAATTTGTATGGAAATTACATAGATATAATTTTTTTGTATTATTTGATAATATTTATTTAAAGGACTATTCAATTTTATTATAATAATTTTAATATGTATTTTATTGTTTTAATAATTTATTTCATCTAATTTTATCTCCAAACTTGTTTATTAATTATATGATTAGTTATAAGAACCTAAAACTAATATACTATTTAGTTTTATGTATTCTAAATATATATACTAATACAATATTTGTTTAATCTTTTTATACATTGTTTGGGTATATGTGTTTGTATAAATTATTCATAGAATAATATCCCAATCTCAAAAGTGCAGTGGTTATCTTGAGCCCAATAATTCTTACCACGTAGACCCCAATTACTTAGCATTTAACAAAGAATTTTTTTTACATATGCAACGACGACTACAGCAATGAAAGAACCAATAAATGAATTTACATATAACAATGAAATTATGAAATATGTTACACTTTAATGAATTTCATCACTATTTATTTATATTATAAAAACCATAATATTTGGTAATTGATCACCATTGGAGTATGTATAGTTTGATTAAGAAACATAAACCTATGGAAAACACAATGAGAAATTATTTGAATTAATGATTTATTCTTCTATTAATTATGATGAAGATTAAAAGTTAATTATTCTAATCTAATACAAGTTTGATAATTAGTCAACTACATTAAACAACTTAAATTACTCTTAAGATACTAAGAAACAAAATATAAATAATATGATAAAATATAAACGTGCAATGCAATTAATCATTAGCTAGTATATAATTGAAAACTAAAAGTTAAGAGAAAAAAATTGAATAAGATAAAAAATTAACCTCAATTCTTGATTGAAATGCAATGACTCTCGATCAACCACAAATGTCCATGATAGGTGATTTATAATGAGGTTTGGACAGAGGCAAAATATATGTATTGAAGAAGAAAGAAGTTAGCGGAGGTAATGACGAACAAAAAAGATAAGATTCATAGAAGGATGATGGATTATATCAAAAGATGGCTGCGGCTTATAATAATGGGGTGAGGTTAGGGTTAGGGTTACATAAAATGTATTTGGAAAATAAAAGCCCAACCCAATATAAAAATCTTATCCATTGTTAATTTAAGCCCAATAAATTCTAACTCATATAATCCAAGTATTTCAATCTTGCGTTACAAAAAAATAATTGGGCTCAAAATTACACCATAATCCTATATGTTCCTTTCACTCTCTCACACCAATCCGATCTATATATATATTTTCTTTTCTTATCTATCATAATTCTAAATTTTTAATTTATAAAACATCATGTGCATTCAATCTACTAATCTAAACCTTTATTATAATCTAATGAATGAGATATTTAAAACTTCACTTCTCTTATAAACTCAACTTTACCGACGATATTTGTTAGACTAATTATTTCATTTAATGAAAATTATCCCTTGCATGTCTAATTAAGAAATTCCAAGGTGTTTGGACATTTCTTCATGATGAGACCTATGATGGATTGTTTTGATTTTTTTTTCTACTTCCAGAAATGTGTATATCACCATTTTAATCATGCTTAAATGCCTATCCATTAAAACATTTTTCAATTTTTTTAACTTATAGTCTTAGTATCTTAAATGTGCAAGGGGCATAAGAAAAGGGTACACCCATATCGCTTTACCTTCTTGCTATATGCATGGAGGTGCTAACATAGATATTTAACATAGTAAGAATGAAAAAATATTTAATATTTACCCCCAATGTATATGTGCAAAAAAGAACCACTTCCAACCTAGAGGGAGTATAAGTCTCAACTTACTTAGT
The DNA here is from genome assembly GCA_029959085.1 of Nemophila menziesii. Taxonomy (NCBI): domain Eukaryota; kingdom Viridiplantae; phylum Streptophyta; class Magnoliopsida; order Boraginales; family Hydrophyllaceae; genus Nemophila; species Nemophila menziesii. The sequence continues at coordinate 159,514 of JARWIR010000160.1, forward strand.
TGGTTCCTACATAGCCATAATGTACGGTCCATCCACCGGAAGCAAGTTGTGAACAAATCATATATGTGAAGTTACATTATTCTTTTCTAGTTAACCATTCCTCATTATCACGTGAGATATTCTCTCGTACACAGATGTGAAATTTGTTACTTTGACATGCATCTACCACGCCAAATTCCTTGCCGATCGCTTCAAACCAATGTGGAAGCTAAAGGGTAACCGAACTCTTTACAAGAGACGACACCAAATGATACATACAAGATAAACTGCATATATCCTTCTTTTCATTTTGGTATATAAGTCCATAACCATAACTAACAGAGGGAGAAGAAAAGTGTCAACGATAATGATTGTAAGGGAACTATTTATCGAGTATAATCACGTACCTTTTTGCTACTCTGTTTTACTAAGTGTATTTGATGTATTTGAGGTATTCTGAAACCAGAAACCATGCCAAGAACCTTGTTTGCATAGGCACTTCGATGCTCAAAATTACTATAATGTTCTACGATATTCTTAATACTCTAGAAATATGGATATTTTTCGATGTGTAATTGCCACAATATATTTATAAGAGAAAAATAAAAGGTGTACAGAATGTTCTGTATAAATTTGGTATGTTTAGACCCTCTTGCTCCATACATGAAGTTTATAGGGTGTGCGGATTAGACTTGTCATAGTTGCACATATAATCTTGTTTCAGGCCCGTATTATAATATTATGGTTTATACATCGTGTTAAGATATTCCCTTCCTTCGCTAAACATATAGATAGTTGTTTCGTTCGGCTAATCTTTATACTACTCGAAATATGGGATTACCCTTGACATAAGATTCTATCCACAGTCATTCTATCTGCTTTAGTTCTTCCCTTATTAAATCTATTTAATATATATGTTTCTCTTTGTATTATAACCTATTGGAGAAAATATGTTTATAATCACTCAAAAAAATAAGAAGCTACTAAAGAAAATGTGAGTCTTAACTTTCTAGTAAAAGGAAAAAATATGGAAAAAGGAACTAAGCTGAGATTGATTGTTCAAGTGCACAGATACACCAACAAGAACATCCTGAAGATCCAACTTAAGGACTAAACACAAACATAGACATGAATGACATGATTAATAAAAGTACAAGGTTAGTTACAGTTGTACTCAAAAGCAACATTGTAGCCCTTGAAACCACTGAAGTGCTGATTTGTCTTAATAATATGGTATATATTTGTTGATGTGTCCTATTACTAGGGTGTAATGCACTACTATTCGTGACACATTAGGTCTATTTTACTAAATTACTTGATGATCTTTCAAGGTAACTAGATAAATGAATATTTATTATTATTGTTATTTAAAAAAAAGGAAAATGCCTTTTCAATTGTTTAATAACTCCATAAATCAATGAACTCTTGATTTTATACAAAATAGAGAGAATAAAAAAATACAAAACCCTATCTCTTCTAACCAAAATAATAATAATGTTATACAGCAAGCCGTCATTGGTCTCTCTAGCCTACAAAAACGTAATGGTTTACTGAATTCATGCTGGTAACACTTTAACCTTTTATTTAATTGAATAATCTCTGTAAAATTTCTTTTATTTTTGTACTTTTATATGAAATTAAATGTTTATGTTAATTATTGGTATTTTGTATGAATTGGGAATTTCTATGCTATTATTTCGTTTTTGGTTTTTAATTTGATTTTAATTAGTGATTTCTATTTTTTGGAGTAAATTTAAATTTTTTTAAAAGACAATCAAAAAGAAGGAATATAGTTTTGATTTATGAATGTTAAAAGTAGTAAATTTAGCGATTTGTTATAAATTAAGTTTTAATTTGTTTAATAATAACTAAATTATATATAAATCAGGTTTAATCTCGTATAACTTAAGTCTATCCCTCACTTTGACACTTGAATCCGTCCATGTGTAGTAATTGTATGTGATTTTGTTTAACATAAACATCCCAATTCGATGAAATTTTGATATATTAATATTTGGATTGGAGTTTTATTTTTTATTTTAAGCAAATTACACTAAAATATTGATTATGTTTGATTTATATCTATTAGTAAAAGTCTTCCATCCAATATTGGATGAACCTACACCGTTTATATTAATTAAGATATCAACAATTTTTTATAAGATTTATTTATAATGCTAGTTTTTAGTAAACTATTTTATTAATTGAGTTTTTATTTATAATTGTTTCTTTAATAATTAGAATTAAACACAACATAATTTATAATTTATTTATGTGTTTCTTAATACAGAAAAAAGATTGTTGGTCATTACATTTCATCAAAGAAGAACATTCTCTGTAAGTCTTAGATCTTAAATTCGTGATAAACTTGAATAGAGGGTGATCAGGTTAAATTGCGATAAAATTGAATAAAGCATGATATGATAAATATGCAATTGAATAAAAAGAGTTCTAAAGTATTTTTATGTAGTAATTTATACTTTTTACCGTTGATTTGTTCTTGAAATTCATCCATGTAAAATCGTTATACTTTTACTTGATTTCTGACTCCGGTTAATAGATAAATAATTTTATAAGTATGATTCCTTTTTTTTTTAAATTGTCAAAAGTGTATAATATAACTTTCCACACTTTTTTATTTTAAATTTGATTACTAGATACCAGACTTATAATCACCAGACAAGCTCTGGATTTCACTCTTTTGTTGTTACTACACAAAGGCCTTATCATCCTGAACCTATTTCAAGTAATATTTCTTTTTATTTTATTTCAATTTGAAGTTTTTTTAAATTTAAAGAAATTTAAAAATGTTGCAGATAATTTCGAAGCACAGTTTCCGTCTACTTATGCTACAAATTTGACATCTACAACTCAAGGAAATGAAGTGAAAAGCCTTCCAGGGACTAGTTTAGCAAATATTGCAAACAGGTCCCTGGATTTTGCACAGTGGGATAATATATTGGAGAATAATCCAACTCCAAGTTTTCAGACGGTCAATTTTCAACCCTCAGTTCCCTCTCCAGATCCAGTACAATGAACATGACGCACGGATTCGGGAATGAGAATCAGATGACACATGGTCATGAGAATGATATGCCACGTGGAGAATGGAATCATTTAGAGCTTTTTACTGCAATACCTTCTATAGAAATGACTCATCAAGAAGAAGGAACTTCTTCAAAATTAGAAGCGAAAGATCCATTTTCACATATCAAAAAAGATTTAAAGAAACTTGATAGCTTCGATCGATGGATGAGAATAGAATTAGAAGATGTAGAAGATTTAAATACACAACCATCTAACAACTCAGGGGAAGATTGGAAAACAGTAGGAAATCAAGGAGTAGGAAATCAAGGAGTTGTTAATGCTTCAGTTATTGGTGGGACCCAGGTTCAGTTACAGTCCTTTTTACTCGGTCCTTCTCTTTCTCACTATCAGTAATTCACCATCGTTGATTTTTCACCAAATTTGGTTTACTCTGGATCTCAAATCAAGGTATATATAAATATTTATGTTTTTTAAATATTGAAAAACTAATTTAATATTTTGTTTATTTACAGATTTTAATTACAGGGAGATTTTTGAAAAGTCAACAAGAGTCAACGATACCTGAGACTAAATGGGCGTGTATGTTTGGTGAAGTGGAAGTACCCGCAAAAGTTATATCAGAAGGGGTACTCCAATGTGTGACACCTGTCCATAAACACGATCGTGTCCCATTTTACATTACATGCTCTAATCGATTAGCTTGTAGTGAAGTTCGAGAATTTATATTTCGCGCCCTAGACGAAAATACCCCTACCTCCTTTACCGAAGGTCATATACTCGTGACATTTTCAAAAATCCTATCGTTCGAATCTATCAATATGTAAAGATATTAAAATAAAACGTCTTCAAATATACTTTTCAAGCGCTGCGTAAATTTACAATGAAGAAAGCATAATGTGATCAATATGTGCTTACATCCTTATATATTAGAATACTTTGGATATATATAAGAATCACACTAGGAATATTTACAAATATGTGTTGTAATGATCTTTTCCCAGTGGAGTAAGATATTTCCACTATATTATTGAAAATGGTACAAAATATACCATTTCTCCCCTCTTATACGCACCCTTGTTTGAGGACTTTATCATAAATTTATTATTAACTTGAGTATCATAGTGTCATCGAAAGTTTTTTTAATGGACTTAAATATTTGCTACTTGTGAAGGACAATCCCATCTTGAAAACGCCCAAAAAGATCTCAAAACACTTCCAAAAAGACCCAAAAGATCTCAAAACGCTATTTCTGCTAATGGATAATGTTTATTATTCTATCACCAATCAAAACTTGTAAACATAAGTGTATAAATTGTGTGTTATCCTTATTAAGAATGCAAGATTTCGTAAAACAACATATCATCATTATCTACTTTGATGCAAAATATTATGTTTAACTAGTATCATTAATGACAACAACTTGATTATCGGTACTTTCAATCATGTCTCAATATTAAAAGTATCTAAGAATCTTGTAACTAATCGAGTTCATCCATCTAAAAAACCATATAGTTATAAAATTAAAGTGTTAAAACCTTTTAAGCAACTAATAATCTAGTAAACTTTAATCTCAAATTCTTTGCATAATAATTATTCTTTTATAAATGATAAACATATTAAGAAAGTAAAAGTATTCAAAATTTATGCCAATTAACAAAAGAAATTCTCAACTATTGTACACACAATGCAAGTTGGAATTCTCTAGATTGTAAACAATCTAATTTAGAAAATATAACCCTTTAAAATATAATAAACGTCAATCAAATCAACTTGTTCTTTGGATAAGAATTTTATAAAAACATATTGAGTAAAGAAAGAAATTAGTCGAGATGTCAGTGAAAGACTATGAGAAACCTCGTGTGGGTCTATATATTTATAATTAAAAAACTAAACATTATATACTTTTAGGTTTTTAAGGTTAATCATATACACAATAAACAAATATAGATATAAAATTAGAGGAAATAAATTATTAAAACAAACAAAAAATATATTTTAATATTTAAAATAAAATAGTAGCTGATAAATAAATATTAGAATATATTAAAATAAGAACTTATACCTATCTATTTTGTATAAAGATTGTTTTTTTAAAAACTGATCCTAGAATATTTTTTTAAAGGAATTCATAAATATTTGAAAAACTTAGTTGTGCTTCTTAATAGTTTGTATTACATGTCAATACAAAAAGTATCAAAAAAATGATATGAAATATGAAATACATAAATTTCAAATTTTTGTTATATCCATAAAAATACAAAAACAGATCAAGAAGTATACACAAAAAAGAACACATATATTAGAAAAATAGTAATTTTATTTATTTTAAACATAATTTTGGTTCTTGCCTTAATCTTATTCTCCTTATTGATTGGTAATGGCGACACATTTGGTGAAGCTACGTCAGTTCGATGAATTTCTAGGACAGTCTTTATGGTAAACTCTCCAAAATAATTATTGTGGTGGTTGATGCAAATAACATTTAGGTATATGATGCAATATGTGACGGATAATCATATGAATCATGTTTAAGATGTTAAACAATAGGTTAAAGAAAAGAAAATTATTTTTAAAAATATTAACCTCTCAAACATTATTCATATTATTATCCCTCACATATTGCATCATATACGTAAATATTGTTTGTATCCACCACCAAAATAATTATTTTATAGAGTTTATCATCAAGATCGTCCTACAAATTCATCGATCTAACATAACTTCACCAAATAAATAGCCATTACCAAATAATAAGGAGAATGAGACTAAGTCAAGAACTAAAAATATGTTTGAAATAAATAAATCTACTTTTGCCTAATATATGTGTCATTTTTTGTGTATTTTTCTTTATGTATTTTTCTATTTTTAATGAAATAACAAAAATTTGAAATTTATGTATTTCATATTCCGTATCTTTTGATTTGATACGATTTGTATTTACTAATAATACATACAGTAGGACGCCCTAGTAAGCCTTGCAAATATTCATAGATACCATTTAAAATAATATTTTGTGATCATTTTAAATAAATCAATTTGTATGGAAATTATATAGATATAATTTTTTTTGTATTATTTGATAATAATTATTTAAAGGACTATTCAATTTTATTATAATAATTTTAATATGTATTTTATTGTTTTAATAGTTTATTTCATCTAATTTTATCTCCAAACTTGTTTATTAATTATATGATTAGTTATAAGAACCTAAAACTAATATACTATTTAGTTTTATGTATTCTAAATATATATACTAATACAATATTTGTTTAATCTTTTTATACATTGTTTGGGTATATGTGTTTGTATAAATTATTCATAGAATAATATCCCAATCTCAAAAGTGCAGTGGTTATCTTGAGCCTAATAATTCTTACCACGTAGACCCCAATTACTTAGCATTTAACAAAGAATTTTTTTTACATATGCAACGACGACTACAGCAATGAAAGAACCAATAAATGAATTTACATATAACAATGAAATTATGAAATATGTTACACTTTAATGAATTTCATCACTATTTATTTATATTATAAAAACCATAATATTTGGTAATTGATCACCATTGGAGTATGTATAGTTTGATTAAGAAACATAAACCTATGGAAAACACAATGAGAAATTATTTGAATTAATGATTTATTCTTCTATTAATTATGATGAAGATTAAAAGTTAATTATTCTAATCTAATACAAGTTTGATAATTAGTCAAATACATTAAACAACTTAAATTACTCTTAAGATACTAAGAAACAAAATATAAATAATATGACAAAATATAAACGTGCAATGCGATTAATCATTAGCTAGTATATAATTGAAAACTAAAAGTTAAGAGAAAAAAATTGAATAAGATAAAAAATTAACCTCAATTCTTGATTGAAATGCAATGACTCTCGATCAACCACAAATGTCCATGATAGGTGATTTATAATGAGGTTTGGACAGAGGCAAAATATATGTATTGAAGAAGAAAGAAGTTAGCGGAGGTAATGACGAACAAAAAAGATAAGATTCATAGAAGGATGATGGATGATATCAAAAGATGGCTGCGGCTTATAATAATGGGGTGAGGTTAGGGTTAGGGTTACATAAAATGTATTTGGAAAATAAAAGCCCAACCCAATATAAAAATCTTATCCATTGTTAATTTAAGCTCAATAAATTCTAACCCATATAATCCAAGTATTTCAATCTTGCGTTACAAAAAAATAATTGGGCTCAAAATTACACCATAATCCTATATCTTCCTTTCACTCTCTCACACCAATCCGATCTATATATATATTTTCTTTTCTTATCTATCATAATTCTAAATTTTTAATTTATAAAACATCATGTGCATTCAATCTACTAATCTAAACCTTTATTATAATCTAATGAATGAGATATTTAAAACTTCACTTCTCTTATAAACTCAACTTTACCGACGATATTTGTTAGACTAATTATTTCATTTAATGAAAATTATCCCTTGCATGTCTAATTAAGAAATTCCAAGGTGTTTGGACATTTCTTCATGATGAGACCTATGATGGATTGTTTTGATTTTTTTTCTACTTCCAGAAATGTGTATATCACCATTTTAATCATGCTTAAATGCCTATCCATTAAAACATTTTTCAATTTTTTTAACTTATAGTCTTAGTATCTTAAATGTGCAAGGGCTATAAGAAAAGGGTACACCCATATCGCTTTACCTTCTTGCTATATGCATGGAGGTGCTAACATAGATATTTAACATAGTAAGAATGAAAAAATATTTAATATTTACCCCCAATGTATATGTGCAAAAAAGAACCACTTCCAACCTAGAGGGAGTATAAGTCTCAACTTACTTAGTTGGTTCCTACATAGCCATAATGTACGGTCCATCCACCGGAAGCAAGTTGTGAACAAATCATATATGTGAAGTTACATTATTCTTTTCTAGTTAACCATTCCTCATTATCACGTGAGATATTCTCTCGTACACAGATGTGAAATTTGTTACTTTGACATGCATCTACCACGCCAAATTCCTTGCCGATCGCTTCAAACCAATGTGGAAGCTAAAGGGTAACCGAACTCTTTACAAGAGACGACACCAAACGATACATACAAGATAAACTGCATATATCCTTCTTTTCATTTTGGTATATAAGTCCATAACCATAACTAACAGAGGGAGAAGAAAAGTGTCAACGATAATGATTATAAGGGAAATATTTATCGAGTATAATCACGTACCTTTTTGCTACTCTGTTTTACTAAGTGTATTTGATGTATTTGAGGTATTCTGAAACCAGAAACCATGCCAAGAACCTTGTTTGCATAGGCACTTCGATGCTCAAAATTACTATAATGTTCTACGATATTCTTAATACTCTAGAAATATGGATATTTTTCGATGTGTAATTGCCACAATATATTTATAAGAGAAAAATAAAAGATGTACAGAATGTTTTGTATAAATTTGGTATGTTTAGACCCTCTTGCTCCATACATGAAGTTTATAGGGTGTGCGGATTAGACTTGTCATGGTTGCACATATAATCTTGTTTCAGGCCCGTATTATAATATTATGGTTTATACATCGTGTTAAGATATTCCCTTCCTTCGCTAAACATATAGATAGTTGTTTCGTTCGGCTAATCTTTATACTACTCGAAATATGGGATTACCCTTGACATAAGATTCTATCCACAGTCATTCTATCTGCTTTAGTTCTTCCCTTATTAAATCTATTTAATATATATGTTTCTCTTTGTCTTATAACCTATTAGAGAAAATATGTTTATAATCACTCAAAAAAATAAGAAGCTACTAAAGAAAATGTGAGTCTTAACTTTCTAGTAAAAGGAAAAAATATGGAAAAAGGAACTAAGCTGAGATTGATTGTTCAAGTGCACAGATACACCAACAAGAACATCCTGAAGATCCAACTTAAGGACTAAACACAAACATAGACATGAATGACATGATTAATAAAAGTACAAGGTTAGTTACAGTTGTACTCAAAAGCAACATTGTAGCCCTTGAAACCACTGAAGTGCTGATTTGTCTTAATAATATGGTATATATTTGTTGATGTGTCCTATTACTAGGGTGTAATGCACTATTATTCGTGACACATTAGGTCTATTTTACTAAATTACTTGATGATCTTACAAGGTAACTAGATAAATGAATATTTATTATTATTGTTATTTAAAAAAAAGGAAAATGCCTTTTCAATTGTTTAATAACTCCATAAATCAATGAACTCTTGATTTTATTGTATTTGTTAATATATGTACAAGAACTATAAAGATTCATGATTATTTAAATTTATACAAGATATATCCTATGCTTGCTCTCTTTAGACTATATATCTTATCCTTAAGAGGTGTTACTCCACAAGCCTCTTTTTTAGAAAAGTTCTTTATTTTGTTGTGGATGGCTTCCATGCCAGTATTTATTGGTTTTAATAAGAATCCATACAAGTGTATATTTTATATACTATTAAATAAATATAATCAAGTTATTAATGACTAGATAAAACCAAAATTTAGCTTCTCACTTTTAAATTATAGAAGTTATCCTTTATGATCAAACAATTACATTGAATTGAGTATAATTGTATGCGTGATAGAATATATTAAAACACATATATCAATGATTCCATCCATATCCCATTTATCACCCTAAAATCTATGTGTTACAGTAGTGTTCTCTATCAAGGTGTCTCATTTTTCCATTTGTTGCAGCTTTCTCATCTACTTTTCTCTTACTTCTATCTTTTTTCTGCTATTATATTATCTTCTCTCCAATATTTTCTTAACCTAGACTTAAACCAAACACCTTACTTGCAAATCAATTTACCTCACGAAATTGATTAAATGACACCTAAATAAGCACCGAAGAAAAAAAAGATAATCATAGAAGATTATGTAGCTAAACTTAGAATAATTTAAGCTTAAGGTACTAGATCTAGGTAAAATCGGTGTTTGAGAAGTATAGATCTAACATTGTAACTCATGCCCTTTAGAGAAGAAATACATCCACTAAGGTTAAACCTAGTACACATGTTAATACAAGCAGGTCTGGTAGTTCGACACAACAAATGACAAAAACCAATGAGACTATTACCATACTTGAATTTTTTCTTGTTTAAGAAATTGCAACATCAAATAGGAAAGTGGAAGTTATCACAGAGGAGTTTAATCCTAACTCGGATATGGCAATAAAATCTTCATCACTCTTAAAGAAAGACCATAATCTGTGTGACTACACAAAGTGAGTCTCCAAAGAATATTTGTTCTATCTTCTTTGATGGAAAGATAACAGAGGTCTAAAAGTTGGAATATATTCCCCCAATTATAAAAACTGGGAGAGTAATTGTTACTCCTTCAAAATAAATTGTCGAGGAAGGATATAAAGCTTGGCAAACTTGTGTTGTGGGTCAATTTTTGGGATAAACCCCCACCTTTCTACTTTGGTAAAATATATGGTAGATACATTACGGAATTAATATGGAGAGTAAAAAATAGTACATCTAAACAGAGCCTCTTTGTTTTAAAAGTGGAATATGAAGAATCATGTTTCAAAATATTAGGTGAGATATGTTATATCAAGAACAAACCATTAATTATCTGAAACTAGAAGCCAAATACTCATTTTGAAAAGTTCAAGATTGATAATGTTCTTGTTTGTGTTAAAATAAGAAAGGTTTCTTGAGAACATTGGTCAAAAGTTTTAGAAAACTTTTATATTTACATTCGAGATAACCAATTGAATTGGTGGAAGCGGAGTATACCTGAAAAACAGGTATATGTAATAAATACAATACACTTGGACTTAGTGATACAACCTACAAAATACAATAAAAAATTGAATTGAAAAAGATAGAAAGGTTGATAACAAAATAGGCAAAAGGGGAGAAATGTGTGATTACAGTGGAAAAGAGGTAACATTGTCTATAAGGGGAGAAGTTTGAGCCTTTTAAAACATTTAGGTCAAATAATATATTAGATTGAGAAAATTTCTAGTAATTTTGAGACTCAAATTAGAATGTAATGTGATTATTCAGTAAAGAATTATTGTTTCTAGTAAAAGGTTTTGATTTAAAAATAAAAAAACTAAGAGATTTAAGATTTTTTATGGATCTATGGGTCCATGATTTTTTTGTGGTTTGTTCTTAAATTGTATTAATAAAATTTTATTTGAATAGGGTCCTATCTACAACATATATAAAAGTATAACTAATAAATTTTTCTCCCACATCCACCATAGTATATAGCATACAGTTATAAAATATTCATTAGATTTTTTTGTTGATCATCCATGAGAGTAGAAATAAAATAGATACATTTATTAATTTAAGTATTGTGATTTATATTTTAATTACTTACATTTATTTCAACAACAGATACAATTAACCTTCTTTTTTTGAATAATTTTAAATTAATTACTTTTTTTACGATTAATCTTTGTGTTAATGTTGTACCATTAATCAATATTACATAATTTTCATACTAAATAGGAAATTTATTTTAGTGTCATTTAAACATTTAAACAATTAAATTTACTCAATTAAATTACAAGTTCATGTAATTTTAGTATGAAATGTATTGAAAGACGCTGCAAATTAATTGTTAACTATATTGTTATATTTTGATCATATATATTTTTGAGTTTCAAAATTTTGTATCTTTAGATTAGTAAAACTATATGAGAATGAGTGTTATAAATAAAAGGGTTGTTACATTTGGAATGACAATAAAGTATTTTTATGTACTTTTAGCGGTAAATTAAGTTCAAATACATCGGAATCAGTAGAGAAAAGGGCAAAATGATAAAGATTGCATGATACATTATGAAAAATATTTCGGCAAAAACTATTATTATGCACCAATGATCTATTAAAGAAAACAAAATTATAGTAGACTAGAAATCTCTATAACTCAAAATTGTATGAATTATAAGAACTTGATAGACATATTTCGAAGGCTGAAGTAATATATTATTGTACAAAAATTGATCTTGTTAATAGAATTTTTGACCATTTGAATTTATATTTAAAATACAACAATAATCCTTATATGATATTTTATAGTTTTTCAATTTAATTTCATCTTTAATTATTTTCCTTTAAGATTTCACTATTATTTGTGATTGTAATCATTATTTATTTTCTAAATGCAACATAGATAACCGTGAGGTGGTAATTGATCCTTTATTTTATTCTTTAGACCTCCAATATTATAATTTTAATACTTTATCTTTCAAACACTAGCATATAATGTAATGTTTCAATATCGTATTTTCAAACATGCTCATTAATTACTTTTGGTAAATTAATAAGTTGAATGAACAAAGAGCAAAAAGTTAAACTTTTTGCAGATATTGAAGGATTCAATAGGTACCAAGAACTTGCACCCGAGAGTATTCTCCCATCCCCTACCCACCACTCTATATATAAATGTATAATTTCACTATAAAAGTAACAAGTTTACATTTACCTGGTAGTTAAAATAATGCTGTTGTTACCTTTACAAATATTTCTTCAATCTCCTAAACCACGTTCATACTACTTAGACAAAGAAAAATTGATTTATGAGTAAAAGACTGCTATCCAATATAGTATTACACATATTTTTCCTTTCTAATATTACTTTGGTTCAATTTGGAATATGGTTCTCGACACTAAGTTTTTTATCTATCATTTTATCACTCATAAATATGGTCACACCATACATATTCTCACCCTTTAACCTATATATATTCCTTTATTTTACCTCTGTTATATTTGAGAAGATGAGCAGATGGATTCTCTTATTCTCTTGTATTCCTAGACCTATATGTCGTGACTTATTTTCTATCAAAATCAAATAAAGAAAAAAGGTAACTGACAGATAAAGATTAATTCTAAAAATATATTAAACTAATTTAACATCATATAATATGTTAAATTTATCACCTTATATTGATATTGAATAAGGGTAAAGCAACCAACACTTTAATAAAATATTAAAACCAACTCATTTAGACCAGGTTTAAAAAAATACCATTTTTTTGTTAAACTATATCTTATCGATTTAAAACCAACCATTTTATGTGTAGGGTTGTTTGGTTGTAATTTAAAAATATAATTATAAATTATTAAATATTGCATGTCAGTCATCCAATTTTTCATTTCAGATATTAAAAATATTGAATTCATGTTCTTTGACTTTAAGCCTTATTTCTTGATGTTTATCTAGAAACTTCTTCCAGAATTGAATCAAATGATTTCTATAATATTTAATCATTATATATATTACCATAACATAAAGAGAAATGTTAGACTTATCTCGGCTTCTCAAAGGTATCAAAAATTTTTAAGAATCATTAAATAAATCTGCACTAAAGAATCTGAAGTTTTGGATTCTTTTAGGATAATTTACTTTTGAAATCAAAAAAAAAATATAGAAGACAGAAAATGAAAAATAAAAATTTATTATTCTCATTTTAAATTTAATTAGAAAATCATACAGTTAGTGTGAATCTTGATCTCAATCCCTTGTGTTCATGAAATTTATGCAATTAACAAAAGGAATTCTCAACTATTGTACACACAATGCAAGTTGGAATTCTCTAGATTATAAACAATCTAATTTAAAAAATGTAACCCTTTAAAATATAATAAACGTCAATCAAATCAACTTATTCTTTGGATAAGAATTTTATAAAAACATATTGAGTAAAGAAAGAAATTAGTCGAGATGTCAGTGAAAGAATATGAGAAACCTCGTGTGGGTCTATATATTTATAATTAAAAAACTAAACATTATATACTTTTAGGTTTTTAAGGTTAATCATATACACAATAAACAAGTATAGATATAAAATTAGAGGAAATAAATTATTAAAACAAACAAAAAATATATTTTAATTTTTAAAATAATATAGTAGCTGATAAATAAATATGAGAATATATTAAAATAAGAACTTATACCTATCTATTTTGTATAAAGATTGTTTTTTTGAAAACTGATCCTAGAATATTTTTTTAAAGGAATTCATAAATAATTGAAAAACTTAGTTGTGCTTCATAATAGTTTGTATTACATGTCAATACAAAAAGTATCAAAAATATGATATGGAATATAAAATATATAAATTTCAAATTTTTGTTATATCAATAAAAATACAAAAACAGATCAAGAAGTATACACAAAAAAGAACACATATATTAGGAAAATAGTAATTTTATTTATTTTAAACATATTTTTGGTTCTTGCCTTAATCTTATTCTCCTTATTGATTGGTAATGGCGACACATTTGGTGAAGCTACGTCAGTTTGATGAATTTCTAGGACAGTCTTTATGGTAAACTCTCCAAAATAATTATTGTGGTGGTTGATGCAAACAACATTTAGGTATCTGATGCAATATGTGACGGATAATAATATGAATCATGTTTAAGAGGTTAAACAATAGTTTAAAGAAAAGAAAATTATTTTTAAAAATATTAACCTCTCAAACATTATTCATATTATTATCCCTCACATATTGCATCATATACGTAAATATTGTTTGCATCCACCACCAAAATAATTATTTTATAGAGTTTACCATCAAGATCGTCCTAGAAATTCATTGATCTAACATAACTTCACCAAATAAATAGCCATTACCAAATAATAAGGAGAATGAGACTAAGTCAAGAACTAAAAATATGTTTGAAATAAATCAATCTACTTTTCCCTAATATATGTGTCATTTTTTGTGTATTTTTCTTTATGTATTTTTCTATTTTTAATGAAATAACAAAAATTTGAAATTTATGTATTTCATATTCCATACGATTTGTATTTGCTAATAATGCATACAGTAGTAAGCCTTTCAAATATTCATAGATACCATTTAAAATAATATTTTGTGATCATTTTAAATAAATCAATTTGTATGCAAATTATATAGATATTTTTTTTGTATTATCCGATAATATTTATTTAAAGGAGTATTCAATTTTATTATAATAATTTTAATATGTATTTTATTGTTGTAATAATTTATTTCATCTAATTTTATCTCCAAACTTGTTTATTAATTATATGATTAGTTATAATAACCTAAAACTAATATACTATTTAGTTTTATGTATTCTAAATATATATACTAATACAATATTTGTTTAATCTTTTTATACATTGTTTGGGTATATGTGTTTGTATAAATTATTCATAGAACAATATCCCAATCTCAAAAGTGTAGTGGTTATCTTGAGCCCAATAATTCTTACCACGTAGACCCCAATTACTTAGCATTTAACAAAGAATTTTTTTTACATATGCAACGACAACTACAGCAATGAAAAAACCAATAAATGAATTAACATATAACAATGAAATTATGAAATATGTTACACTTTAATGAATTTCATCACTATTTATTTATATTATAAAAACCATAATATTTGCTAATTGATCACCATTGGAGTATGTATAGTTTGATTAAGAAACATCAATGTATGGGAAACACAATGAGAAATTATTTGAATTAATGTTTTATTCTTCTATCAATTATGATGAAGATCAAAAATTAATTATTCTAATCTAATACAAGTTTGATAATTAGTCAACTACATTAAACAACTTAAATTACTCTTAAGATACTAAAAAACAAAATATAAATAATATGACAAAATATAAACGTGCAATGCGATTGATCATTAGCTAGTATATAATTGAAAACTAAAAGTTAAGAGAAAAAAATTGAATAAGATAAAAAATTAACCTCAATTCTTGATTGAAATGCAATGACTCTCGATCAACCACAAATGTCCATGATAGGTGATTTATAATGAGGTTTGGACAGATGCAAAATATGTGTATTGAAGAAGAAAGAAGTTAGTGGAGGTAATGACGAACAAAAAAGATAAGATTCATAGAAGGATGATGGATGTTATCAAAAGATGGATGCGACTTATAATAATGGGGAGAGGTTAGGGTTAGGGTTACATAAAATGTATTTGGAAAATAAAAGCCCAACTCAATATAAAAATCTTATCCATTGTTAATTTAAGCCCAATAAATCCTAACTCATATAATCCAATAACATATCAACTGTTAAAAATACAAACAAAAAAATTTCCAAGTATTTCAATCTTGCGTTCCAGAAAAATAATTGGGCTCAGAATTACACCATAATCCTATATCTTCCTTTCACTCTCTCACACCAATCCGATCTATGTATATATTTTCTTTTCTTATCTATCATAATTTTAAATTTTTAATTTATAAAACATCATGTGCATTCAATCTACTAATCTAAACCTTTATTATAATCTAATGAATGAGATATTTAAAACTTCACTTCTCCTATAAACTCAACTTTACCGACGATATTTGTTAGACTAATTATTTCATTTAATGAAAATTATCCCTTGCATGTCTAATTAAGAAATTCCAAGGTGTTTGGACATTTCTTCATGATGAGACATATGATGGATTGTTTTGATTTTTTTATTTCTACTTCCAGAAAGGTGTATATCAACATTTTAATCATGCTTAAATGCCTATCCATTAAAACAAAATTCAATTTTTTTAACTTATAGTCTTAGTATCTTAAATGTGCAAGGGGCATAAGAAAAGGGTACACCCATATCACTTTACCTTCTTGCTATATGCATGGAGGTGCTAACATAGATATTTAACATAGTAAGAATGACAAAATATTTAATATTTACCCCCAATGTATATGTGCAAAAAAGAACCACTTCCAACCTAGAGGGAGTATAAGTCTCAACTTACTTAGTTGGTTCCTACATAGCCATAATGTACGGTCCATCCACCGGAAGCAAGTTGTGAACAAATCATATATGTGAAGTTACATTATTCTTTTCTAGCTAACCATTCCTCATTATCACGTGAGATATTCTCTCGTACACAGATGTGAAATTTGTTACTTTGACATGCATCTACCACGCCAAATTCCTTGCCGATCGCTTCAAACCAATGTGGAAGCTAAAGGGTAACCGAACTCTTTACAAGAGACGACACCAAATGATACATACAAGGTAAACTGCATATCACCTTCTTTTCATTTTGGTATATAAGTCCATAACCATAACTAAAAGAGGGAGAAGAAAAGTGTCAACGATAATGATTGCAAGGGAACTATTTATCGAGTATAATCACGTACCTTTGTATTCATGTTATGATTTAGGTCGTTGTACCAAATGATACATCCAATGCTTTTGAGAATTCTATGCGACATAATTAAATTTTTCAAAATACTTTAGAGAAACGCCAAACATAGTGAGAAAAATAGGTTAATCATGAAAAATTAAGATGACATCCGCCTTGCATACCTTGCATACCATTAATTCAATATACACTAATAAATATTTTCGTTTGCCTAACGGCGAAAAGCGTTTTCAAAAAATATTTGTAAGTATGGACTATATGCATTATGGGTGGAAAATATTTTCACACGCATATGGGCCGGATACTAAACATGACAATATGGTAAACCGACAATCATACTGGAATTTGTAGCAACGTAAAACACTTTGATATGGCATTTGTACTTTGGCCCAATGTGTGCGTCTAATGATCTTAACATACTACACACTTCACCAATATTTGATGATATTCTTGAGGGTTTAAAAATTCCAATTCAATATATAGTTAACGGTAGAGAGTACAAAATGATATTACCTCGATGATGGTATATTTTCTAGTTGGTCCATCCTTGTTCAAGCTATTAAATGTTCAATAAAATGATATAAAAAAGAATTTAACAAGAAGCAAGTGGAATAGTTTAAGGATGTTTAAATGGCTTTTGGATTTCTTCATATTAAATGGAAAATTCTTAAAGGGCCTTATGTTTTTTAGAAGCAAAGCTATCTTAGTAAAATTATGAAAACCTATATAATTCTTCACCAGATGATTATTGGAGACAACTGTACCATAGCATGTCAGTTGATGTTGTGTTAATTTCAGACATAATGATACTCATGTCAATGATTCTGTAGCTTACTTTTAGCACCAAAATGATCTTATTTCAAATGTGTCGAACGAAGGCCGATACGAGAATTAACGATTCAACTCCCGTAAAATTAATTTGTGTAATTTAATTTCACGTAAATTTTATTTATGTAATTTATGTATATATAATAATATTTTTTTTTATTTTCAATTTGTGTGTTTTGAAGTCATTTATATAGTCATTATTATCATTGATGTCATATTTATTTGATGTCATTATATCATTTATATAATATTAAGACTTAATACTTAAAAATATCTTAAAAAAGTAATAGTTAGAAAATAAAGCTCATAAAATAGATAAACAAAACATTACTCTAAGATATGAAAACATTACATTTTAATATTAAAACACCTAGACTTAAAATATAAATAAAGACAAAAATGATTTTATACTAAAATTTGTAGAAATGTAAAACACTTTGATCCAACATTTGTACTTTGGCCCAATGCGTCTAATGATCTTAACATACTATACACTTCACCAATATTTAATGATATTCTTATTGGTTTAAAAATGACTATTCAATATATAGTTAACGGTAGAGAGTACAAAAAATTATATAACCTCGATGATGGTATATTTTCTAGTTAGTCCATCCTTGTTCAAGCTATTAAATATTCAATAAAATGAGATAAAAAAGAATTTAACAAGAAGAAAGTTGAATACTTTAAGGAAGGATGTTTAATTGGCTTTTGGATTTTGTCATATAAAATGTCATATTTTTAAAGGGTCTTCTGTTTTTAGAAGAATATACTGAGATGTATATATATTTTATTGAACAAAATGTTATCGATAGTAATAGTGGGGGTAATTTTGTATAACATTGAACATTTTTTTGTTTTTACCACGACATATGACCACCTTTTGTTGTTTGTTTTTCCATTACTACTTTTCATTATCTTTGAAGAACTTATTCATCGATGAAAGATTTATATTTCATTACCTTGGAAGTTTAAGCATTTCTTTACCATCTATAAATATCATGGAAGTACCCTTTTACTACTAATACCGCCCTTTCGTCCCGACACAATAATTTATAAAGGTAATATCTTCTATAAGAGGTGAGAAGATCGTCCATTCAACCCGCTTGATCCATTAATACACGCACATACCCATAGGTTTTGGTTATATACCAGACTTTATTCCTAGAAAAACCTGTGAGTTTTTATCTATACTATATCTTAGTGTAAGCAAAATCCGCTTAATTCAGGTCCAATTTGCCATGCATATTAACAATTATTTTATATATAGTATTGTTAAAATTAATTTAGATTATTTGAACTTAAAAATTTAGAAAATTAATATGAAGTAGACTTACATTGTATGTATTATGTACAAAGTACATTATCAAGTGGTTTAAGTTTTTTTTGTTACAAAAAACTTTTATAAACATACTATAAAACAATTAAGGAAAAATAAATAAGACAATATTATGAATTGTTACTTATATTTTTCATATTTTTTATTGTTATGTATTTTGACATAATGCGTGAGTTAACCCCAAACTTTTAGCTTCTCCTCCTTTATTTAAGAAATTGATATTTTTTTAATTTTATTTCAAACTATCAAATAATATGTAGTATTGGACTTTAAATTGTATATAAATTTAGTCCATATCATAACAAAAAATGTAGTATATTTTTTATAAGGCCCAAAGAATACCATAGAATAAAAATAAAAATATAAGCAATGCCTTGACATATATATGATACACTTAGGGCCCGTTTGGAAGTGCTTATTTTATTTTAGAGTAAAAAAGCGCTTTTAGAATAAAATTAAAATTTTAAAAAAATTATTAAACATAATCTTGAAATCTAAAATTATTTGGTGCTTCTCAAAAAGTGCTTTTCAAAGTAAAAAAAAACTCTTAAAATGCTAAAAGCACTTTTTAAGTGATTCACCAAAAAACTCTTCCAAACGGGCACTTAATCTTCTATCGCCTCCACCAAACCCTACAATGATGAAGTTTCTTCGTTGACTCTTCTCCATGTAATCTACAAATATATTTCAGAGATTTTTTTTCATATTTTCTCACTCTATGAATCTTATTATTTCATCAGATATCTTGTTAACTAGTGTGAGTCAGATTAATGTACTCAAGGCCAATTGCAATTATCTAATTGCTTGAATTGATCGATGACTATACCATTTCAGGTAAGATTCATTTATAAGTTTAATTTTTTTATAATAATAATTTCTTATAATTGTTTGTAAAATTGTATTTTTTTCATTTTTATTTATTCAATTGAATTAAATAATTTGATGAAAAAATAGAGTTTTTTGTAACATAAATTTTGTCGATTAAGTAGTTCTTCCTGTCATAAAGTTTTATTCATTTATTACTGTTAAGTCAGTGTGATAATATGCACATTTATTACCCTCATAGTCCACAACATTTTCAAATTTTCGAAACAACTATCCCCCTTTACTGATTTTATCCTCTAATGTATTTTTCACATAACATATAACAACCAAAGTCTTATATATACTAGAACAAAAATGAATTTTAAGGATCATTATTATAGTGTTAGAAATTTGAGATCTATTCATGAAAACATAGTTTTCTAGACAAATATTATTTTCTATTTTTGTATACTATTGTCATTTTCTACAATGCTTTAATTTATATTTTATTTTATTCAAATACCATCAGATTGATCCCTGTGGAAGGAAAATCAAAAAAACTGATTGTGTAACCCATTACATGTACATATTTGTTCATTTAATGTATTTTCCATGTAGACTAACCTAGGGACAAAAAAACTAATAAGAAATATTTTAGCTTTTTTCATGCTTTCAATACAACAATAAATTTTAATTGGTAAAATATTGTTCTAACTAAAAATTGTAATAAAAGAATTAGTTTATATTTATCTAATTATTGGTTGTTAATGATTTTTTTAAGTTTGTAATTTATTTTGTATTTTCATATGGTTAAATGAGTGTTGCTTTGTATATAATCCTCTTTTATACATAAAAGATTATATACTTCAAAATGGCATATAGCATTTTCTCTTTTTGGGCGACAATCGTTGTACTTATCTCACATCTAGTTTGAGTACAATAAATTGTAACAAAAAAGAATCTTAATCAACCTTTTTTAGATAAATATATCCAGATCCAAGTTGCTTTTGATATCTTGAAGTTCCACAACCACCTTATAGTTCGGGCTATAACTTTCAGTTACTTTAAAAAAAATAGATTTATAGTATAATACTTTTTATTTATGCATTGTCTAATACTTTGAAGTAAGAGTTTATGGGAACTACATTGATAGGTAATTTTTTTGTAGTGCCATGAGACTAATTCAATAAAATATATATACTGAGATGTAGTTTTGACCTTTATATACTATAAATTAACAATACTTAAACTAGTGCCATGAGATGTAGTTCTAATATGAAAATGTATATATATTTTTATAATTGATTTGGAAAGTCATTTAACGATAAATTACATTGAATTACATTGGAGTGTCATTTTACTTGATAAGATACAAGAGAAATAAAAAGTATTAGAGTATCCTAATAACCACTAGAAAAACTATTGACCTTTATCATCTTTGTTCCTTAATTCATTAAGTAAAAAAATTAAACTTTTGCATGAGTCCACAACACTTAAGTACTTTCTTTTTGGGAGTCTTAATCTTGTTTGTTTGATTGCGCTGATCAATTGTGTCGTCATGGTGTTTGTCAAACTCAACCATAGAGAAACCCCGACCCAGAAAAGGCTGTGGAATATGGTGGTTATGTGAGGTATTGATGAACAAAGTAAGGGTCTACAATGAGGTTGTACCATTCTTTACATACAGTGAATAATAGACTTGACTGGGACTCTGTATAATAGACTTGACTGGGACTCTCGAAAGAATTTCAAGTAAATGAATGTAGGGAAGGTTCATAATCCTGAGGGACCCACGACAACCTGATGAGACGTGCACAACTGGAACTCTTTGCGGCTCCTTGGGGAATATATCTTGAGTGAAAAGTGCTTCATACACTTCCTTTTCCATAATTTTAGCTCTTGAGCTGCTGCTAAAGAGTATGAAAAAGTGAAAAGGAGAAGGTAGGAAAATAAGAATTTTTATACTTACTGTTGAAGATTCATTGCTTTTTCAACATCTCCTTCGATAAATGCCCGGACACTCTATCAGTCAATAAATAAAGATTATAAATTACGGAGCATGAAAATGAGTAAAAACCATTATAAATAAGTACTTACTGTTGATTAATATCCCATCCTCATTTTCCAAAACTCCTTTGAAGATATTTTATAAAAATCATCATCCTTAGTTTCTATATCATGATTGAAAGTGAAAACATCATTAATAATATCTGAGATCAATCATATTTGTGCATCATCAAACTATTACTCACCATTTGGAGTTTTTCGAATTACTCTACTAATTGCTGGTCGAGTATCTTTATCAAATGTCTCTTTTGAGGGATCCACGACAACATGATGAGACGGTGCGCGCACAACTGGAACTCTATGCGGCTCCTTGGGGAATATATCCCGAGTGAAAAGTGCTTCATACACTTCCTTTTCCATAGTTTTAGCTCTTGAGCTGCTGCTAAAGATTATGAAAAAGAAGTTAATAATAATAATTATAATAGATTAAATCTTAAAGACTATTATCAATATGATGTTGCTAAATAATAATATCACATCTCTCACAATTCCGTGGTTTCAGATTCCTCTTCTTGGTAGGTTGTTTCATGACATAAGATAAACAAGTAAGAGAGATCAGTTTTAATTCAGTTTCAGTATTACCAACTGCTTAACAACAGAGCTATAATTAATACATAGTATGATAACAAATATAAACACATTATGCATAAATATTACGGCCCTACTCAATTAAATACTAACACCATGAACTAAATGAATTTAAAATAAAACTAATATTACTGCCCTACTCAATTAAATACTAATACATTTAACCAATCCAAAATCATGACAAAACAAAAATTTCTCAACCCAATAAGCTGCATAAAATATGTCAATGGAAGTCAACAATTCAGAATATATTCACCAAGAGTTTGAACATCTTGGAATGTATATAATATCTGCAAACTCCTAGAATTCCTAAAATCAAGGTACCCAACACAACATACTCCACCCTCACACAATAAATTTTTTTGTTTTCATATATTTTTAATCTGTGTAATTAAATTTGCAAATATGTAAATGTGTCAAATCACATACCTTTCCAAAGTTTAGAAACTAGTGCCACTATCCCCCTCTCCTACCCCTTGTTAATTTTCCTTGTAGGCTAATTATGAATATGCTTATTTGATATACCAATAGAAGTATCTATAATTTCCTCTATAGTTTCCTTCTATCTCGTTTGATTAGTTTCAAATAAAATGGAATATAAACTCTTCAATTTTTTATTAGAATTATTTACGTTATAGATCTCTATAGTATTAGTAAAATTGCAATATATAAAAAATTACACTATATCTCCTTATATAATAAAAATAAACTATATTTCATAAAAATTAATTATATTTCAAAAACATTACCTATCAATATTATAAATATTATAATATTTATGTAAAAGGTCAAAATCTATTTTTTTAAAGTAACTGAAAGTTATAGCCCGAACTATAAGGTGGTTGTGGAACTTCAAGATATCAAAAGCAACTTGGATCTGGATATATTTATCTAAAAAAGGTTGATTAAGATTCTTTTTTGTTACAATTTATTGTACTCAAACTAGATGTGAGATAAGTACAACGATTGTCGCCCGAAAAGAGAAAATGCTATATGCCATTTTGAAGTATATAATCTTTTATGTATAAAAGAGGATTATATAGTTCATTACTTTGGAAGTTTAATCCGCGAAGGGTTCTCTAGCATTTTAGAAGTTAATTACTATGGGTAATTTTTATTGTAGTAATAATTACAATAGTTATGGGACTGGTACAATAATTTGTAGTTATTCTTGAGCATTTTGTTTGCATAATTAAAAATGATGTGGTTGTTAGGATAGTATAATACTTTTTATTTCTCTTGAATCTTATCAAGTAAAATGACACTCCAATGTAATTCAATGTAATTTATCGTTAAATGACTGTCCAAATCAATTATAAAAATATATATACATTTTCATATTAGAAACTAAGGTGTTATTAAGTTTTTTAATCTTTTTTATTAGATATATTTGTAAAATAGTCATGTATTAATAGTTTTAATTTAACGCATACACACTAATAAAGTTATAGCTAATAAGGGTATACTTTAATATATTTGGCGACTTGACATGCTTCAAGGATATTTAATTCACTTTATCGTCTTTTCTCAAGGGAATTAGTATAAGATAAACAAAAATAAATAATTATAATTATGTTAATTAGTTATAATGGAAAAATATTAGATGCAAAATTATATTAAATAAACTTTATAAATCTATCCCCAACACAATGAATTTCTATTAGTAAAAACTATTCTAGAATATACATTAAATTGTCTCCTTGATTAATAATCACTATTTCCCATAATCTAACTCTAATATTTTTTGTAGAAATTGAAGTCAAATATATTAAAACTGATAATAAAATAAAAGAAATTTGAATTAGAAATGAAAGAAAAATATAAAAAACAAACAGTATATGAAAATTAATTGCATATAATTATTGTAATTAAGCATCTAAGATTTTCACAAATATAACGTTTCTAAAAAATAATTAGTGAACAAAATATAAACTTTTTGAATTATTACAAAAGAAAATAACACCCCTTAGCTTTTGGGTCCTTAACTTTTTATGCAAAATCAACAAATATTAATCAAACATTTGGTTATAGTTACAAATGATCCACCAATATAATTGACTTACAAAATGACCAAAATGTAGTGGTTATAACAAAGATGAGGATGACTGTCAAAACTGTCAAAATAAGATTGTGTTTATGAGAAATATCTTTGTAATTTGCTAATGTTTTGTCTAATCTCATTGCTGAATATACTTAAACCAGAGACTAACTCAGTACCGCAAGAATTTTTTCTTCCAGTGGCACCCCGACACTCAAGTCATTATTACGTCTGAGCGTATTCTTACACTCCGATAGAGTTATAGAGGTTCAAACTTTATTTATGAACAATGAATTAGAATTAATGAGTAAAAATATATCCTATTAGGGAGATGTGTATGAGCTATTTATAATTACTATGGGTGCGCAAAAAGGTTCTTATTTGCTCCTATATATTTCTCGTCCACTAAATATGCGCAAACCCATTTCATCGGCCATATCATGTCAAATCTTTATTCAATTTTTTATTTTCATCGTTTGGGGTAGAGATCTTTTTCTTTAATCTTACATTCGAACATAGCTTTAATTCACCCAATTACTACAAATACGTCATTATTTCTATTCAATATCCCTATTGAATTTGTGTAATCAGTGTTATTTCCCCGAGTATTATCTGCATAATTCATTTACCTTTTTTATAAAGAACTGACGTGGGAACTGATATTTTGAGTATGCAGATATTGTGCCAATTTAGGAGTCACGCTTTTTCAAGTAGTTTCTTGATATGCTAATGTGATATTTGTTCTTTTAGATACCCTTTTGATGTTTGTTTGAGTAACTTATTAATATGACAACACAAATGATTCACTTTTGAGTGACTTCATGAAAACCTGCCATAGCAGCCTATATTTTAAGTAACATATTGATATTCCAACATAAATGTTTTTTCCTTGATTGAATTTGGGCAATTTCGAATTTCTCAGAGAAATACCTTCTCAATAGGTATGAATAGGCATCGATGGGAATCGTTAGCTGAGAGTGCTAGAGAACCCTTCGCGGATTGAACAAAATGTTATCGATAGTTATAGTGGGGGTAATTTTGTATAACATTGAACATTTTATTGTTTTTACCATGATATATGACCACCTTTTGTTGTTTGTTTTTCCATTACTACTTTTCATTATCTTTGAAGAACTTATTCATTGATGAAAGATTTATAGTTCATTACTTTGGAAGTTTAAGCATTTCTTAACCATCTATAAATATCATGGAAGTACCCTTTTACTACTAATACCCCCATCAGTCCCGACACAATAATTTTTAAAGGTAATATCTTCTATTAGAGGTGAGAAGATCGTCCATTCAACCCGCTTGATCCATTAATACACGCACATACCCATAGGTTTCGGGTATATACCAGACTTTATTCTTAGAAAAACCCGTGAGATTTTATCTATACTATATCTTAGTGTAAGCAAACTCCGCTTAATTCAGGTCCAATTTGCCATGCATATTAACAATTATTTTATATATAGTATTGTTAAAATTAATTTAGATTATTTGAACTTAAAAATTTAAAAAATTAATATGAAGTAGACTTACATTGTATGTATTATGTACAATGTACATTATCAAGTGGTTTAAGTTTTTTTGTTACAAAAAACTTTTATAAACATACTATAAAACAATTAAGGAAAAATAAATAAGACAATATTATGAATTGTTACTTATATTTTTCATATTTTTTCATGTTATTTATTTTGACATATTCCGTGAGTTAACCCCAAACTTTTAGCTTCTCCTCCTTTATTTAAGAAAGTGATATTTTTTTAATTTTATTTCAAACTATCCAATAATATGTGGTATTGGACTTTAAATTTTATATAAATTTAGTCCATATCATAACAAAAAATGTAGTATATTTTTTATAAGGCCCAAAGAATACCATAGCATAAAAATAAAAATATAAGCAATAAGGCCCAAAAGCCTTGACATATATATGGTACACTTAATCTTCTATCTCGCCTCCACCAAACCCTACATCGATGAAGTTTCTTAATTGACTCTTCTCCATGTAATCTAAAAATATATTTCACAGATTTTTTTTAATATTTCCTCATTCTATGAATCTTATTATTTCATCAGATAACTTGTTAACTAGTATGAATCAGATTAATGTACTCAAGGCCAATTGCATTTATCTAATTGCTTTAATTGATCGATGACTATACCGTTTCAGGTAAGATTCATTTATAAGTTTAATTTTTTGATAATAATAATTTCTTATAATTATTTGTAAAATTATATTTTTTTCATTTTTAATTATTAAATAAAATTAAATAATTTGATGAAAAAACAGAGTTTTCTGTAACATAAAATTTGTTGATTAAGTAGTTCTTCCTGTCACAAAGTTTTATTAATTTATTACTGTTAAGTCAGTGTGAAAATATGCACATTTGTTACACTCATAGTCCACAACATTTTCAAATCTTCGAAACAACTATCCCCCTTTACTGATTTTATCCCCTAATGTATTATTCACATAACATTTAACAACCAAAATCTTATATATACTAGAAAAAAAAGAATTTTAAGGATCATTATTATAGTGTTAGAAATTTCAGATCTATTCATGAAAACATAGTTTCCTAGACAAATATTTTTTTTCAATTATTGTATACTATTGTCATTTTCTATAATGCTTTAATTTATATTTTATTTTATTCAAATAACATCAGATTGATCCCTGTGGAAGGAAAAATCAAAAAATCTGATTGTGTAACCAATTACATGTACATATTTGTTCATTTAATTTATTTTCCATGTAGACTAACCTAGGGACAAAAAAACTAATAAGAAATATTTTAGCTTTTTTCATGCTTCCAATATAACAATAAATTTTAATTGGTAAAATAGTGTTCTAGCAAAAAATTGTAATAAAAGAATTAGTTTATATTTATCGAATTATTGGTTGTTAATGATTTTTTTAAGTTTGTAATTTTATTTTGTATTTTCATATGGTTAAATGAGTGTTGCTTTGTATATAATCCTCTTTTATACATAAAAGATTATATACTTAAAAATGGCATATAGCATTTTCTCTTTTTGGGCGACAATTATTGTACTTAACTCACATCTTGTTTGAGTACAATAAATTGTAACAAAAAAAAATCTTAATCAACCTTTTTTTAGATAAATATATCCAGATCCAAGTTGGTTTTGATATCCTGAAGTTCCACGACCACCTTATAGTTCAGGCTATAACTTTCAGTTACTTTAAATAAATAGATTTTGACCTTTTACATAAATATTATAATATTTATAATATTGATAGGTAATTTTTTTGAAATATAATTAACTTTTATGAAATATAGTTAATTTTTATTATATAAGGAGATATAGTGTAATTTTCTATATATTGCAATTTTACTAATACTATAGAGATCTATAACGTGAATAATTCTAATAAAAAATTGAAGAGTTTATATTCCATTTTAT
Organism: Nemophila menziesii; assembly: GCA_029959085.1. Taxonomy (NCBI): domain Eukaryota; kingdom Viridiplantae; phylum Streptophyta; class Magnoliopsida; order Boraginales; family Hydrophyllaceae; genus Nemophila; species Nemophila menziesii. The sequence continues at coordinate 187,803 of JARWIR010000160.1, forward strand.
TTGAAACTAATCAAACGAGATAGAAGGAAACTATAGAGGTAATGATAGATACTTCTATTGGTATATCAAATAAGCATATTCATAATTAACATACAAGGAAAATTAACAAGGGGTAGGAGAGGGGGGTAGTGGCACTAGTTTCTAAACTTTAGGAAGGTATGTTATTTGACACATTTACATATTTGCGAATTTAATTACACAGATTAAAAATATATGAAAACAGAAAAATTTGTTGTTTCAGGGTGGAGTATGTTGTGTTGGGTACCTTGATTTTAGGAATTCTAGGAGTTTGTAGATATTATGTACATTCCAAGATGTTCAAACTCTTGGTGAATATATTCTGAATTGTTGACTTCCATTGACATATTTTATGCAGCTTATCGGGTTGAGAAATTTTTGTTTTGTCATGATTTTGGATTGGTTAAATTTATTAGTATTTAATTGAGTAGGGCAGTAATATTAGTTTTTTTAAAATTCATTTAGTTAATGGTGTTAGTACTTAATTGAGTAGGGCTGTAATATTTATGCATAATGTGTTTATATTTGTTATGATACTATGTATTAATTATAGCTCTGTAGTTAAGCAGTTGGTAATCCTGAAACTGAATTAAAACTGATCTCTCTTACTTGTTTATCTTATGTCAAGAAACAACCTACAAAGAAGAGGAATCTGAAACACAGAATTGTGAGAGATGTGATATTATTATTTAGCAACATCATATTGATAATAGTCTTTAAGCTTTAATCTATTATAATTATTATTATTATTAACTTCTTTTTCATACTCTTTAGCAGCAGCTCAAGAGCTAAAACTATGGAAAAGGAAGTGTATGTAGCACTTTTCACTCGGGATATATTCCCCAAGGAGCCGCATAAAGTTCCAGTTGTGCTTGCACCGTCTCGTCATGTTGTCGCGGGTCCCTCAAAAGAGACATTTGATAAAGATACTCGACCAATAATTAGCAGAGTAATTCAAAAAACTCCAAATGGTGAGTAATAGTTTGATGATGCACAAATATGATTGATCTCAGATATTATTAATGATGTTTTCACTTTCAATCATGATATAGAAACTAAGGATGATGATTTTTATAAAATATCTTCAAAGGAGTTTTGGAAAATGAGGATGGGATATTACTCAACAGTAAGTCCTTATTTATAATGGTTTTTACTCATTTTCATGCTCCGTAACTTATAATCTTTATTTATTGACTGATACAGTGTCGGGGCATTTATCGAAAGAGATGTTGAAAAAGCAAGTATAAAAATTATAATTTTCCTACCTTCTCCTTTTCTCTTTTTCATACTCTTTAGCAGCAGCTCAAGAGCTAAAACTATGGAAAAGGAAGTGTATGAAGCACTTTTCACTCAAGATATATTCCCCAAGGAGTCGCAAAGAGTTCCAGTTGTGCACGTCTCATCATGTCTTCGTGGGTCCCTCATGATTATGAACCTTCCCTACATTCATTTACTTGAAATTATTTCAAGAGTCCCAGTCAAGTCTATTATTGTGTAAGAGCGTATGTAAAGAATGGTACAACCTCATTGTAGAACTTTACTTTGTTCATCAATACCTCACATAAACACCATATTCCACAGCCTTTTCTGGGTCGGGGTTTCTCTATGGTTGAGTTTGACAAACACCATGACGACACCATTGATCAGCGCAATCAAACAAACAAGATTAAGGCTCCCAAAAAGAAAGTACCTAAGTGTTGTGGACTCATGCAAAAGTTTACTTTGTTTACTTTATGAATTAAGGAACAAATATGGTAAAGGTCAATAGTTTTTCTAGTGGTTTATAGGATACTATAATACTTTTTATTTCTCTTGAATCTTATCAAGTAAAATGACACTCCAATGTAATTCAATGTAATTTTTCGTTTGACTGTCCAAATCAATTATAAAAATATATATATATTTTAATATTAGAAACTAAGGTGTTATTCAGTTTTTTAATCTTTTTTATTAGATATATTTGTAAAATAGTCATATATTAATAGTTTTAATTTAACGCATACACACTAATAAAGTTATAGCTAATAAAGGTATACTTTAACTTTCGATCTACAGAATATATTTGGCGACTTGACATGCTTCAAGGATATTTAATTCACTTTATCGTCTTTTCTCAAGGGAACTAGTATAAGATAAACAAAAATAAACAATTATAATTATGTTAATTGGTTATAATGGAAAAATATTAGATGCAAAATTATATTAAATAAACTTTATAAATCTATCCCCAACTTAATGAATTTCTATTAGTAAAAACTATTCTAGAATATACATTAAATTGTCTCCTTGATTAATAATCACTATTTCCCATAATCTAACTCTAATATTTTTTGTAGAAATTGAAGTCAAATATATTAAAACTGAAAATAAAATAAAAGAAATTTGAATTAAAAAGGAAAGAAAAATATAAAAAATAAATAGTATAAGAAAATTAATTGCATATAATTATTGTAATTATGTATCTAAAATTTTCACAAATATAACGTTTCTAAAAATTAATTAGTGAACAAAATATAAACTTTTTGAATTATTACAAAAGAAAATAACACCCCTTAGCTTTTGGGTCCTTAACTTTTTATGAAAAATCAACAAATATTAATCAAACATTTGGTTATAGTTACAAATGATCCACCAATATAATTGACTTACAAAATGACCATATTGTAGTGGTTATAACAAAGATGAGGATGACTGTCAAAACTGTCAAAATAAGATTGTGTTTATGAGAAATATCTTTGTAATTTGCTAATGTTTTGTCTAATCTCATTGCTGAATATACTTAAACCAGAGACTAATTCAGTACCGCAAGAAGTTTTTCTTCCAGTGGCACCCCGACACTAAAGTCATTATTACGTCTGAGCGTATTCTTACACTCCGATAGAGTTATAGAGGTTCAAACTTTATTTATGAACAATGAATTAAAATTAATGAGTAAAAATATACCCTATTAGGGAGATGTGCAAGAGCTATTTATAATTAATATGGGTGCGCAAAAAGGTTCTTATTTGCTCCTATATATTTCTCGTCCACTAAATATGCGCAAACCTATTTCATCAACCATATCATGTCAAATCTTTATTCAGTTTTTTATTTTCATCGTTTGGGGTAGAGATCTTTTTCTTTAATCTTACATTCGAACATAGCTTTAATTCACCCAATTACTACAAATACGTCATTATTTCTATTCAATATCCCTTTTGAATTTGTGTAATCAGTGTTATTTCCCCGAGTATTATCTGCATAATTCATTTACCTTTTTTATAAAGAACTGACGTGGGAACTGACATTTTGAGTATGCAGATATTGTGCCAATTTAGGAGTCGCGCTTTTTCAAGTAGCTTCTTGATATGCTAATGTGATATTTGGTCTTTTAGATACCCTTTTGATGTTTGTTTGAGTAACTTATTAATATGACAACACAAATGATTCACTTTTGAGTGACTTCATGAAAACCTGCCATAGCAGCCTATATTTTAAGTAACATATAGATATTCCAACATAAATGTTTTTTCCTTGAGTGAATTTGGGCAATTTCGAATTTCTCAGAGAAATACCTTCTCAATAGGTATGAATAGGGATCGATGGGAATCGTTAGCTGAGAGTGCTAGAGAACCCTTCGCGGATTGAACAAAATATTATCGATAGTTATAGTGGGGGTAATTTTGTATAACATTGAACATTTTAATTTTTTTACCATGATATATGACCACCTTTTGTTGTTTGTTTTTCCATTACTACTTTTCATTATCTTTGAAGAACTTATTCATTGATGAAAGATTTATAGTTCATTACCTTGGAAGTTTAAGCATTTCTTAACCATCTATAAATATCATGGAAGTACCCTTTTACTACTAATACCCCCATCAGTCCCGACACAATAATTTTTAAAGGTAATATCTTCTATTAGAGGTGAGAAGATCGTCCATTCAACCCGCTTGATCCATTAATACACGCATATACCCATAGGTTTCGGGTATATACCAGACTTTATTCTTAGAAAAACCCGTGAGATTTTATCTATACTATATCTTAGTGTAAGCAAACTCCGCTTAATTCAGGTCCAATTTGCCATGCATATTAACAATTATTTTATATATAGTATTGTAAAAATTAATTTAGATTATTTGAACTTAAAAATTTAAAAAATTAATATGAAGTAGACTTACATTGTATGTATTATGTACAATGTACATTATCTAGTGGTTTAAGTTTTTTTGTTACAAAAAACTTTTATAAACATACTATAAAACAATTAAGGAAAAATAAATAAGACAATATTATGAATTGTTACTTATATTTTTCATATTTTTTCATGTTATTTATTTTGACATATTCCGTGAGTTAACCCCAAACTTTTAGCTTCTCCTCCTTTATTTAAGAAAGTGATATTTTTTTAATTTTATTTCAAACTATCCAATAATATGTGGTATTGGACTTTAAATTTTATATAAATTTAGTCCATATCATAACAAAAAATGTAGTATATTTTTTATAAGGCCCAAAGAATACCATAGCATAAAAATAAAAATATAAGCAATAAGGCCCAAAAGACTTGACATATATATGGTACACTTAATCTTATATCTCGCCTCCACCAAACCCTACATCGATGAAGTTTCTTAATTGACTCTTCTCCATGTAATCTAAAAATATATTTCACAGATTGTTTTTAATATTTCCTCATTCTATGAATCTTATTATTTCATCAGATAACTTGTTAACTAGTATGAATCAGATTAATGTACTCAAGGCCAATTGCAATTATCTAATTGCTTTAATTGATCGATGACTATACTATTTCAGGTAAGATTCATTTATAAGTTTATTTTTTTGATAATAATAATTTCTTATAATTATTTGAAAAATTATATTTTTTTCATTTTTAATTATTAAATAAAATTAAATAATTTGATGAAAAAACAGAGTTTTCTGTAACATAAAATTTGTTGATTAAGTAGTTCTTCCTGTCACAAAGTTTTATTAATTTATTACTGTTAAGTCAGTGTGATAATATGCACATTTGTTACCCTCATAGTCCACAACATTTTCAAATCTTCGAAACAACTATCCCCCGTTACTGATTTTATCCTCTAATGTATTATTCACATAACATTTAACAACCAAAATCTTATATATACTAGAAAAAAATGAATTTTAAGGATTATTATTATAGTGTTAGAAATTTCAGATCTATTCATGAAAACATAGTTTCCTAGACAAATATTTTTTTTTCAATTATTGTATACTATTGTCATTTTCTATAATGCTTTAATTTATATTTTATTTTATTCAAATAACATCAGATTGATCCCTGTGGAAGGAAAAATCAAAAAATCTGATTGTGTAACCCATTACATGTACATATTTGTTCATTTAATGTATTTTCCATGTAGACTAACCTAGGGACAAAAAAACTATTAAGAAATATTTTAGCTTTTTTCATACTTCCAATATAACAATAAATTTTAATTGGTAAATTAGTGTTCTAGCAAAAAATTGTAATAAAAGAATTAGTTTATATTTATCGAATTATTGGTTGTTAATGATTTTTTTAAGTTTGTAATTTTATTTTGTATTTTCATATGGTTAAATGAGTGTTGCTTTGTATATAATCCTCTTTTATACATAAAAGATTATATACTTCAAAATGGCATATAGCATTTTCTCTTTTTGGGCGACAATTATTGTACTTAACTCACATCTTGTTTGAGTACAATAAATTGTAACAAAAAAAAAATCTTAATCAACCTTTTTTTAGATAAATATATCCAGATCCAAGTTGGTTTTGATATCCTGAAGTTCCACAACCACCTTATAGTTCGGGCTATAACTTTCAGTTACTTTAAATAAATAGATTTTGACCTTTTACATAAATATTATAATATTTATAATATTGATAGGTAATTTTTTTGAAATATAATTAACTTTTATGAAATATAGTTAATTTTTATTATATAAGGAGATATAGTGTAATTTTCTATATATTGCAATTTTACTAATACTATAGAGATCTATAACGTGAATAATTCTAATAAAAAATTGAAGAGTTTATATTCCATTTTATTTGAAACTAATCAAACGAGATAGAAGGAAACTATAGAGGTAATGATAGATACTTCTATTGGTATATCAAATAAGCATATTCATAATTAACATACAAGGAAAATTAACAAGGGGTAGGAGAGGGGGGTAGTGGCACTAGTTTCTAAACTTTAGGAAGGTATGTGTAATACTTTTTATTAACTTTCTAAGTATTAGACAATGCATATATCAAATAAGCATATTCATAATTAATGGTTCTCTAGCATTTTATGCATTGTCAATACATAAAGTATTCGAGACCATAGCTTGTCAGCTGATGTTGTGTTAACTTCAAACATAATAACCATTACTGTCTCAGTAATAACCCTCATGTCAATGATTATGTAGCTTTACTTTCAGCTCCGAAACAATCTTATTGCAAATGTGTGGAACGAAAGCCGATACGAGAATTGACGATTCAACTCGCATAAAATTAATTTGTGTAATTTAATTTCATGGAAATTTAATTTATGAAATTTATGTAATTTATGTATATATAATAATATTTTTTGTATTTTCAATTTGTGTGTTTTAAAGTCATTTTTATAGTCATTATTATCTTTGATGTCATTATATAATCTTAAGACTTAATACTTAAAAATATCTTAAAAGTAATAATTAGAAAGTAAAGCTCAATAAAATAGATAAATAAAACGTTACAATGATATATAAAAACATTACATTTTAATATTAAAACACGTAGACGTAAAATACATATAAACACAAAAATTATTTTATAAATCTTTGCTTCGTGGTGTCATTTCTAAATGGTATTCATCATCTTTTAATAGTTCAATATTGGACATGGGTAATCTTTAAATAACGATTATTTTTTATGTATTACCCACCTTCTTCTTCCTCAACATTTGTTTGTCTGCAGTTTTATCTTCATTATCATTATACCTTGAATATTTATATAAAGTTCTTGGAATTTTATAAGTCATCCCTCTTTTTCTTGTCTTTCAACTAAATTATATCATATGATGGCCTTCTCCTTTTTTATTCCCATGGGCCTTGATTCTCTAGGATTTGTTTGTGTGTTAGGCGAGAACTCCACCTGATTAACTAATTCTATTTGACATTGAGATGTAGATGAAGATGGAGTAGGAGTTAAATTAGGACCTAATTCATTCAAAATTTCTCCCCATGAATAAATGTTCATAACTAGGGAATTGTTCTCGAGACTCACCATCCTTTTAGGACCCTTCATTAAATATTTCCAGCAATGATCGAAAATAAAATGCTCCACTTCCCCTGAATTGTATAACTCAATAGCATCGCTACCATACTAAAATATTACTCAGCGATATTCAAATATTAATTAAGCTATAAGTAAATTTACATGGATAAAAAATATGACGTAATTTAATTCTTACCAATTTCACCACACCTTAGTTGTTTTTGCCTCTTTCATGCACTCATCATTTCTTGTGCATGCCTTGTTGATTACGCTAATATGTTACTTTAACCATTTCGGTGTTCTAGTCGTACCGAGAGGAGACGTGCACATCTCCATGAATTTCTCGTGAATTCGGTTCCACAGGGTTTTGTTTGATTGATTCACTAAATCCTATTATCTCCACTAATAGGAACATAAGCATGACATAATGATATATCATCTTTATTAAATAGTTAGAACCTTTTACATTTTTTTTCCCATGTTATCACATGCTAAAAAAATAAGATTCAAAAAAATTGTTAGTAAATTGAAATAAAACATTACAATATATATTTAACAAAACTAATTTAAAAAGACTAAAAGTAAATCATTCAAAATAAATATATAAAATCTTAATAGTATAAATAAAAAAAGGACTTAGAATTATATAAAATTTAAAAGAAGGACTCTGTTAAGATTTATTACTATATTTTGTTGATTAAAAAGAGAAGAAAATTGTTTAGTTGATAACCTATATTAGGATATCATCTATTGGATTCTATAATTTTTTTATATTTTTTTTAACTATTTAGTGCATCAAAATAGTTAACTTTTTGACTTATTATGTTTAGAACTCCCAAAAATTCTCATGTGATATTTAAAGGTCATTTGTATCAATTATTGACGTATTCTCAATACATATTCATATGTATTTTAATTGGTACAGTTTACCATCAAGGCAAGTAATTCTTGATCTATTGGTTCTATAATTTATTTATAATTCTTTTGGGGAACGGTTGTAGGGTTAAAAAATTAATATCTATTACATGTTGTAAAGATTTTTTTGTATGTTTGTATGATTAGACAAAGGATAAATTTGTATAGTTGATGACCTATATTAGGCTATCAATCTATTGGATATTATAATTTCTTTATAATTTTGTTTCCAGAAATATTTAGTGCTTCAGAATAATTAATTTTTAGATTTAATATGTTTAGAACTCTCAAATCATTAACACCTTTGAGGCCTTGGATAATAATCATGAATGAGTTAATTTTAATTGAACTCAGTCACCTAATTTTTATTTTCAGATTATAATATTCAGTTATATTTAATTCACTGTTATGTTTGTTTTTACCTGGATTTCATGGATTTCAAGTAGTGTATACTTCCAAAAGTATTCATATCACTAGATGATGATTCTTGATCTCTTGCACACCGTCTCATTGGTATTATTTCATATGTAAGTTTACTAAATCATAAGAATGTAAGTTTACAAAAAGACCCATGATGTTTCTTTATTAATTAAATAATCAACCAATTTTATTATAGTGCCCCTCGTACACGAGCAATATCTAGGGGTTCGTGTGTTTGGAGGAATTACCCGATAATAAATATTGTTTACCAACATATGCAATAGAAACGAATGATGTTACAGTTTTCTACGAGTCCTAGAAGAAAATAAATAAGTTTAGAGATAATATATTAATACAAGACACAAATATCTTCATGTATATTGCATAAAAAATTTAGCACTGGGTTTGAAATTCTCAAATTTTTCTATCATCAATTGTTCTAGGCAGTACCTCTAATATTGAGTGTCGTTCCTTGGAAACTTTAATTTGAATGAATGACGCAAATAAGTGATTTTATTATTGTTAATCAACATTATACTTTTGAAATGATCCACCTAAGCTATTTTATAGATTCAACATAATTTAAAAGATAATCTTGAATAACAAAAGTCAAATAATATGTAATTTATTTAGACGAATAAATTACATTTAACTATTACATTCCATTCTCTTTTATTTCTTCAAAAAAAAATTAGTGATCTCAGGCACGGTTTATCCCAAGTATATTAAAATTCTCAATCAATGTATTATATTCATTCCACAAACCTATATTTTCTCAACCCTAACCGCGACTGATCTTCTTTTCGATCCTCCAACATCTTCATTCTACTTTTTCCTTATATTATACTTAGAATATACAAAAGAAAAGGTTGTCTCTCACAGATATACCTCATTGGCCTCAAAGAAATCATCCCTCAATAATATGAACAACATTGAAGGGAGATCAGTTTGAACAACCTTTCCTTGTCCAAACTCTATCAACAAACATATACTCTGATTAAATTTGAAGATACATATTTATCTACAAATACAAATCTCTCTATAGTCGTACTTCAATATCTCATTATATAATTTTGGTAAGATATAAATAAGATTTACTTGAATAACAAATATTATGTATGTTTTTTTAATCAGTGAATAAATTGAATCTTGATTGATAAATGTCTATAATCTGATTTTTTTTGCATTATGTAATTCTTCACAAATAATAATATTGATTGTAATGTTACATATATTTTTTTTGTAAAGGATACTCAGATTTGGTTAAATTTTGTTATTCTATTTTTTATACAACCTATGCAGCTTTTCAATTCTTTTGGCAGCTGATGATTATGTAAATATCGGTCTAGATTTAACAAAAATATCACTTATTAAATCTTTATCTATGGTCTTCAAAAACTGCATGTGTGTTGGGTTTTTTGATAGTTTTACTTTTTGGTCTTCAAATCTAAAATTTAAAGACCCCATTGGTAAATTCCCTTGAGTAGGTAGAAAGTGGCATAGTAGTCTCTTTGTTGTTGGACAACTTGGAACTTTATAGAAATTCAACTAGGATTTATGTATTATTCTCATGAAATATAGAATCCAAGAGATACATTTATCTATTAGGGTATGATCAGAATTGTCATTGATTATATTTCATGAATTTCTAAAGTCGACAATGATATTTTACCTAATAATATTTTTTGAGATTCTTATTATATCTGTGACTTAATATTTTTTAGTGAGTGCTCTGTATCCAAAATTATTTTGACATGTAATTTTTCATCATTCCTATAATTATCTTTACTGAAATACATTTGAATTTTCTAATCTTGGTTACGGTTACCTATCTTTCCAATTATGTTAACAAAGAGTAATTCTTTTTATATGGTTCAAACATGTACAAAATCCATATAAATAAAACAAAAAATTATAATTTTATCTAGAGTCGCACATAATCTCTTGCCAATGTCTTGTTAGTAATTCTTTAGTTGAATTAAAAAATTTAAAAGTATTAGTTTAAGAAATTTGTTAGTCTAGAATTTAATGGCAATCACTAATAATCACCTAATTTATAATAATAAATTCTTTAATTTTCTGATTTTTGGATTTATATCCCTATTTACAAAACAAACAGTTTTGAACTATTATCACCTAAATATTTTTACACATATCTTCTTCTTAAATTTGAGATATTTTTCTCCATGAATAAACGACATATGAATAAAATAAAGGAGAATAAAAAACAATCTATTTCAACATCACAAGATGGATGATGCAGATGGTAAACCATTTTCTTTTAATTATAATTTATTTATATTTGACAATTTTAGGTCTAATTTAAGATAAGAAATTAATAAAAAAAATTAATTTTTATTATATATATAAACAATTTATATTGTTGAAATTATCTTTTTTTATTTTTCTCTACTTAATTGAAATTTAGTTAATCACACTTATAACTAAATACGATAAAATATTTATTTTATTTTATGTATAAGTTATAGATTATTTATTAAACTGTTTATATATTTGACAGAAAAAGATTTGTGGCCATTTCACTTCAAAAAATAAAACAACCATGAACAATAGGTGGTATGATATTGGTAAGTCTTATCTCTCCCATGTATGACAGATCTCAAACTGGAAAAAAAAGAATCTTATATACCTAACTAATATAACCTTAGTATTAATAAATCATGAAAATATATGTTTTTCTTTCTACTAGCTGGAAGGCTTGGCTACAACAAATTTACCACTTAACTATCTACACAAGTGTAATTTGGGTAAATTAAGTTATATTTTGAGGTTCTTTAAGGTTCTAAGTAAGCTAGTTTGGGTGTTTATTCTTACAATTTTAAAGCCTTATAACTTATAATGTTCATAAATGTCATAACAATTCTTTTGCCTTGTGTTTTCTTAGATTTCTTTCAATATTGTAAGGGTTATAAGTATTTTTCATCTCCCTATAAAAAGAGTTTATATCTCTAGGCATATTAGGTTTAATGATTATTTTTTGTTTTTCAATATTTTCCTATAAAACTCTTTCATATATTAGTTTTCAAGTATCTTTTAGCGGTTACCATTTTACTTGTTACTAATTATGTGTTTGTGACCTTGTCTTCTAGTCTTCTATGTCAAAAAAGCTTCTCCCACTAGTTTCTCTTTTGTATCTAAACACATAATCCATCTTCTATTGAGTCTCTTATATCATAGGATCAAAATAGTATGTTAGGAGAATTGATTACTCATTTTGAAAGCTAATGGATTTACGGAGAAAAACCTAAAGAGTAATGATATTTGTCACCCTTTTATCACCTCCTAGGTGTATGCCTACATGTACCAATGAATGAATTTCTCTATACTATTTAATTTTTCTCTATCTGCTATCCAAGGAAATTAAAACATATATATAGAAAGGTGATAAAATGGTGACACGAAAAGGAGTGACATATATCATTACTCAAACCTAAAATATAGATACCCTACTTAAAAACTTGGACTTAGTCTAGTTATATGTCTGAAAATTATTTTCTCTTCATAATTATGATCCAAACAAAATGAATTTCCTATAATCATGCTTTCTTCTATTTCATTTGGCTTTAATTTCTTTTAGTGTATTTTATATTAATGTCTTAATATGTGTGACTTACATGTTGAATGCTTGAAAGTATCATATACCGGAAAAAAATTATGTGATAAGTAGTTTTCTTACTGGTCTTTGAATAATAGAAGGGCATATTTATATCTTTTAATTTTTCTATTTCTTATATTTACATTTTTATACTGAATTTGTAGTACTATATGAGACCGAAAATTTTCAAATTTGGTTTTAAATGCAAATTTCACAATCCAAGGATTGGATCCCGGATGAAATATAACATTTATAGTTTCCCGATGAGACATGTTTTTCTTTTTTCTTAATTATTTCTATTGTGTTTTTTTATTGTTTATTTCATAAAAGTATCTAAATATTGAAATTTTTTTACAGGGTGAACCAGAATGTGATTTATATATAAATACGGAATGTAGGTTTTCTGTATCCTGCAAGTTTCACCATCCACAACCTCCTTTTTATCGGATGTAGTACCACAAGCTCAGGGATTTGGAGTATCGTATATGGTTCCTTATTATGGGGTTGTGCTGGGCCACTTATCTGGTAAGCAAATGGTTTTGAAATTGAAATCACTATACATTCTTTGTTAAAGGTAGTTAATGAACTTTCAAACATAAAAAATTATAGTTATACATGTATACTTAGTTTTTGTTCAAATGGTGCGGGATCATATTATTCCAGTGGGTCCTGCACCACCATATGCTTCTTATTCAACTAGTCCAGCTGGTACAATGCAATAGTTGGTGACTTTATAGGGAAACCAATTTTTAGTGTTAATCTTTTCTCCTTCTTGTGTTCATATCTCTATGTGCTTATGAATCAAAGAATTATCTCTAGTTTTGATTGTTGTGTATATTCATATTTCATCTTTATGAATGTCTTATATATTGTTTTGTGACCTTTTTAACTTTTACTATCATGTCAACTCAATCTAGTTTCAAGTGGCACCTTCGAGAAGAAAATGATTTTAGATTATGTTCAAGGAACCAATGATTATATATTTTCTTTGTGTCTTTTTTCCTTATCAAGTACCATCGCGAGGAATTACTTTTATCATTAGCCATTGCGCAATGGATTAGAATATTACATCTCCTTGGATGTTAATTATATTTTTCTAATTGATTTTATGGTTTTCTCCTACTCTCCTAACTAGATGAAACTAATTTTCAGATGGGGTTTAATTTAGATTCTTAGGTGGTTTTTATACTTCATCATTATAGTGTTGTTAGTTAAGAGAGTAAGAAACATTAAATATAAGAATTGGGGAAGTATTGTGAAAGATGTAAGACTCTATTCAACTTATTGATCATTTTTTTAACAAAACTTTTCTTGATGTATGTCTCTTACAAGATGAAAAGTAATTTGATATTGCTTATATTCAATTGTGCATTTTTCACTTATACTCAACTTCAATTCCTATAATAATGATTTTTTTGTTTTCTTTTTGCTTTAATTTTATACTTTGTTCATTATTTCTAAATACCAAGTACAGTTTTTATATTACACATGTGGGACTGGTACAATAGTTTGTAGTTATTCTTGAGCATTTATGGTGTATTTTATATGAATATCTTTGTATTTGTTAACTATAGCATGTATGCTAGTAACTATCATGTGATGAGTACTTTCTTGCTATTCTTTGATTAAAAATCATCTATTAAATTGTAACATATATCCTATGTTTTTTAATATTATTGGACTTAGACTTTAATATATTATGTTTAGTAATCTTGCTATTTGTTATAAAATATTTAACCTCAATTTTCAATAATTTGGTTTCTCTCTCTCTCTTGCATTCAAATCTTATTCAATTGTGTGATTTCTTGTTTACTACATTTTTAGGAAAATCTTATACATCCAAATATATAAGATGGAAAAACCTGATTATATAATAGAAAAATAAGGTTTTCATGGAGATTCTAGGATGTAATAGAAGAAAATATTTATTTATGCAAGTTTGTGTTTATTGCAAATATCATCATCCAAGAATTGGATCCTAATGAAATTCAACTTCTATGGTTACCCATTGTGACATGTGTTTATCTCTATTTAATTATTTCTTTTGTGTTTTGTATTTGTTTATTTCATAATATTATTTAAATAATGAAAACTAATGTGTTTTGGTATAATAATCACTTTAAATTCTTTGTCAAGATATATTAATGCACTTTCAAATGTTAAAATTGTAACTGTACAGTTATACTAAATTTTTGTCCAAATGGTGCAAGCTACCTAATTATAGTGTCATTTTGGTGGGGCCGACACAACCATGTGCTTTTTTACTACGGGTCCTTCTAATACAATACAATAAATGTGACTTTACTTGTTCTAACACTAAAGTAAGTGTTTATGGGAACTACATCTTAGTCTTGATTTGTTCTTTTTTTTATGTATGATGGTATAATCGTTAAATTGAGAAATCTTGAATGAATAATTATGTAAAAGTAGTTTTTAGTGTTTCTCTTTTATCCTTTTTGTGTTTATATATAGTTTTGACTATTTTCGTGTTCATCTTACATCTTAATGAATGTTTAACATGGTTGTACATGATGTTTTGTGACCTTTTTAAATTTCACTATTCATGGCACCTAAATCTTGTGTAAAGTGGCACCCTCTTCGAGAAAATTAATTCAGTAAGATGCCATAATATCTATGGATTATTGCAAGGAACCAAGGACTATATATTTCATTCGCGTCTTTTTGCACTTAGAAGTGCCATCACAAGGAGAATTATTTGATGTATTTGAGGTATTCTGAAATCGAAAACCATGCCAAGACCCTTGTTCGCATAGGCACTCCGATGCTCAAAATTACTATAATGTTCTACGATATTCTTAATATTCTAGAAATATGGATATTATTCGATGTGTAATTGCCAGAATATATTTATAAGAGAAAAATAGAAGATGTACAAATTGTTCTGTATAAATTTGCTATGTTTAGACCCTCTTGCTCCATACATGAAGTTTATAGGGTGTGCGGATTAGACTTGTCATGGTTTCACATATAATCTTGTTTCAGGCCCGTATTATAATATTATGGTTTATACATCGTGTTAAGATATTCCCTTCCTTCGCTAAACATATAGATAGGTTTTTCGTTCGGCTAATCTTTATACTACTCGAAATATGGGATTACCCTTGACATAGGATTCTAACCCCAATCATTCTATCTGCTTTAGTTCTTCCCTTATTAAATCTATTTAATATATATGTTTCTCGTTGTCTTATAACCTATTGGAGAAAATATGTTTATAATCACTCAAAAAAATAAGAAGCGACTAAAGAAAATGTGAGTCTTAACTGTCTAGTAAAAGGAAAATATATGGAAAAAGGAACTAAGCTAAGAATGATTAGTCAAGTGCAAAGATACACCAACAAGAACATCCTAAAGATCCAACTTAAGGCCTAAACACAAACATAGACATGAATGACATGATCAATAAAAGTACAAGGTTATTTACAGTTGTACTCAACTACAAGTTTTATCATTATTGTCAGATAGCATGCAAGGAGAAGAAAACGATAAGAGTGAAGCCGAGCTTCAGTGTTAGCAATCTCAAGTATATATACAACGAGAGAGAATTTAGTTGTTCTCAACTTTCAATCACGGCAATGTTAGGAATTTGCAATTATGTTACATTCCATGAATTTGACATTTAATCTCATGCTACCTTCTATGTTAAAGTTTATTTATACTTGAGTAGTTTTATAACATGCTAAGAGTTTAGACAAGTCGATAGCTTTACAAGGTTAAAGAATTTAGAGGTTAGAATATGTCAAATTTGTGTACTAACGAAAAGTTGTGGCAACTTGGTAGTTAATTAATACTTTATGGATCATATTATAAACATTTTAATTGAATTTACTTGTGTAGGCTTCATGTAGTTCCTTTTATCAAAGAGTTGCTTCTTTTGACTCAGATATGTATTTTTTTCAAATAATTTTTGGAAGTCTGTTTACAGATTTAAAGCGAGTTCGAGCTAAACGGTCTTATATTTAACTCAATAAGTAATTTTCAAAATCATGAAGGAACTAAAAGATAAACTAAAAGATATCATACTGCTATGCATTTTAAATATAATTGGGGGGTGTGCAGTGCTCATTTTAGTAAATTATTTATTAAAAAATTGGGTAACATTATATTTTGTTTAAAACCTGTTGTATAACATTTGAGCTTATTAAAAAAATTTCCTAATATGTGGATTAACAGGAGCCGATCTTCTAGCGAAAGAGGCCAGACACAGGGTATCCAAACTCTTCGTCAACATGGACACCATGTTGATTCAGTTCTCGAATTTAGGCATCGGTTAATTAATAGGTTTTTTATGTTTTACTTCCGTACCCATCCACAAAAAAAATATCACATGTACCTCTTTTATGCACGCCGGGTATAGTCTCATTGACCGGATTATTCGGCTAGAAGAAGTTGGTGTGACATTTGCATTATAATTGCTTCAGAGGCTAATTGAAATGACCAAAATACATATCCACCAATTTATAATTCCATGATTTGCGGAAATGATAAATAAATTTCTGAATGATTTGTAACAACTTTTATATATAACTAATAGATTGATTTTTACTTTTTTATATATGATTCAATTATGAATTTTTCATAATCTATTATACTTACTTAAATTCATTTTAGCCCAAGTATCTTTGGGGACCAATGTTGCAATTAAATAGTATTATAAACTTACGATTGAGGCATGATATTAAGAGTTTATAAGAAACGTTGTAAAATTCTTTCACACCTCAATCGTAAGTTTATACTACTATTTAGATTTGCACAATCTATTATATATACTTAAATTCATTTATAATCTCATGATAACAGGGACCAATACTGCAATTAAGAGTTGCATATATCAAATATTTAATTATTGATTTATTTATTCTTATTGTTATTGTAGTTGAAGATTTTAATTTTCTTATTTACGAGTTACAACTTTACCAAATCACACACAACCAATATAGGTAGTTCATTAACTTCAACAGTTCAAATAGAGCAAGAGAACTATACCTCCTCATGTGATTTCCGAAATTACGATTAATTGATTTATTTTTTTCACGAAGTGTCTTCAGTCACGGGCAATACCTAGTATATATATAAGTGATGGTTTTGAATTGTTAAGATGGATGCCTGGTCCAGGTTGCTTATTTTCAATCTTTAATGAGCCTATTGCCCGAATTTCTAATCTTCAACCTTTGATGGGTCTGTTGTCATCAAACCAGTTGTGGACCTTATACGTCTTGTTATATCCTAAATTGATAAAATAAAATTTGTTATATCTATAGAATATACGAAGGCTAGAACCTTGGAGCTACCCTTAATTAACTATATATCTTACCAAAATTTATAGTATATATATAATTTGGGTGATAAAATTATAGGGTTCAAATATTCTCTAAGAATGTTTAGATTTTGAAATCTTTAACCATATCCTCATTGTTTGAATTTTAAAGAAGAGGCCCCAAAATGTCTAGACGATTAAGGACCAATAAGTTTGGTTAATTCTTCTAACTAGTTATCTCAAAGATATTGGTGCTTATAATTAATGTGTTAATGTTGAAACTAGTATTTCCAATCGAAATGGCTTTCATCAAAATAAGAGAAATCATTGATAGTGTAATCATTCTCCATGAATCTCAAAATAAAATTAAGAGAATGAACCCCGACAGAAAGCAGCTGAATGATGAATTAAATTCTATTGAATAACTTATGTTCAAAATAGATAAATTGAATTATGAATTTGTATCAATTGTATCACACAAAACGGATTTATTCACCCTTTCTTCTGCTCGTCAACTGAAACTCGTCAAGGAAACTATTAGTCACTTTACCTTTTTCATATGGCTACTCAAGCTCTAACTAGTATGGTTATAGAGAAATTGAGTGGAAACTCTTAAATGATTATGTATTGTCACGTCATTCCCCATCTTTATTCTTTCTCTTTGTTTGCAAAATATATAATTTAATTCCTAAAAAGCAACATCCTTGATTCACATTTTCGGAGTCCATATACAATTATTGTTTTGCCTCCCATCAATCATTGAATCAAAACAAGTTTGTCAAGTAATTTGGTCTTGACCTAAACGAATGTAATGAAGCATCCATTCTTGAAGTGGTTAAAGGGGGTTTAGCTAACTCTCTTAGTATCCTATATCAGCTGATATAGTATATCACACATATTTTATAGGACAGCGCCGTGTTAGTTCCTAAGCATAATATAGATGACGGGGTGAATAGATTGTGTGTATTTATTTGTAATTAAAAATTGATAGATAAACGTATTTGTATAATTTTTATACAATGGATTCAAGTTCTATGATATGCAAGTCTGTAAAGTAAACACAAAATAATTATGTGTGGCTCCGTCTAATGTTCGTTATCATTATGATGTGTACACTTTTATTTAGGGATGGTTTCACACTAAACACAAGTTATCTAAAAAGGTGTTTATAAAGTTTTAAATGTTTTATCACTATCAAAACTTCTTTCAAAATACCTTGTAAAACACTTTGTGATTACCTTGATCAGAAGCTTCTTACCAACAAACTAAGAGACTTCAATGGTATTCTTAGTTTTTCTTTCCCACATAGTCTTCTCAAGTTATCACAAAACGTAGGAATGAACGAATCGTTCCCAGTACGCATATCCATCATCAACACTATCTTATAGTCTTTAGGTTTGTTATTAGTTAATAATATTAAGTCATTAGTAGTTAGTAAAAATCATCAACTATTTTAGTTTGTATGTTTAGTTACTTTCTCGAATATTACAACCTCTTTATTTAATTCAGATAATTAGTAAGACAATCCATGTTGTGATGATTAAGTTACTGTTTTACTACTTGTAATGGTCTATAAACCTACGGAGAATGTGTGATTTGCATGTAACAGCTACCTCAATCGTTCTTTTAGAAAACCACTGATGGTATAGGAGCGATATTAAGAGTTGGAATTTTTTTTATCTTTGGTAGAGCATGTAAATCTTGATTACTGTGTGTGGAACTCAAATCCAACCTATATTATTAAATATTTCCTTTTAGACTCATCGAAGAAGCAGAAAATTCATTCATGGCTTACGAGAACTTATGTAGACGAAAATCGAAACAAGGTTTGGGTTTATATGTTAGGATATGTGCATCTTTAGTTGAATGTCATTATATCAATTATTTGATGCCTTGATTCTGTAGGATTTGTTTGTGTGTTAGGCGAGAGCTCCACCTGATTAACTAATTATATTTGACATGGAGATGTAGATGGATATGGAGTAGGAGTTAAATTAGTACCTAATTCATTCAAAATTTCTCTCCATGCATACATGTTCATAACTAGAGAATTGTTCTCGAGACTCATCATCCTTTTAGGACCCTCCATTAAATATTTCCAGCAATGATCGAAAATGAAATGCTCCACTTCCCCTGAATTGTATAACTCAACAAAATCACCACCATACCAAAAAAGTACTCAGCTATATTAAAATATTAATTAAGCTATAAGTAAATTTACATGGATAAAAAATATGGTGTAATTTAATTCTTACCAATTTCACCACACCTTAGTTGTTTTTGCCTCTTTAATGCACTCAGCATATCTCGTGCATGCCTTGTTGATTACGCTAATATGTTATTTTAAACAGTTTGGTGTTCTAGTAGTACCTAGAGGAGGTGTGCATAGCTCCATGAATTTCTTGTGAATTCGGTTTCACAGGATTTTGTTTGATTGACTCACTAAATCCTATTATCTCTACTAATAGGAACATAAGCATGACATAATGATATATCTTCTTTATCATATAGTTAGAACCTTTTACAATTTTTTTTGTGTTAGCCATGTTATCATGTGCTAAAAAAATAAGATTCAAAAAAATTGTTAGTAAATTGAAATAAAACATTACAATATATATTTAACAAAAGTAAAAGACTAAAAGTAAATCATTCAAAATAAATATATAAAATCTTAATAGTATAAATAAAAAAGGACTAAGAATTATAGAAAATTTAAAAGAAGGACTAATATGTAATTATTTTTATTATATATATTAAAACCAAATCAATGTATTCATTCCATAAATCTATATTTTTCTCAACCCTAACCGCCCGTTGATCTTCTTCTCGATCCTCCAACATCTTCGTTCTACTTTTTCCTTATATTATACTCAGAAAATACAAAATAAAAGGTTGTCTCTTACAGATATACCTCATTGGGCTCAAAGAAATCATCACACAACTATATGAACAACATTGAAGGGAGATCAGTTTGAACAACCTTTCCTTGTTCAAACTCTATCAACAAACAGAGACTCGATTATATTTGAAGATACATATCTATCTACCAATACAAATCTCTCTACAACCGTATTTCAATATCTCATTATATAATTTTGGTAAGATATAAATATGCTTTACTTGAATAAAAAATATTATGTATATTTTTTTAATCAGCGAATGAATTGCATGTTGATTGATAAATGTCTATAATCTGATTTTTTTTGCATTATGTAATTCTTCACAAATAATAATATTGATTGTAATGTTTCATATATTTTTTTGTAAATGATAATCAGAGTTGGTTAAATTTTGTTGTTCTATTTTTTATACTAATTCTGCAGGTTTTCAATTCTTTTGGCAGCAGATGAGTATGTAACCATTGGTCAAGATTAACAAAAAAAATTACTTATCTATGGTCTTCAAAAACTGCATGGGTGTTGGGCTTTTTGATAGTTGTACTTTTGGGTCTTCAAATCTAATATTTTAAAATCCCATTGGTAAATGTCCTTGAGTAGGTAGAAAGTGGCATATTAGTTTCGTTGTTGTTGGAGAACTTGGAACTTTATAGAAATTCAACTAGGATTTATGTATTATTCTCACGAAATATAGACTCCAAGAGATACCTTTATCTAATAGGATATGACCAGAATTCTCATTGATTATATTTCATGAATTTCCAAAGTTGAAAATGATATTTTACCTAATAATAATTTTTGAGATTCTTATTATATTGTGACTTAATATTTTTTTAGCGAGTGCTCTATATTTCAAAATTATTTTGACATGTAGTTTTTTCATCATTCCTATAATTATCTTTACTAAAATACATTTGAATTTTCTAATCTTGGTTAGAGTTACCTATCCTTCCAATTATGTTAACAAAGAGTAATTCTTTTATATATGGTTCGAACATGTATAAAAACCATATAAACAAAAAAAAAAATTAATAATTTTACTAAGAGTCCAACATAATCTCTTGCCAATGTGTTGTTAGTGTTACCCACTTCATTAGTTTTAATATTTGTTAAGTCAATACACTTTGTAAGAGTTTTAGTTGAATTAAATAAAATTAAAAGTATTAGTTTAAGAAACTTATTAGTCTAGGGTTTAATGGCAATCATTTATTATCTCCTAATTTATAATAATAAATTCTTCAATTTTCTTATTTTTGGATTTATATCTCTATTTACAAAACAAACAGTTTTGAAGTAATGTCATATAATTATTTTTACACATATCTTTTTCTTGAATTTGAGATATATTTCTCCACGAATAAAGGACATATGAATAAAATTAAGGAGAATAAAAAAAATCTATTTCAACATCCCAAGATGGATGATGGGTAAACCATTTTCTTTTTAATCATGATTTATTTATATTTGACCATTTTATGTCTAATTTAAGATAAGAAATTTATAAAAAAATTGAATTTTGATTATATACATAAACCATTTATATTCTTGAAATTATCTTTTTTTTTTCTCTACTTAATTGAAGTTTAGTAAATAATACTTAGAAATAAATAAAATAAAAATATTTATTCTATTTTATGCATATGTTATAGATTATTTATTGAACTATTTATATATTTGACAGAAAAAGATTGGTGGCCATGTCATTTCAAAAAATTAAACAATCATGAACAATATGTGTTGTGAGATTGGTAAGTTTTATCTCTCCCATGAAATATTATATACCTAATTAAAATAACTTTAGTATTAATAAATCATGAAAATATATGTTTTTCTTTCTACTAGCGGGAAGGCTTAGCTACAACAAATTTGCCACTTAACTATCTACCCAAGTGTAATTTGGGTAAATTAAGTCATATTTTGAGGTTCTTTAAGGTTCTACTGCATATTATTTATCAGTAAGCTAGTTTGGGTGTTTATTTTTCCAATTTTTAAGCCTTATAACTTATAATGTTCACAAATGGCATAACAATTCTTTTTTCTTGTGTTTTCTTAGATTTCTGCCCATATTATTAGGGTTATAAGTATTTTCCATCTCACTATTAAAAGAGTTTATATCTCTAGGCATATTAGTTTTAATGATTATTTTCTATTTTTTTCAAAAATTTCCTATAAAGCTCTTTAATCTATTAGTTTTCAAGTATCTTCCAACAGTTACCATCTTACTTGTTACTAATTATGTGTCTGTGACCTTAGCTTCTAGTCTTCTATGTAAAAAAGAGCTTCTCCCACTAGCTTCTCTTTTGTATCTAAACAGATAATCCATCTTCTAGCGAGTCTCTTATATGATGGGATTAAACAATTTGTTAGGAGAATTGATTACTCATTTTGGAAGTTAATGGTTTAAAGGAGAATAAACTAAAACATAGATACCCTACTTATATACTTGGATTTAGTCCAGTTATATGTCTGACAATTATTTTCTCTTATAATTTGAAACACGTGTTAGATTACTCCATGCAATCATCCATAATTATGATCCAAACAAAATGTATTTCCTATAATCATGCTTTCTTCTATTTCATTTGGCTTTAATTTCTTTTGGTGTATTTTATATTAATGTCTTACTATTTGTGACTTATATCTTGAATGCTTGAAAGTATCATGTTCCGACAAAAAAATAAGATTATGTGATAAGTAGTTCTCTTACTAGTCTTTGAATAATAGAAGGGCATATTTATATCTTGTAGTTTTTCGATTATGTTATATTTACAGTTTTATATTGAATTTGTAGTACTATATGAGAACCAGAATTTGCAAATTTGGTTATAAATGCAAATTTCACCATCAGAGGACTGTATACCCGATGAAATTCAACATTTATGGTTTCCCGATGCGACATGTTATTGTTAATTATTTCTATTGTGTTTTTTTATTGGTTATTTTATAAAAGTATCTAAATAATGAAATTTTTTTACAGGGTGAACCAGAATGTGATTTATATATAAACAGGGAATGTAGGTTTGGTGTTTCCTGCAAGTTTCACAATCCACAACCTCCTTTTTATCGAATCTCAAGCTCAGCGATTTGGAGTATTGTATATGGTTCCTGATTATGGGGTTTTGCTGCATCCCTATTGAAGTTTGGCCATGTGGGCCACTTATCTGGTAAGCAAATGGTTTTGAAATTGAAAATCACAATACATTCTTTGTTAAGAGTAGTTAATTAACTTTCAAACTTAAAACAATTATAGTTATACATGTATACTTATTTTTTTGTCAAATAGTGCAGGATCATATTATTCTAGTGGGTCCTACACTACCCATATGCTTCTTATTCAACTAGTCCAGCTGGTACAATGCAATAGTTGGTGACTTTTCAGGGAAACCAGTTTTCAGTGTTAATCTTTTCTTCTTCTTGTGTTTATATCTCTATGTGCTTATGAATCAAAGAATTATCTCTAGTTTTGATTGTTGTGCATATTCATATTTTATCTTTATGAATGTCTTATATATTGTTTTGTGACCTTTTTAACTTTTACTATCATGTCAACTCAATCTAGTTTCAAGTGGCACCTTCGAGAAGAAAATGATTTTAGATTATGTTCAAGGAACCAATGATTATATATTTTCTTTGTGTCTTTTTTCCTTATCAGGTACCATCGCGAGGAATTACTCTTATCATTAGCCATTGCGCAATGGATTAGAATACTACATCTCCTTGGATGTTTATTATATTTTTCTAATTGATTTTATGGTTTTCTCCTACTCTCCTAACTAGATGAAACTAATTTTCAGATGGGGTTTAATTTAGATTCTTAGGTGGTTTTTATACTTCATCATTATAGTGTTGTTAGTTAAGAGAGTAGGAAACATTAAATATAAGAATTGGGGAAGTATTGTGAAAGATGTAATACTCTATTAAACTTATTGATCATTTTTTTAACAAAACT
The DNA here is from genome assembly GCA_029959085.1 of Nemophila menziesii. Taxonomy (NCBI): domain Eukaryota; kingdom Viridiplantae; phylum Streptophyta; class Magnoliopsida; order Boraginales; family Hydrophyllaceae; genus Nemophila; species Nemophila menziesii. The sequence continues at coordinate 212,157 of JARWIR010000160.1, forward strand.
TTTCTTGATGTATGTCTCTTACAAGATGAAAAGTAATTTGATATTGCTTATATTCAATTGTGCATTTTTCACTTATACTCAACTTCAATTCCTATAATAATGATTTTTTTGTTTTCTTTTTGCTTTAATTTTATACTTTGTTCATTATTTCTAAATACCAAGTACAGTTTTTATATTACACATGTGGGACTGGTACAATAGTTTGTAGTTATTCTTGAGCATTTATGGTGTATTTTATATGAATATCTTTGTATTTGTTAACTATAGCATGTATGCTAGTAACTATCATGTGATGAGTACTTTCTTGCTATTCTTTGATTAAAAATCATCTATTAAATTGTAACATATATCCTATGTTTTTTAATATTATTGGACTTAGACTTTAATATATTATGTTTAGTAATCTTGCTATTTGTTATAAAATATTTAACCTCAATTTTCAATAATTTGGTTTCTCTCTCTCTCTTGCATTCAAATCTTATTCAATTGTGTGATTTCTTGTTTACTACATTTTTAGGAAAATCTTATACATCCAAATATATAAGATGGAAAAACCTGATTATATAATAGAAAAATAAGGTTTTCATGGAGATTCTAGGATGTAATAGAAGAAAATATTTATTTATGCAAGTTTGTGTTTATTGCAAATATCATCATCCAAGAATTGGATCCTAATGAAATTCAACTTCTATGGTTACCCATTGTGACATGTGTTTATCTCTATTTAATTATTTCTTTTGTGTTTTGTATTTGTTTATTTCATAATATTATTTAAATAATGAAAACTAATGTGTTTTGGTATAATAATCACTTTACATTCTTTGTCAAGATATATTAATGCACTTTCAAATGTTAAAATTGTAACTATACAGTTATACTAAATTTTTGTCCAAATGGTGCAAGCTACCTAATTATAGTGTCATTTTGGTGGGGCCGACACAACCATGTGCTTTTTTACTACGGGTCCTTCTAATACAATACAATAAATGTGACTTTACTTGTTCTAACACTAAAGTAAGAGTTTATGGGAACTACATCTTAGTCTTGATTTGTTCTTTTTTTTATGTATGATGGTATAATCGTTAAATTGAGAAATCTTGAATGAATAATTATGTAAAAGTAGTTTTTAGTGTTTCTCTTTTATCCTTTTTGTGTTTATATATAGTTTTGACTATTTTCGTGTTCATCTTACATCTTAATGAATGTTTAACATGGTTGTACATGATGTTTTGTGACCTTTTTAAATTTCACTATTCATGGCACCTAAATCTTGTGTAAAGTGGCACCCTCTTCGAGAAAATTAATTCAGTAAGATGCCATAATATCTATGGATTATTGCAAGGAACCAAGGACTATATATTTCATTCGCGTCTTTTTGCACTTAGAAGTGCCATCACAAGGAGAATTATTTGATGTATTTGAGGTATTCTGAAATCGAAAACCATGCCAAGACCCTTGTTCGCATAGGCACTCCGATGCTCAAAATTACTATAATGTTCTACGATATTCTTAATATTCTAGAAATATGGATATTATTCGATGTGTAATTGCCAGAATATATTTATAAGAGAAAAATAGAAGATGTACAAATTGTTCTGTATAAATTTGCTATGTTTAGACCCTCTTGCTCCATACATGAAGTTTATAGGGTGTGCGGATTAGACTTGTCATGGTTTCACATATAATCTTGTTTCAGGCCCGTATTATAATATTATGGTTTATACATCGTGTTAAGATATTCCCTTCCTTCGCTAAACATATAGATAGGTTTTTCGTTCGGCTAATCTTTATACTACTCGAAATATGGGATTACCCTTGACATAGGATTCTAACCCCAATCATTCTATCTGCTTTAGTTCTTCCCTTATTAAATCTATTTAATATATATGTTTCTCGTTGTCTTATAACCTATTGGAGAAAATATGTTTATAATCACTCAAAAAAATAAGAAGCGACTAAAGAAAATGTGAGTCTTAACTGTCTAGTAAAAGGAAAATATATGGAAAAAGGAACTAAGCTAAGAATGATTAGTCAAGTGCAAAGATACACCAACAAGAACATCCTAAAGATCCAACTTAAGGCCTAAACACAAACATAGACATTAATGACATGATCAATAAAAGTACAAGGTTATTTACAGTTGTACTCAACTACAAGTTTTATCATTATTGTCAGATAGCATGCAAGGAGAAGAAAACGATAAGAGTGAAGCCGAGCTTCAGTGTTAGCAATCTCAAGTATATATAGAACGAGAGAGAATTTAGTTGTTCTCAACTTTCAATCACGGCAATGTTAGGAATTTGCAATTATGTTACATTCCATGAATTTGACATTTAATCTCATGCTACCTTCTATGTTAAAGTTTATTTATACTTGAGTAGTTTTATAACATGCTAAGAGTTTAGACAAGTCGATAGCTTTACAAGGTTAAAGAATTTAGAGGTTAGAATATGTCAAATTTGTGTACTAACGAAAAGTTGTGGCAACTTGGTAGTTAATTAATACTTTATGGATCATATTATAAACATTTTAATTGAATTTACTTGTGTAGGCTTCATGTAGTTCCTTTTATCAAAGAGTTGCTTCTTTTGACTCAGATATGTATTTTTTTCAAATAATTTTTGGAAGTCTGTTTACAGATTTAAAGCGAGTTCGAGCTAAACGGTCTTATATTTAACTCAATAAGTAATTTTCAAAATCATGAAGGAACTAAAAGATAAACTAAAAGATATCCTACTGCTATGCATTTTAAATATAATTGGGGGGGTGTGCAGTGCTCATTTTAGTAAATTATTTATTAAAAAATTGGGTAACATTATATTTTGTTTAAAACCTGTTGTATAACATTTGAGCTTATTAAAAAAATTTCCTAATATGTGGATTAACAGGAGCCGATCTTCTAGCGAAAGAGGCCAGACACAGGGTATCCAAACTCTTCGTCAACATGGACACCATGTTGATTCAGTTCTCGAATTTAGGCATCGGTTAATTAATAGGTTTTTTATGTTTTACTTCCGTACCCATCCACAAAAAAAATATCACATGTACCTCTTTTATGCACGCCGGGTATAGTCTCATTGACCGGATTATTCGGCTAGAAGAAGTTGGTGTGACATTTGCATTATAATTGCTTCAGAGGCTAATTGAAATGACCAAAATACATATCCACCAATTTATAATTCCATGATTTGCGGAAATGATAAATAAATTTCTGAATGATTTGTAACAACTTTTATATATAACTAATAGATTGATTTTTACTTTTTTATATATGATTCAATTATGAATTTTTCATAATCTATTATACTTACTTAAATTCATTTTAGCCCAAGTATCTTTGGGGACCAATGTTGCAATTAAATAGTATTATAAACTTACGATTGAGGCATGATATTAAGAGTTTATAAGAAACGTTGTAAAATTCTTTCACACCTCAATTGTAAGTTTATACTACTATTTAGATTTGCACAATCTATTATATATACTTAAATTCATTTATAATCTCATGATAACAGGGACCAATACTGCAATTAAGAGTTGCATATATCAAATATTTAATTATTGATTTATTTATTCTTATTGTTATTGTAGTTGAAGATTTTAATTTTCTTATTTACGAGTTACAACTTTACCAAATCACACACAACCAATATAGGTAGTTCATTAACTTCAACAGTTCAAATAGAGCAAGAGAACTATACCTCCTCATGTGATTTCCGAAATTACGATTAATTGATTTATTTTTTTCACGAAGTGTCTTCAGTCACGGGCAATACCTAGTATATATATAAGTGATGGTTTTGAATTGTTAAGATGGATGCCTGGTCCAGGTTGCTTATTTTCAATCTTTAATGAGCCTATTGCCCGAATTTCTAATCTTCAACCTTTGATGGGTCTGTTGTCATCAAACCAGTTGTGGACCTTATACGTCTTGTTATATCCTAAATTGATAAAATAAAATTTGTTATATCTATAGAATATACGAAGGCTAGAACCTTGGAGCTACCCTTAATTAACTATATATCTTACCAAAATTTATAGTATATATATAATTTGGGTGATAAAATTATAGGGTTCAAATATTCTCTAAGAATGTTTAGATTTTGAAATCTTTAACCATATCCTCATTGTTTGAATTTTAAAGAAGAGGCCCCAAAATGTCTAGACGATTAAGGACCAATAGGTTTGGTTAATTCTTCTAACTAGTTATCTCAAAGATATTGGTGCTTATAATTAATGTGTTAATGTTGAAACTAGTATTTCCAATCGAAATGGCTTTCATCAAAATAAGAGAAATCATTGATAGTGTAATCATTCTCCATGAATCTCAAAATAAAATTAAGAGAATGAACCCCGACAGAAAGCAGCTGAATGATGAATTAAATTCTATTGAATAACTTATGTTCAAAATAGATAAATTGAATTATGAATTTGTATCAATTGTATCACACAAAACGGATTTATTCACCCTTTCTTCTGCTCGTCAACTGAAACTCGTCAAGGAAACTATTAGTCACTTTACCTTTTTCATATGGCTACTCAAGCTCTAACTAGTATGGTTATAGAGAAATTGAGTGGAAACTCTTAAATGATTATGTATTGTCACGTCCTTCCCCATCTTTATTCTTTCTCTTTGTTTGCAAAATATATAATTTAATTCCTAAAAAGCAACATCCTTGATTCACATTTTCGGAGTCCATATACAATTATTGTTTTGCCTCCCATCAATCATTGAATCAAAACAAGTTTGTCAAGTAATTTGGTCTTGACCTAAACGAATGTAATGAAGCATCCATTCTTGAAGTGGTTAAAGGGGGTTTAGCTAACTCTCTTAGTATCCTATATCAGCTGATATAGTATAACACACATATTTTATAGGACAGCGCCGTGTTAGTTCCTAAGCATAATATAGATGACGGGGTGAATAGATTGTGTGTATTTATTTGTAATTAAAAATTGATAGATAAACGTATTTGTATAATTTTTATACAATGGATTCAAGTTCTATGATATGCAAGTCTGTAAAGTAAACACAAAATAATTATGTGTGGCTCCGTCTAATGTTCGTTATCATTATGATGTGTACACTTTTATTTAGGGATGGTTTCACACTAAACACAAGTTATCTAAAAAGGTGTTTATAAAGTTTTAAATGTTTTATCACTATCAAAACTTCTTTCAAAATACCTTGTAAAACACTTTGTGATTACCTTGATCAGAAGCTTCTTACCAACAAACTAAGAGACTTCAATGGTATTCTTAGTTTTTCTTTCCCACATAGACTTCTCAAGTTATCACAAAACGTAGGAATGAACGAATCGTTCCCAGTACGCATATCCATCATCAACACTATCTTATAGTCTTTAGGTTTGTTATTAGTTAATAATATTAAGTCATTAGTAGTTAGTAAAAATCATCAACTATTTTAGTTTGTATGTTTAGTTACTTTCTCGAATATTACAACCTCTTTATTTAATTCAGATAATTAGTAAGACAATCCATGTTGTGATGATTAAGTTACTGTTTTACTACTTGTAATGGTCTATAAACCTACGGAGAATGTGTGATTTGCATGTAACAGCTACCTCAATCGTTCTTTTAGAAAACCACTGATGGTATAGGAGCGATATTAAGAGTTGGAATTTTTTTTTATCTTTGGTAGAGTATGTAAATCTTGATTACTGTGTGTGGAACTCAAATCCAACCTATATTATTAAATATTTCCTTTTAGACTCATCGAAGAAGCAGAAAATTCATTCATGGCTTACGAGAACTTATGTAGACGAAAATCGAAACAAGGTTTGGGTTTATATGTTAGGATATGTGCATCTTTAGTTGAATGTCATTATATCAATTATTTGATGCCTTGATTCTGTAGGATTTGTTTGTGTGTTAGGCGAGAGCTCCACCTGATTAACTAATTATATTTGACATGGAGATGTAGATGGATATGGAGTAGGAGTTAAATTAGTACCTAATTCATTCAAAATTTCTCTCCATGCATACATGTTCATAACTAGAGAATTGTTCTCGAGACTCATCATCCTTTTAGGACCCTCCATTAAATATTTCCAGCAATGATCGAAAATGAAATGCTCCACTTCCCCTGAATTGTATAACTCAACAAAATCACCACCATACCAAAAAAGTACTCAGCTATATTAAAATATTAATTAAGCTATAAGTAAATTTACATGGATAAAAAATATGGTGTAATTTAATTCTTACCAATTTCACCACACCTTAGTTGTTTTTGCCTCTTTAATGCACTCAGCATATCTCGTGCATGCCTTGTTGATTACGCTAATATGTTATTTTAAACAGTTTGGTGTTCTAGTAGTACCTAGAGGAGGTGTGCATAGCTCCATGAATTTCTTGTGAATTCGGTTTCACAGGATTTTGTTTGATTGACTCACTAAATCCTATTATCTCTACTAATAGGAACATAAGCATGACATAATGATATATCTTCTTTATCATATAGTTAGAACCTTTTACAATTTTTTTTGTGTTAGCCATGTTATCATGTGCTAAAAAAATAAGATTCAAAAAAATTGTTAGTAAATTGAAATAAAACATTACAATATATATTTAACAAAAGTAAAAGACTAAAAGTAAATCATTCAAAATAAATATATAAAATCTTAATAGTATAAATAAAAAAGGACTAAGAATTATAGAAAATTTAAAAGAAGGACTAATATGTAATTATTTTTATTATATATATTAAAACCAAATCAATGTATTCATTCCATAAATCTATATTTTTCTCAACCCTAACCGCCGTTGATCTTCTTCTCGATCCTCCAACATCTTCGTTCTACTTTTTCCTTATATTATACTCAGAAAATACAAAATAAAAGGTTGTCTCTTACAGATATACCTCATTGGGCTCAAAGAAATCATCACACAACTATATGAACAACATTGAAGGGAGATCAGTTTGAACAACCTTTCCTTGTTCAAACTCTATCAACAAACAGAGACTCGATTATATTTGAAGATACATATCTATCTACCAATACAAATCTCTCTACAACCGTATTTCAATATCTCATTATATAATTTTGGTAAGATATAAATATGCTTTACTTGAATAAAAAATATTATGTATATTTTTTTAATCAGCGAATGAATTGCATGTTGATTGATAAATGTCTATAATCTGATTTTTTTTGCATTATGTAATTCTTCACAAATAATAATATTGATTGTAATGTTTCATATATTTTTTTGTAAATGATAATCAGAGTTGGTTAAATTTTGTTGTTCTATTTTTTATACTAATTCTGCAGGTTTTCAATTCTTTTGGCAGCAGATGAGTATGTAACCATTGGTCAAGATTAACAAAAAAAATTACTTATCTATGGTCTTCAAAAACTGCATGGGTGTTGGGCTTTTTGATAGTTGTACTTTTGGGTCTTCAAATCTAATATTTTAAAATCCCATTGGTAAATGTCCTTGAGTAGGTAGAAAGTGGCATATTAGTTTCGTTGTTGTTGGAGAACTTGGAACTTTATAGAAATTCAACTAGGATTTATGTATTATTCTCACGAAATATAGACTCCAAGAGATACCTTTATCTAATAGGATATGACCAGAATTCTCATTGATTATATTTCATGAATTTCCAAAGTTGAAAATGATATTTTACCTAATAATAATTTTTGAGATTCTTATTATATTGTGACTTAATATTTTTTTAGCGAGTGCTCTATATTTCAAAATTATTTTGACATGTAGTTTTTTCATCATTCCTATAATTATCTTTACTAAAATACATTTGAATTTTCTAATCTTGGTTAGAGTTACCTATCCTTCCAATTATGTTAACAAAGAGTAATTCTTTTATATATGGTTCGAACATGTATAAAAACCATATAAACAAAAAAAAAATTAATAATTTTACTAAGAGTCCAACATAATCTCTTGCCAATGTGTTGTTAGTGTTACCCACTTCATTAGTTTTAATATTTGTTAAGTCAATACACTTTGTAAGAGTTTTAGTTGAATTAAATAAAATTAAAAGTATTAGTTTAAGAAACTTATTAGTCTAGGGTTTAATGGCAATCATTTATTATCTCCTAATTTATAATAATAAATTCTTCAATTTTCTTATTTTTGGATTTATATCTCTATTTACAAAACAAACAGTTTTGAAGTAATGTCATATAATTATTTTTACACATATCTTTTTCTTGAATTTGAGATATATTTCTCCATGAATAAAGGACATATGAATAAAATTAAGGAGAATAAAAAAAATCTATTTCAACATCCCAAGATGGATGATGGGTAAACCATTTTCTTTTTAATCATGATTTATTTATATTTGACCATTTTATGTCTAATTTAAGATAAGAAATTTATAAAAAAAATTGAATTTTGATTATATACATAAACCATTTATATTCTTGAAATTATCTTTTTTTTTTCTCTACTTAATTGAAGTTTAGTAAATAATACTTAGAAATAAATAAAATAAAAATATTTATTCTATTTTATGCATATGTTATAGATTATTTATTGAACTATTTATATATTTGACAGAAAAAGATTGGTGGCCATGTCATTTCAAAAAATTAAACAATCATGAACAATATGTGTTGTGAGATTGGTAAGTTTTATCTCTCCCATGAAATATTATATACCTAATTAAAATAACTTTAGTATTAATAAATCATGAAAATATATGTTTTTCTTTCTACTAGCGGGAAGGCTTAGCTACAACAAATTTGCCACTTAACTATCTACCCAAGTGTAATTTGGGTAAATTAAGTCATATTTTGAGGTTCTTTAAGGTTCTACTGCATATTATTTATCAGTAAGCTAGTTTGGGTGTTTATTTTTCCAATTTTTAAGCCTTATAACTTATAATGTTCACAAATGGCATAACAATTCTTTTTTCTTGTGTTTTCTTAGATTTCTGCCCATATTATTAGGGTTATAAGTATTTTCCATCTCACTATTAAAAGAGTTTATATCTCTAGGCATATTAGTTTTAATGATTATTTTCTATTTTTTTCAAAAATTTCCTATAAAGCTCTTTAATCTATTAGTTTTCAAGTATCTTCCAACAGTTACCATCTTACTTGTTACTAATTATGTGTCTGTGACCTTAGCTTCTAGTCTTCTACGTAAAAAAGAGCTTCTCCCACTAGCTTCTCTTTTGTATCTAAACAGATAATCCATCTTCTAGCGAGTCTCTTATATGATGGGATTAAACAATTTGTTAGGAGAATTGATTACTCATTTTGGAAGTTAATGGTTTAAAGGAGAATAAACTAAAACATAGATACCCTACTTATATACTTGGATTTAGTCCAGTTATATGTCTGACAATTATTTTCTCTTATAATTTGAAACACGTGTTAGATTACTCCATGCAATCATCCATAATTATGATCCAAACAAAATGTATTTCCTATAATCATGCTTTCTTCTATTTCATTTGGCTTTAATTTCTTTTGGTGTATTTTATATTAATGTCTTACTATTTGTGACTTATATCTTGAATGCTTGAAAGTATCATGTTCCGACAAAAAAATAAGATTATGTGATAAGTAGTTCTCTTACTAGTCTTTGAATAATAGAAGGGCATATTTATATCTTGTAGTTTTTCGATTATGTTATATTTACAGTTTTATATTGAATTTGTAGTACTATATGAGAACCAGAATTTGCAAATTTGGTTATAAATGCAAATTTCACCATCAGAGGACTGTATACCCGATGAAATTCAACATTTATGGTTTCCCGATGCGACATGTTATTGTTAATTATTTCTATTGTGTTTTTTTATTGGTTATTTTATAAAAGTATCTAAATAATGAAATTTTTTTACAGGGTGAACCAGAATGTGATTTATATATAAACAGGGAATGTAGGTTTGGTGTTTCCTGCAAGTTTCACAATCCACAACCTCCTTTTTATCGAATCTCAAGCTCAGCGATTTGGAGTATTGTATATGGTTCCTGATTATGGGGTTTTGCTGCATCCCTATTGAAGTTTGGCCATGTGGGCCACTTATCTGGTAAGCAAATGGTTTTGAAATTGAAAATCACAATACATTCTTTGTTAAGAGTAGTTAATTAACTTTCAAACTTAAAACAATTATAGTTATACATGTATACTTATTTTTTTGTCAAATAGTGCAGGATCATATTATTCTAGTGGGTCCTACACTACCCATATGCTTCTTATTCAACTAGTCCAGCTGGTACAATGCAATAGTTGGTGACTTTTCAGGGAAACCAGTTTTCAGTGTTAATCTTTTCTTCTTCTTGTGTTTATATCTCTATGTGCTTATGAATCAAAGAATTATCTCTAGTTTTGATTGTTGTGCATATTCATATTATATCTTTATGAATGTCTTATATATTGTTTTGTGACCTTTTTAACTTTTACTATCATGTCAACTCAATCTAGTTTCAAGTGGCACCTTCGAGAAGAAAATGATTTTAGATTATGTTCAAGGAACCAATGATTATATATTTTCTTTGTGTCTTTTTTCCTTATCAGGTACCATCGCGAGGAATTACTCTTATCATTAGCCATTGCGCAATGGATTAGAATATTACATCTCCTTGGATGTTTATTATATTTTTCTAATTGATTTTATGGTTTTCTCCTACTCTCCTAACTAGATGAAACTAATTTTCAGATGGGGTTTAATTTAGATTCTTAGGTGGTTTTTATACTTCATCATTATAGTGTTGTTAGTTAAGAGAGTAGGAAACATTAAATATAAGAATTAGGGAAGTATTGTGAAAGATGTAATACTCTATTAAACTTATTGATCATTTTTTTAACAAAACTTTTCTTGATGTATGTCTCTTACAAGATGAAAAGTAATTTGATATTGCTTATATTCAATTGTGCATTTTTCACTTATACTCAACTTCAATTCCTATAATAATGATTTTTTTGTTTTCTTTTTGCTTTAATTTTATACTTTGTTCATTATTTCTAAATACCAAGTACAGTTTTTATATTACACATGTGGGACTGGTACAATAGTTTGTAGTTATTCTTGAGCATTTATGGTGTATTTTATATGAATATCTTTGTATTTGTTAACTATAGCATGTACGCTAGTAACTATCATGTGATGAGTACTTTCTTGCTATTCTTTGATTAAAAATCATCTATTAAATTGTAACATATATCCTATGTTTTTTAATATTATTGGACTTAGACTTTAATATATTATGTTTAGTAATCTTGCTATTTGTTATAAAATATTTAACCTCAATTTTCAATAATTTGGTTTCTCTCTCTCTCTCTTGCATTCAAATCTTATTCAATTGTGTGATTTCTTGTTTACTACATTTTTAGGAAAATCTTATACATCCAAATATATAAGATGGAAAAACCTGATTATATAATAGAAAAAGAAGGTTTTCATGGAGATTCTAGGATGTAATAGAAGAAAATATTTATTTATGCAAGTTTGTGTTTATTGCAAATATCATCATCCAAGAATTGGATCCTAATGAAATTCGACTTCTATGGTTACCCATTGTGACATGTGTTTATCTCTATTTAATTATTTCTTTTGTGTTTTGTATTTGTTTATTTCATAATATTATTTAAATAATGAAAACTAATGTGTTTTGGTATAATATTCACTTTACATTCTTTGTCAAGATATATTAATGCACTTTCAAATGTTAAAATTGTAACTATACAGTTATACTAAATTTTTGTCCAAATGGTGCAAGCTACCTAATTATAGTGTCATTTTGGTGGGGCCGACACAACCATGTGCTTTTTTACTACGGGTACTTCTAATACAATACAATAAATGTGACTTTACTTGTTCTAACACTAAAGTAAGAGTTTATGGGAACTACATCTTAGTCTTGATTTGTTCTTTTTTTTATGTATGATGGTATAATCGTTAAATTGAGAAATCTTGAATGAATAATTATGTAAAACTAGTTTTTAGTGTTTCTCTTTTATCCTTTTTGTGTTTATATATAGTTTTGACTATTTTCGTGTTCATCTTACATCTTAATGAATGTTTAACATGGTTGTACATGATGTTTTGTGACCTTTTTAAATTTCACTATTCATGGCACCTAAATCTTGTGTAAAGTGGCACCCTCTTCGAGAAAATTAATTCAGTAAGATGCCATAATATCTATGGATTATTGCAAGGAACCAAGGACTATATATTTCATTCACGTCTTTTTGCACTTAGAAGTGTCATCACAAGGAGAATTATTTGATGTATTTGAGGTATTCTGAAATCGAAAACCATGCCAAGACCCTTGTTCGCATAGGCACTCCGATGCTCAAAATTACTATAATGTTCTACGATATTCTTAATATTCTAGAAATATGGATATTATTCGATGTGTAATTACCAGAATATATTTATAAGAGAAAAATAGAAGATGTACAAATTGTTCTGTATAAATTTGCTATGTTTAGACCCTCTTGCTCCATACATGAAGTTTATAGGGTGTGCGGATTAGACTTGTCATGGTTGCACATATAATCTTGTTTCAGGCCCGTATTATAATATTATGGTTTATACATCGTGTTAAGATATTCCCTTCCTTCGCTAAACATATAGATAGGTTTTTCGTTCGGCTAATCTTTATACTACTCGAAATATGGGATTACCCTTGACATAGGATTCTATCCACAATCATTCTATCTGCTTTAGTTCTTCCCTTATTAAATCTATTTAATATATATGTTTCTCGTTGTCTTATAACCTATTGGAGAAAATATGTTTATAATCACTCAAAAAAATAAGAAGCGACTAAAGAAAATGTGAGTCTTAACTGTCTAGTAAAAGGAAAATATATGGAAAAAGGAACTAATCTAAGAATGATTATTCAAGTGCAAAGATACACCAACAAGAACATCCTAAAGATCCAACTTAAGGCCTAAACACAAACATAGACATGAATGACATGATCAATAAAAGTACAAGGTTAGTTACAGTTGTACTCAACTACAAGTTTTATCATTATTGTCAGATAGCATGCAAGGAGAAGAAAACGATAAGAGTGAAGCCGAGCTTCAGTGTTAGCAATCTCAAGTATATATAGAACGAGAGAGAATTTAGTTGTTCTCAACTTTCAATCACGGCAATGTTAGGAATTTGCAGTTATGTTACATTCCATGAATTTGACATTTAATCTCATGCTACCTTCTATGTTAAAGTTTGTTTATACTTGAGTAGTTTTATAACATGCTAAGAGTTTAGACAATTCGATAGCTTTACAAGGTTAAAGAATTTAGAGGTTAGAATATGTCAAATTTGTGTACTAACGAAAAGTTGTGGCAACTTGGTAGTTAATTAATACTTTATGGATCATATTATAAACATTTTAATTGAATTTACTTGTGTAGGCTTCATGTAGTTCCTTTTATCAAAGAGTTGCTTCTTTTGACTCAGATATGTATTTTTTTCAAATAATTTTTGGAAGTCTGTTTACAGATTTAAAGCGAGTTCGGGCTAAACGGTCTTATATTTAACTCAATAAGTAATTTTCAAAATCATGAAGGAACTAAAAGATAAACTAAAAGATATCCTACTGCTATGCATTTTAAATATAATTGGGGGGTGTGCAGTGCTCATTTTAGTAAATTATTTATTAAAAAATTGGGTAACATTATATTTTGTTTAAAACCTGTTGTATAACATTTGAGCTTATTAAAAAAAATTCCTAATATGTGGATTAACAGGAGCCGATCTTCTAGCGAAAGAGGCCAGACACAGGGTATCCAAACTCTTCGTCAACATGGACACCATGTTGATTCAGTTCTCGAATTTAGGCATCGGTTAATTAATAGGTTTTTTATGTTTTACTTCCGTACCCATCCACAAAAAAAATATCACATGTACCTCTTTTATGCACGCCGGGTATAGTCTCATTGACCGGATTATTCGGCTAGAAGAAGTTGGTGTGACATTTGCATTATAATTGCTTCAGAGGCTAATTGAAATGACCAAAATACATATCCACCAATTTATAATTTCATGATTTGCGGAAATGATAAATAAATTTCTGAATGATTTGTAACAACTTTTATATATAACTAATAGATTGATTTTTAATTTTTTATATATGATTCAATTATGAATTTTTCATAATCTATTATACTTACTTAAATTCATTTTAGCCCAAGTATCTTTGGGGACCAATGTTGCAATTAAATAGTATTATAAACTTACGATTGAGGCATAATATTAAGAGTTTATAAGAAACGTTGTAAAATTCTTTCACACCTCAATCGTAAGTTTATACTACTATTTAGATTTGCACAATCTATTATATATACTTAAATTCATTTATAATCTCATGATAACAGGGACCAATACTGCAATTAAGAGTTGCATATATCAAATATTTAATTATTGATTTATTTATTCTTATTGTTATTGTAGTTGAAGATTTTAATTTTCTTATTTACGAGTTACAACTTTACCAAATCACACACAACCAATATAGGTAGTTCATTAACTTCAACAGTTCAAATAGAGCAAGAGAACTATACCTCCTCATGTGATTTCCGAAATTACGATTAATTGATTTATTTTTTTCACGAAGTGTCTTCAGTCACGGGCAATACCTAGTATATATATAAGTGATGGTTTTGAATTGTTAAGATGGATGCCTGGTCCAGGTTGCTTATTTTCAATCTTTAATGAGCCTATTGCCCGAATTTCTAATCTTCAACCTTTGATGGGTCTGTTGTCATCAAACCAGTTGTGGACCTTATACGTCTTGTTATATCCTAAATTGATAAAATAAAATTTGTTATATCTATAGAATATACGAAGGCTAGAACCTTGGAGCTACCCTTAATTAACTATATATCTTACCAAAATTTATAGTATATATATAATTTGGGTGATAAAATTATAGGGTTCAAATATTCTCTAAGAATGTTTAGATTTTGAAATCTTTAACCATATCCTCATTGTTTGAATTTTAAAGAAGAGGCCCCAAAATGTCTAGACGATTAAGGACCAATAAGTTTGGTTAATTCTTCTAACTAGTTATCTCAAAGATATTGGTGCTTATAATTAATGTGTTAATGTTGAAACTAGTATTTCCAATCGAAATGGCTTTCATCAAAATAAGAGAAATCATTGATAGTGTAATCATTCTCCATGAATCTCGAAATAAAATTAAGAGAATGAACCCCGACAGAAAGCAGCTGAATGATGAATTAAATTCTATTGAATAACTTATGTTCAAAATAGATAAATTGAATTATGAATTTGTATCAATTGTATCACACAAAACGGATTTATTCACCCTTTCTTCTGCTCGTCAACTGAAACTCGTCAAGGAAACTATTAGTCACTTTACCTTTTTCATATGGCTACTCAAGCTCTAACTAGTATGGTTATAGAGAAATTGAGTGGAAACTCTTAAATGATTATGTATTGTCACGTCATTCCCCATCTTTATTCTTTCTCTTTGTTTGCAAAATATATAATTTAATTCCTAAAAAGCAACATCCTTGATTCACATTTTCGGAGTCCATATACAATTATTGTTTTGCCTCCCATCAATCATTGAATCAAAACAAGTTTGTCAAGTAATTTGGTCTTGACCTAAACGAATGTAATGAAGCATCCATTCTTGAAGTGGTTAAAAAGGTTTAGCTAACTATCTTAGTATCCTATATCAGCTGATATAGTATATCACACATATTTTATAGGACAGCGCCGTGTTAGTTCCTAAGCATAATATAGATGACGGGGTGAATAGATTGTGTGTATTTATTTGTAATTAAAAATTGATAGATAAACGTATTTGTATAATTTTTATACAATGGATTCAAGTTCTATGATATGCAAGTCTGTAAAGTAAACACAAAATAATTATGTGTGGCTCCGTCTAATGTTCGTTATCATTATGATGTGTACACTTTTATTTAGGGATGGTTTCACACTAAACACAAGTTATCTAAAAAGGTGTTTATAAAGTTTTAAATGTTTTATCACTATCAAAACTTCTTTCAAAATACCTTGTAAAACACTTTGTGATTACCTTGATCAGAAGCTTCTTACCAACAAACTAAGAGACTTCAATGGTATTCTTAGTTTTTCTTTCCCACATAGACTTCTCAAGTTATCACAAAACGTAGGAATGAACGAATCGTTCCCAGTACGCATATCCATCATCAACACTATCTTATAGTCTTTAGGTTTGTTATTAGTTAATAATATTAAGTCATTAGTAGTTAGTAAAAATCATCAACTATTTTAGTTTGTATGTTTAGTTACTTTCTTGAATATTGCAACCTCTTTATTTAATTCAGATAATTAGTAAGACAATCCATGTTGTGATGATTAAGTTACTGTTTTACTACTTGTAATAGTCTATAAACCTACGGAGAATGTGTGATTTGCATGTAACAGCTACCTCAATCGTTCTTTTAGAAAACCACTGATGGTATAGGAGCGATATTAAGAGTTGGAAATTTTTTATCTTTGGTAGAGCATGTAAATCTTGATTACTGTGTGTGGAACTCAAATCCAACCTATATTATTAAATATTTCCTTTTAGACTCATCGAAGAAGCAGAAAATTCATTCATGGCTTACGAGAACTTATGTAGACGAAAATCGAAACAAGGTTTGGGTTTATATGTTAGGATATGTGCATCTTTAGTTGAATGTCATTATATCAATTATTTGATGCCTTGATTCTGTAGGATTTGTTTGTGTGTTAGGCGAGAGCTCCACCTGATTAACTAATTATATTTGACATGGAGATGTAGATGGATATGGAGTAGGAGTTAAATTAGTACCTAATTCATTCAAAATTTCTCTCCATGCATACATGTTCATAACTAGAGAATTGTTCTCGAGACTCATCATCCTTTTAGGACCCTCCATTAAATATTTCCAGCAATGATCGAAAATGAAATGCTCCACTTCCCCTGAATTGTATAACTCAACAAAATCACCACCATACCAAAAAAGTACTCAGCTATATTAAAATATTAATTAAGCTATAAGTAAATTTACATGGATAAAAAATATGGTGTAATTTAATTCTTACCAATTTCACCACACCTTAGTTGTTTTTGCCTCTTTAATGCACTCAGCATATCTCGTGCATGCCTTGTTGATTACGCTAATATGTTATTTTAAACAGTTTGGTGTTCTAGTAGTACCTAGAGGAGGTGTGCATAGCTCCATGAATTTCTTGTGAATTCGGTTTCACAGGATTTTGTTTGATTGACTCACTAAATCCTATTATCTCTACTAATAGGAACATAAGCATGACATAATGATATATCTTCTTTATCATATAGTTAGAACCTTTTACAATTTTTTTTGTGTTAGCCATGTTATCACGTGCTAAAAAAATAAGATTCAAAAAAATTGTTAGTAAATTGAAATAAAACATTACAATATATATTTAACAAAAGTAAAAGACTAAAAGTAAATCATTCAAAATAAATATATAAAATCTTAATAGTATAAATAAAAAAGGACTAAGAATTATAGAAAATTTAAAAGAAGGACTAATATGTAATTATTTTTATTATATATATTAAAACCAAATCAATGTATTCATTCCATAAATCTATATTTTTCTCAACCCTAACCGCCGTTGATCTTCTTCTCGATCCTCCAACATATTCGTTCTACTTTTTCCTTATATTATACTCAGAAAATACAAAATAAAAGGTTGTCTCTCACAGATATACCTCATTGGGCTCAAAGAAATCATCACACAACTATATGAACAACATTGAAGGGAGATTAGTTTGAACAACCTTTCCTTGTTCAAACTCTATCAACAAACAGAGACTCGATTATATTTGAAGATACACTATCTACCAATACAAATCTCTCTACAACTGTATTTCAATATCTCATTATATAATTTTGGTAAGATATAAATACAATTTACTTGAATAAAAAATATTATGTATATTTTTTTAATCAGCGAATGAATTGCATGTTGATTGATAAATGTCTATAATCTGATTTTTTTTGCATTATGTAATTCTTCACAAATAATAATATTGATTGTAATGTTTCATATATTTTTTTGTAAATGATAATCAGAGTTGGTTAAATTTTGTTGTTCTATTTTTTATACTAATTCTGCAGGTTTTCAATTCTTTTGGCAGCAGATGAGTATGTAACCATTGGTCAAGATTAACAAAAAAAATTACTTATCTATGGTCTTCAAAAACTGCATGGGTGTTGGGCTTTTTGATAGTTGTACTTTTGGGTCTTCAAATCTAATATTTTAAAATCCCATTGGTAAATGTCCTTGAGTAGGTAGAAAGTGGCATATTAGTTTCGTTGTTGTTGGAGAACTTGGAACTTTATAGAAATTCAACTAGGATTTATGTATTATTCTCACGAAATATAGACTCCAAGAGATACCTTTATCTAATAGGATATGACCAGAATTCTCATTGATTATATTTCATGAATTTTCAAAGTTGAAAATGATATTTTACCTAATAATAATTTTTGAGATTCTTATTATATTGTGACTTAATATTTTTTTAGCGAGTGCTCTATATTTCAAAATTATTTTGACATGTAGTTTTTTCATCATTCCTATAATTATCTTTACTAAAATACATTTGAATTTTCTAATCTTGGTTAGAGTTACCTATCCATCCAATTATGTTAACAAAGAGTAATTCTTTTATATATGGTTCGAACATGTATAAAAACCATATAAACAAAAAAAAAATTAATAATTTTACTAAGAGTCCAACATAATCTCTTGCCAATGTGTTGTTAGTGTTACCCACTTCATTAGTTTTAATATTTGTTAAGTCAATACACTTTGTAAGAGTTTTAGTTGAATTAAATAAAATTAAAAGTATTAGTTTAAGAAACTTATTAGTCTAGGGTTTAATGGCAATCATTTATTATCTCCTAATTTATAATAATAAATTCTTCAATTTTCTTATTTTTGGATTTATATCTCTATTTACAAAACAAACAGTTTTGAAGTAATGTCATATAATTATTTTTACACATATCTTTTTCTTGAATTTGAGATATATTTCTCCATGAATAAAGGACATATGAATAAAATTAAGGAGAATAAAAAAAATCTATTTCAACATCCCAAGATGGATGATGGGTAAACCATTTTCTTTTTAATCATGATTTATTTATATTTGACCATTTTATGTCTAATTTAAGATAAGAAATTTATAAAAAAATTGAATTTTGATTATATACATAAACCATTTATATTCTTGAAATTATCTTTTTTTTTTCTCTACTTAATTGAAGTTTAGTAAATAATACTTAGAAATAAATAAAATAAAAATATTTATTCTATTTTATGCATATGTTATAGATTATTTATTGAACTATTTATATATTTGACAGAAAAAGATTGGTGGCCATGTCATTTCAAAAAATTAAACAATCATGAACAATATGTGTTGTGAGATTGGTAAGTTTTATCTCTCCCATGAAATATTATATACCTAATTAAAATAACTTTAGTATTAATAAATCATGAAAATATATGTTTTTCTTTCTACTAGCGGGAAGGCTTAGCTACAACAAATTTGCCACTTAACTATCTACCCAAGTGTAATTTGGGTAAATTAAGTCATATTTTGAGGTTCTTTAAGGTTCTACTGCATATTATTTATCAGTAAGCTAGTTTGGGTGTTTATTTTTCCAATTTTTAAGCCTTATAACTTATAATGTTCACAAATGGCATAACAATTCTTTTTTCTTGTGTTTTCTTAGATTTCTGCCCATATTATTAGGGTTATAAGTATTTTCCATCTCACTATTAAAAGAGTTTATATCTCTAGGCATATTAGTTTTAATGATTATTTTCTATTTTTTTCAAAAATTTCCTATAAAGCTCTTTAATCTATTAGTTTTCAAGTATCTTCCAACAGTTACCATCTTACTTGTTACTAATTATGTGTCTGTGACCTTAGCTTCTAGTCTTCTACGTAAAAAAGAGCTTCTCCCACTAGCTTCTCTTTTGTATCTAAACAGATAATCCATCTTCTAGCGAGTCTCTTATATGATGGGATTAAACAATTTGTTAGGAGAATTGATTACTCATTTTGGAAGTTAATGGTTTAAAGGAGAATAAACTAAAACATAGATACCCTACTTATATACTTGGATTTAGTCCAGTTATATGTCTGACAATTATTTTCTCTTATAATTTGAAACACGTGTTAGATTACTCCATGCAATCATCCATAATTATGATCCAAACAAAATGTATTTCCTATAATCATGCTTTCTTCTATTTCATTTGGCTTTAATTTCTTTTGGTGTATTTTATATTAATGTCTTACTATTTGTGACTTATATCTTGAATGCTTGAAAGTATCATGTTCCGACAAAAAAATAAGATTATGTGATAAGTAGTTCTCTTACTAGTCTTTGAATAATAGAAGGGCATATTTATATCTTGTAGTTTTTCGATTATGTTATATTTACAGTTTTATATTGAATTTGTAGTACTATATGAGAACCAGAATTTGCAAATTTGGTTATAAATGCAAATTTCACCATCAGAGGACTGTATACCCGATGAAATTCAACATTTATGGTTTCCCGATGCGACATGTTATTGTTAATTATTTCTATTGTGTTTTTTTATTGGTTATTTTATAAAAGTATCTAAATAATGAAATTTTTTTACAGGGTGAACCAGAATGTGATTTATATATAAACAGGGAATGTAGGTTTGGTGTTTCCTGCAAGTTTCACAATCCACAACCTCCTTTTTATCGAATCTCAAGCTCAGCGATTTGGAGTATTGTATATGGTTCCTGATTATGGGGTTTTGCTGCATCCCTATTGAAGTTTGGCCATGTGGGCCACTTATCTGGTAAGCAAATGGTTTTGAAATTGAAAATCACAATACATTCTTTGTTAAGAGTAGTTAATTAACTTTCAAACTTAAAACAATTATAGTTATACATGTATACTTATTTTTTTGTCAAATAGTGCAGGATCATATTATTCTAGTGGGTCCTACACTACCCATATGCTTCTTATTCAACTAGTCCAGCTGGTACAATGCAATAGTTGGTGACTTTTCAGGGAAACCAGTTTTCAGTGTTAATCTTTTCTTCTTCTTGTGTTTATATCTCTATGTGCTTATGAATCAAAGAATTATCTCTAGTTTTGATTGTTGTGCATATTCATATTTTATCTTTATGAATGTCTTATATATTGTTTTGTGACCTTTTTAACTTTTACTATCATGTCAACTCAATCTAGTTTCAAGTGGCACCTTCGAGAAGAAAATGATTTTAGATTATGTTCAAGGAACCAATGATTATATATTTTCTTTGTGTCTTTTTTCCTTATCAGGTACCATCGCGAGGAATTACTCTTATCATTAGCCATTGCGCAATGGATTAGAATATTACATCTCCTTGGATGTTTATTATATTTTTCTAATTGATTTTATGGTTTTCTCCTACTCTCCTAACTAGATGAAACTAATTTTCAGATGGGGTTTAATTTAGATTCTTAGGTGGTTTTTATACTTCATCATTATAGTGTTGTTAGTTAAGAGAGTAGGAAACATTAAATATAAGAATTAGGGAAGTATTGTGAAAGATGTAATACTCTATTAAACTTATTGATCATTTTTTTAACAAAACTTTTCTTGATGTATGTCTCTTACAAGATGAAAAGTAATTTGATATTGCTTATATTCAATTGTGCATTTTTCACTTATACTCAACTTCAATTCCTATAATAATGATTTTTTTGTTTTCTTTTTGCTTTAATTTTATACTTTGTTCATTATTTCTAAATACCAAGTACAGTTTTTATATTACACATGTGGGACTGGTACAATAGTTTGTAGTTATTCTTGAGCATTTATGGTGTATTTTATATGAATATCTTTGTATTTGTTAACTATAGCATGTACGCTAGTAACTATCATGTGATGAGTACTTTCTTGCTATTCTTTGATTAAAAATCATCTATTAAATTGTAACATATATCCTATGTTTTTTAATATTATTGGACTTAGACTTTAATATATTATGTTTAGTAATCTTGCTATTTGTTATAAAATATTTAACCTCAATTTTCAATAATTTGGTTTCTCTCTCTCTCTTGCATTCAAATCTTATTCAATTGTGTGATTTCTTGTTTACTACATTTTTAGGAAAATCTTATACATCCAAATATATAAGATGGAAAAACCTGATTATATAATAGAAAAAGAAGGTTTTCATGGAGATTCTAGGATGTAATAGAAGAAAATATTTATTTATGCAAGTTTGTGTTTATTGCAAATATCATCATCCAAGAATTGGATCCTAATGAAATTCAACTTCTATGGTTACCCATTGTGACATGTGTTTATCTCTATTTAATTATTTCTTTTGTGTTTTGTATTTGTTTATTTCATAATATTATTTAAATAATGAAAACTAATGTGTTTTGGTATAATATTCACTTTACATTCTTTGTCAAGATATATTAATGCACTTTCAAATGTTAAAATTGTAACTATACAGTTATACTAAATTTTTGTCCAAATGGTGCAAGCTACCTAATTATAGTGTCATTTTGGTGGGGCCGACACAACCATGTGCTTTTTTACTACGGGTCCTTCTAATACAATACAATAAATGTGACTTTACTTGTTCTAACACTAAAGTAAGAGTTTATGGGAACTACATCTTAGTCTTGATTTGTTCTTTTTTTTATGTATGATGGTATAATCGTTAAATTGAGAAATCTTGAATGAATAATTATGTAAAACTAGTTTTTAGTGTTTCTCTTTTATCCTTTTTGTGTTTATATATAGTTTTGACTATTTTCGTGTTCATC
Organism: Nemophila menziesii; assembly: GCA_029959085.1. Classification (NCBI taxonomy): domain Eukaryota; kingdom Viridiplantae; phylum Streptophyta; class Magnoliopsida; order Boraginales; family Hydrophyllaceae; genus Nemophila; species Nemophila menziesii. The sequence goes on from JARWIR010000160.1 coordinate 234,975, forward strand.
TTACATCTTAATGAATGTTTAACATGGTTGTACATGATGTTTTGTGACCTTTTTAAATTTCACTATTCATGGCACCTAAATCTTGTGTAAAGTGGCACCCTCTTCGAGAAAAGTAATTCAGTAAGATGCCATAATATCTATGGATTATTGCAAGGAACCAAGGACTATATATTTCATTCGCGTCTTTTTGCACTTAGAAGTGTCATCACAAGGAGAATTATTTGATGTATTTGAGGTATTCTGAAATCGAAAACCATGCCAAGACCCTTGTTCGCATAGGCACTCCGATGCTCAAAATTACTATAATGTTCTACGATATTCTTAATATTCTAGAAATATGGATATTATTCGATGTATAATTGCCATAATATATTTATAAGAGAAAAATAGAAGATGTACAAATTGTTCTGTATAAATTTGCTATGTTTAGACCCTCTTGCTCCATACATGAAGTTTATAGGGTGTGCGGATTAGACTTGTCATGGTTGCACATATAATCTTGTTTCAGGCCCGTATTATAATATTATGGTTTATACATCGTGTTAAGATATTCCCTTCCTTCGCTAAACATATAGATAGGTTTTTCGTTCGGCTAATCTTTATACTACTCGAAATATGGGATTACCCTTGACATAGGATTCTATCCACAATCATTCTATCTGCTTTAGTTCTTCCCTTATTAAATCTATTTAATATATATGTTTCTCGTTGTCTTATAACCTATTGGAGAAAATATGTTTATAATCACTCAAAAAAATAAGAAGCGACTAATTAAAATGTGAGTCTTAACTGTCTAGTAAAAGGAAAATATATGGAAAAAGGAACTAATCTAAGAATGATTATTCAAGTGCAAAGATACACCAACAAGAACATCCTAAAGATCCAACTTAAGGCCTAAACACAAACATAGACATGAATGACATGATCAATAAAAGTACAAGGTTAGTTACAGTTGTACTCAACTACAAGTTTTATCATTATTGTCAGATAGCATGCAAGGAGAGGAAAACGATAAGAGTGAAGCCGAGCTTCAGTGTTAGCAATCTCAAGTATATATAGAACGAGAGAGAATTTAGTTGTTCTCAACTTTCAATCACGGCAATGTTAGGAATTTGCAGTTATGTTACATTCCATGAATTTGACATTTAATCTCATGCTACCTTCTATGTTAAAGTTTGTTTATACTTGAGTAGTTTTATAACATGCTAAGAGTTTAGACAATTCGATAGCTTTACAAGGTTAAAGAATTTAGAGGTTAGAATATGTCAAATTTGTGTACTAACGAAAAGTTGTGGCAACTTGGTAGTTAATTAATACTTTATGGATCATATTATAAACATTTTAATTGAATTTACTTGTGTAGGCTTCATGTAGTTCCTTTTATCAAAGAGTTGCTTCTTTTGACTCAGATATGTATTTTTTTCAAATAATTTTTGGAAGTCTGTTTACAGATTTAAAGCGAGTTCGGGCTAAACGGTCTTATATTTAACTCAATAAGTAATTTTCAAAATCATGAAGGAACTAAAAGATAAACTAAAAGATATCCTACTGCTATGCATTTTAAATATAATTGGGGGGTGTGCAGTGCTCATTTTAGTAAATTATTTATTAAAAAATTGGGTAACATTATATTTTGTTTAAAACCTGTTGTATAACATTTGAGCTTATTAAAAAAAATTCCTAATATGTGGATTAACAGGAGCCGATCTTCTAGCGAAAGAGGCCAGACACAGGGTATCCAAACTCTTCGTCAACATGGACACCATGTTGATTCAGGTCTCGAATTTAGGCATCGGTTAATTAATAGGTTTTTTATGTTTTACTTCCGTACCCATCCACAAAAAAAATATCACATGTACCTCTTTTATGCACGCCGGGTATAGTCTTATTGACCGGATTATTCGGCTAGAAGAAGTTGGTGTGACATTTGCATTATAATTGCTTCAGAGGCTAATTGAAATGACCAAAATACATATCCACCAATTTATAATTTCATGATTTGCGGAAATGATAAATAAATTTCTGAATGATTTGTAACAACTTTTATATATAACTAATAGATTGATTTTTAATTTTTTATATATGATTCAATTATGAATTTTTCATAATCTATTATACTTACTTAAATTCATTTTAGCCCAAGTATCTTTGGGGACCAATGTTGCAATTAAATAGTATTATAAACTTACGATTGAGGCATAATATTAAGAGTTTATAAGAAACGCTGTAAAATTCTTTCACACCTCAATCGTAAATTTATACTACTATTTAGATTTGCACAATCTATTATATTTACTTAAATTCATTTATAATCTCATGATAACAGGGACCAATACTGCAATTAAGAGTTTCATATATCAAATATTTAATTATTGATTTATTTATTCTTATTGTTATTGTAGTTGAAGATTTTAATTTTCTTATTTACGAGTTACAACTTTACCAAATCACACACAACCAATATAGGTAGTTCATTAACTTCAACAGTTCAAATAGAGCAAGAGAACTATACCTCCTCATGTGATTTCCGAAATTACGATTAATTGATTTATTTTTTTCACGAAGTGTCTTCAGTCACGGGCAATACCTAGTGTATATATAAGTGATGGTTTTGAATTGTTAAGATGGATGCCTAGTCCAGGTTGCTTATTTTCAATCTTTAATGAGCCTATTGCCCGAATTTCTAATCTTCAACCTTTGATGGGTCTGTTGTCATCAAACCAGTTGTGGACCTTATACGTCTTGTTATATCCTAAATTGATAAAATGAAATTTGTTAAATCTATAGAATATACGAAGGCTAGAACCTTGGAGCTACCCTTAATTAACTATATATCTTACCAAAATTTATAGTATATATAATTTGGGTGATAAAATTATAGGGTTCAAATATTCTCTAAGAATGTTTAGATTTTGAAATCTTTAACCATATCCTCATTGTTTGAATTTTAAAGAAGAGGCCCCAAAATGTCTAGACGATTAAGGACCAATAAGTTTGGTTAATTCTTCTAAATAGTTATCTCAAAGATATTGGTTCTTATAATTAATGTGTTAATGTTGAAACTAGTATTTCCAATCGAAATGGCTTTCATCAAAATAACAGAAATCATTGATAGTGTAATCATTCTCCATGAATCTCAAAATAAAATTAAGAGAATGAACCCCAACAGAAAGCAGCTGAATGATGAATTAAATTCTATTGAATAACTTATGTTCAAAATAGATAAATTGAATTATGAATTTGTATCAATTGTATCACACAAAACGGATTTATTCACCCTTTCTACTGCTCGTCAACTGAAACTCGTCAAGGAAACTATTAGTCACTTTACCTTTTTCATATGGCTACTCAAGCTCTAACTAGTATGGTTATAGAGAAATTGAGTGGAAACTCTTAAATGATTATGTATTGTCACTTCCTTCCCCATCTTTATTCTTTCTCTTTGTTTGCAAAATATATAATTTAATTCCTAAAAAGCAACATCCTTGATTCACATTTTCGGAGTCCATATACAATTATTGTTTTGCCTCCCATCAATCATTGAATCAAAACAAGTTTGTCAAGTAATTTGGTCTTGACCTAAACGAATGTAATGAAGCATCCATTCTTGAAGTGGTTAAAGGGGGTTTAGCTAACTCTCTTAGTATCCTATATCAGCTGATATAGTATATCACACATATTTTATAGGACAGCGCCGTGTTAGTTCCTAAGCATAATATAGATGACGGGGTGAATAGATTGTGTGTATTTATTTGTAATTAAAAATTGATAGATAAACGTATTTGTATAATTTTTATACAATGGATTCAAGTTCTATGATATGCAAGTCTGTAAAGTAAACACAAAATAATTATGTGTGGCTCCGTCTAATGTTCGTTATCATTATGATGTGTACACTTTTATTTAGGGATGGTTTCACACTAAACACAAGTTATCTAAAAAGGTGTTTATAAAGTTTTAAATGTTTTATCACTATCAAAACTTCTTTCAAAATACCTTGTAAAACACTTTGTGATTACCTTGATCAGAAGCTTCTTACCAACAAACTAAGAGACTTCAATGGTATTCTTAGTTTTTCTTTCCCACATAGACTTCTCAAGTTATCACAAAACGTAGGAATGAACGAATCGTTCCCAGTACGCATATCCATCATCAACACTATCTTATAGTCTTTAGGTTTGTTATTAGTTAATAATATTAAGTCATTAGTAGTTAGTAAAAATCATCAACTATTTTAGTTTGTATGTTTAGTTACTTTCTTGAATATTGCAACCTCTTTATTTAATTCAGATAATTAGTAAGACAATCCATGTTGTGATGATTAAGTTACTGTTTTACTACTTGTAATAGTCTATAAACCTACGGAGAATGTGTGATTTGCATGTAACAGCTACCTCAATCGTTCTTTTAGAAAACCACTGATGGTATAGGAGCGATATTAAGAGTTGGAAATTTTTTCTATCTTTGGTAGAGCATGTAAATCTTGATTACTGTGTGTGGAACTCAAATCCAACCTATATTATTAAATATTTCCTTTTAGACTCATCGAAGAAGCAGAAAATTCATTCATGGCTTACGAGAAGTTATGTAGACGAAAATCGAAACAAGGTTTGGGTTTATATGTTAGGATATGTGCATCTTTAGTTGAATGTCATTATATCAATTATTTGATGCCTTGATTATGTAGGATTTGTTTGTGTGTTAGGCGAGAGCTCCACCTGATTAACTAATTATATTTGACATGGAGATGTAGATGGATATGGAGTAGGAGTTAAATTAGTACCTAATTCATTCAAAATTTCTCTCCATGCATACATGTTCATAACTAGAGAATTGTTCTCGAGACTCATCATCCTTTTAGGACCCTCCATTAAATATTTCCAGCAATGATCGAAAATGAAATGCTCCACTTCCCCTGAATTGTATAACTCAACAAAATCACCACCATACCAAAAAAGTACTCAGCTATATTAAAATATTAATTAAGCTATAAGTAAATTTACATGGATAAAAAATATGGTGTAATTTAATTCTTACCAATTTCACCACACCATAGTTGTTTTTGCCTCTTTAATGCACTCAGCATATCTCGTGCATGCCTTGTTGATTACGCTAATATGTTATTTTAAACAGTTTGGTGTTCTAGTAGTACCTAGAGGAGGTGTGCATAGCTCCATGAATTTCTTGTGAATTCGGTTTCACAGGATTTTGTTTGATTGACTCACTAAATCCTATTATCTCTACTAATAGGAACATAAGCATGACATAATGATATATCTTCTTTATCATATAGTTAGAACCTTTTACAATTTTTTTTGTGTTAGCCATGTTATCACGTGCTAAAAAAATAAGATTCAAAAAAATTGTTAGTAAATTGAAATAAAACATTACAATATATATTTAACAAAAGTAAAAGACTAAAAGTAAATCATTCAAAATAAATATATAAAATCTTAATAGTATAAATAAAAAAGGACTAAGAATTATAGAAAATTTAAAAGAAGGACTAATATGTAATTATTTTTATTATATATATTAAAACCAAATCAATTTATTCATTCCATAAATCTATATTTTTCTCAACCCTAACCGCCGTTGATCTTCTTCTCGATCCTCCAACATCTTCGTTCTACTTTTTCCTTATATTATACTCAGAAAATACAAAATAAAAGGTTGTCTCTCACAGATATACCTCATTGGGATCAAAGAAATCATCACACAACTATATGAACAACATTGAAGGGAGATCAGTTTGAACAACCTTTCCTTGTTCAAACTCTATCAACAAACAGAGACTCGATTATATTTGAAGATACATATCTATCTACCAATACAAATCTCTCTACAACCGTATTTCAATATCTCATTATATAATTTTGGTAAGATATAAATACGCTTTACTTAAATAAAAAATATTATGTATATTTTTTTAATCAGCGAATGAATTGCATGTTGATTGATAAATGTCTATAATCTGATTTTTTTTGCATTATGTAATTCTTCACAAATAATAATATTGATTGTAATGTTTCATATATTTTTTTGTAAATGATAATCAGAGTTGGTTAAATTTTGTTGTTCTATTTTTTATACTAATTCTGCAGGTTTTCAATTCTTTTGGCAGCAGATGAGTATGTAACCATTGGTCAAGATTAACAAAAAAAATTACTTATCTATGGTCTTCAAAAACTGCATGGGTGTTGGGCTTTTTGATAGTTGTACTTTTGGGTCTTCAAATCTAATATTTTAAAATCCCATTGGTAAATGCCCTTGAGTAGGTAGAAAGTGGCATATTAGTTTCGTTGTTGTTGGAGAACTTGGAACTTTATAGAAATTCAACTAGGATTTATGTATTATTCTCACGAAATATAGACTCCAAGAGATACCTTTATCTAATAGGGTATGACCAGAATTCTCATTGATTATATTTCATGAATTTCCAAAGTTGAAAATGATATTTTACCTAATAATAATTTTTGAGATTCTTATTATATTGTGACTTAATATTTTTTTAGCGAGTGCTCTATATTTCAAAATTATTTTGACATGTAGTTTCTTCATCATTCCTATAATTATCTTTACTAAAATACATTTGAATTTTCTAATCTTGGTTAGAGTTACCTATCCTTCCAATTATGTTAACAAAGAGTAATTCTTTTATATATGGTTCAAACATGTATAAAAATCATATAAACAAAAAAAATTAATAATTTTACTAAGAGTCCAACATAATCTCTTGCCAATGTGTTGTTAGTGTTACCCACTTCATTAGTTTTAATATTTGTTAAGTCAATACACTTTGTAAGAGTTTTAGTTGAATTAAATAAAATTAAAAGTATTAGTTTAAGAAACTTATTAGTCTAGGGTTTAATGGCAATCATTTATTATCTCCTAATTTATAATAATAAATTCTTCAATTTTCTTATTTTTTGATTTATATCTCTATTTACAAAACAAACAGTTTTGAAGTAATGTCATCTAATTATTTTTACACATATCTTTTTCTTGAATTTGAGATATATTTCTCCATGAATAAAGGACATATGAATAAAATAAAGGAGAATAAAAAAAATCTATTTCAACATCCCAAGATGGATGATGGGTAAACCATTTTCTTTTTAATCATGATTTATTTATATTTGACCATTTTATGTCTAATTTAAGATAAAAAATTTATAAAAAAATTGAATTTTGATTATATACATAAACCATTTATATTCTTGAAATTATCTTTTTTTTTCTCTACTTAATTGAAGTTTAGTTAATAATACTTAGAAATAAATAAAATAAAAATATTTATTCTATTTTATGCATATGTTATAGATTATTTATTGAACTATTTATATATTTGACAGAAAAAGATTGGTGGCCATGTCATTTCAAAAAATTAAACAATCATGAACAATATGTGTTGTGAGATTGGTAAGTTTTATCTCTCCCATGAAATATTATATACCTAATTAAAATAACTTTAGTATTAATAAATCATGAAAATATATGTTTTTCTTTCTACTAGCTGGAAGGCTTTGCTACAACAAATTTGCCACTTAACTATCTACCCAAGTGTAATTTGGGTAAATTAAGTCATATTTTGAGGTTCTTTAAGGTTCTACTGCATATTATTTATCAGTAAGCTAGTTTGGGTGTTTATTTTTCCAATTTTTAAGTCTTATAACTTATAATGTTCACAAATGGCATAACAATTCTTTTTCCTTGTGTTTTCTTAGATTTCTGTCCATATTATTAGGGTTATAAGTATTTTCCATCTCCCTATTAAAAGAGTTTATATATCTAGGCATATTAGTTTTAATGATTATTTTCTATTTTTTTCAAAAATTTCCTATAAAGCTCTTTAATCTATTAGTTTTCAAGTATCTTCCAACGGTTACCATCTTACTTGTTACTAATTATGTGTCTGTGACCTTAGCTTCTAGTCTTCTACGTAAAAAAGAGCTTCTCCCACTAGCTTCTCTTTTGTATCTAAACAGATAATCCATCTTCTAGCGAGTCTCTTATATGATGGGATTAAACAATTTGTTAGGAGAATTGATTACTCATTTTGGAAGTTAATGTTTTAAAGGAGAATAAACTAAAACATAGATACCCTACTTATATACTTGGATTTAGTCCAGTTATATTATATGTCTGACAATTATTTTCTCTTATAATTTGAAACACGTGTTAGATTACTCCATGCAATCATCCATAATTATGATCCAAACAAAATGAATTTCCTATAATCATGCTTTCTTCTATTTCATTTGGCTTTAATTTCTTTTGGTGTATTTTATATTAATGTCTTACTATTTGTGACTTATATCTTGAATGCTTGAAAGTATCATGTTCCGACAAAAAAATAAGATTATGTGATAAGTAGTTCTCTTACTAGTCTTTGAATAATAGAAGGGCATATTTATATCTTGTAGTTTTTCGATTATGTTATATTTACAGTTTTATATTGAATTTGTAGTACTATATGAGAACCAGAATTTGTAAATTTGGTTATAAATGCAAATTTCACCATCAGAGGATTGTATCCCCGATGAAATTCAATATTTATGGTTTCCCGATGCGACATGTTTTTTTTATTATTTCTATTGTGTTTTTTTATTGGTTATTTCATAAAAGTATCTAAATAATGAAATTTTTGTATAGGGTGAACCAGAATGTGATATATATATATAAACAGGGAATGTAGGTTTGGTTTTCCTGCAAGTTTCACCATCCACAACCTCCTTTTTATCAGATGTAGTACCGCAAGCTCAGCGATTTGGAGTATTGTATATCGTTCCTGATTATGGGGTTGTGCCGCATCCATATTGAAGTTTGACTATTCCCATGTGGGCCACTTATCTGGTATGCAAATGGTTTTGAAATTGAAAATCACTATACATTCTTTGTTAAAAGTAGTTAATGAACTTTCAATCATAAAAAATTATAGTTATACATGTATACTTAGTTTTTGTTCAAATGGTGCGGGATCATATTATTCCAGTGGATCCTGCACCACCATATGCTTCTTATTCAACTACTCCAGCTAGTACAATGGAATAGTTGGTGACTTTATAGGGAAACCAGTTTTTAGTGTTAATCTTTTCTCCTTCTTGTGTTCATATCTCTATGTGCTTATGAATCATAGAATTATCTCTAGTTTTGATGTTTGTGCATATTCATATTTCATCTTTATGAATGTCTTATGTGTTGTCTTGCGACCTTTTTAACTTTTACTATCATGGTAACTCCATCTAGTTTCAAGTGGCACCTTCGAGAGGAAAATGATTTTAGATTATGTTCAAGGAACCAATGATTATATATTTTCTTTGTGTCTTTTTTCCTTATCAAGTGCCAGCAAGGAATTACTATTATCATTAGTCATAGCACAATTGATTAAGCTGGATTAGAATATTATATTTTATTAGATGTTTATTATATTTTTCTAATAAATTTTATAGTTTTATCCTACTCTCTTAACTATATGAAACTAATTTTTAGATGGGGTTTAATTTAGATTCTTAGGTGGTTTTTATACTTCATAATTATAGTGTTATTAGTTAAGAGTATATGAAAAATTAAATATAAGAATTGAGGAAGTATTGTGAGAGATGTAATACTTTATTAAGCTTATTGATCATCTTTTTTAACAAAACATTTCTTGATTTATGTCTCTTACAAGATGAAAAGTAATTTCATATTGCTTCTCTTTTGTTATATAGATTTGTTAATATTCAGTTGTGCATTTTTCACTTATACTCGACTTCATTTCCTAAAATCATGATTTTTTTGTTTTCTTTTGGCTTTAATTTTATACATTTTTCATTATTTATAAATACCAAGTACTGTTTTTATATTACACATGTGGGACTGGTACAATAATTTGTAGTTATTCTTGAGCATTTATGGTGTATTTTATATTTATATCTTTGTATTTGTTACCTATAACATGTATGCTAGAAAATATCATGTGAGGAGTACTTTCATGGTATTATTTGATTAAAAATCATCTATTAAATTGTAATATATATCCTAAATTTTTTTACTATTCTTGTACTTAGACTTTGATATATTTTGTTTACTAATCTTGCTATTTGTTATAAAATATTTAACCTCAATTTTCAATAATTTGGTTTCCCCCTCTCTCTTGCATTCAGTTCTTATTCAATTGTGTGATTTCTTGTTTACTACATTTTTCAGGAAAATCTTATACATCCAAATATGTAAGATGGAAAAATCTAATTATATAATAGAAAAATAAGGAATTCATGGAAATTCTAGGATGTAATAGAAGAAAATATTTATTTATACTAGTTTGGTGTTTATTGCAAATATCATCATCCAAGAATTAGATCCTAATGAAACTCAACTTCTATATGGTTACCCATTGCGACATGTGTTTATTTCTATTTAATTATTTTTTTTATGTTTTGTATTTGTTTATTTCATAATATTTTTTGAATAATGAAAACTAAAGTGTTTTGATTTAATAATCACTTTACATTATTTGTCATGATATATTAATGAACTTCCAAATGTTAAAATTGTAACTATACGGTTATTCTAATTTTTTTTCCAAATGGTGCAAGCTTCCTAATGATATTGTCGATTTTTGTGGGATCCGACACAACCATGTGCTTTTTCACTACGGGTCCTTTTGATACAACACAATAGTTTTTTACTTTACTTGTTCTAAAACTAAAGTAAGAGTTTATGGGAACTACATCTTAGTATTGATATGTTCTTTTTTATGTATGATGGTATAATTGTTAAATGGAGCATTCTCGAATGATTAATTATGCAAAACTAGTTTTTAGTGTTTCGCTTTTATCCTTTTTGTGTTTATATCTAGTTTTGACTATTTGCATATTCATCTTTCATCTTAATGAATGTTTAACATGGTTGTACTTAATTAATTTAACCCTAGCTGATTATTTTATTACAATTTGACCCCTAACTTATTATTTTATCATAATTTTACTCTTAACTTATTATGTTATTACAATTTGACCCTAACTTATTATTTTATCATAAATTTACTCTTAACTTATTATGTTATTACAATTTTACCCTTCATTTATTATTTTATTACAATATTACACATAACTTTTTTTTAATTATTAACTTGACCACTAACGTTTTTTAATTATCAATTGGATCCCTAACCTTTCTTTAATATCAACAAGACTCTAAATTTTTTAATTATCAAATTGTCCTCTAACTAAATCTTTTTTTTTTACAAATTGACCCCAAACTTTTTTATATGCCCTAACTTTTTTTTATAGAAATTGACCCCTAACTCTTTTATTATCAAAATGACCCCTACCTTTTTTTACAATTTGACCCCTAATTTTATTTCACTATCCATGGCACCTCAATCTTGTGTAAAGTGGCAACCTCTTGGAGATAATTAATTCAGTAAGATACCATAATATATATGGATTATTGTAAGGAACCAAGGATTATATATTGCATTTGCGTCTTTTTGCATTTAGAAGTGCCATCACAGGGAGAATTACTCTTCTCATTAGCCATATCTTAATTTACTAATTTGAGTTGCAATAGTAAATTTCGCTCGATTAGATATTGTCTATTCAATCTCAACTGTTTAATTCTTATCGTAATCTTGAAAATTTATGATCCATATAACATCCCTTGGATGAGATTCTTTATCGTTGATATCAAGTGTTTGATCTGTATCACATACCCACCCCATACTTTATATATACCAAGCCTATTATAATTTCATAATCACCCTATCCTCCATCCTCAATCTATAAATTTAAAAATGCATACCAAGGATCATTTACCTCATCAAGTATATGTAATATAGAAGATAGTCGTGATAAAGTTGAACAACTCTATGCAAATGTAGAAAAAGAAAGAAATCATATAAATGGTGGTACATTGGGACGAAGATCTCTAAAAAATAATGATCAGGTAGGTACATATAACCGATTTATGAAGGATTATTTTATTGACAGTCATTTGTTTTCAGGTGATGATTTAGGTCGTAGTACCAAATAAGACATCCAATGCTTTTGAGAATTCTAGGCGAAAAAATTAATGTTCTCAAAATACTTTAGAGAAACTCCAAACATAGTGCGAAAGATAGGTTAATCATGAGAAATTAAGATGACAGCCGCCTTGCATACCTTGCATACCTTGCATACCGTGAATTCAATATACACTAGTAAATATTTTCGTTTACCTAACAATACCAATATAGTCAGGTTGACGGCGAATAATATTGGAATTTGTAGCAATGTAAAACACTTTGATCCGACATTTGTACATTGGCCCAATGTTTGCGTCTAATGATCTTAACATACTATACACTTCACCAATATTTGATGATATTCTTGAGGTTTAAAAATGCCTATTCAATATATAATTAACGGTAGAGAGTACAAAAAATGATATTAGCTCGATGATGGTATATCTTCTAGGTTGTCCATCCTTGTTCAAGTTGTTAATTGTTCTATAAAATGAGATAAAAAAATTTAACAAAAAGCAAGTGGAATACTTTAAGGATATTTAAATGGCTTTTGGATTTCTTCATATAAAATGGCAAATTCATAAAGGGCCTTATGTTTTTTAGAAGCAAAGCTATCTTAATAAAATTATGAAAACCTATATAATTCTTCAAAAGCTAATTATTTAAGACAACTGACTCGTGAATAGTGATGACTATGTCGATGATATGTCACGGTACCACAGCATGTCAGGTGATGTTGTGTTAACTTCAGAGATAATAACCATTAATGTCTTAGTAATAACACTCATGTCAATGATTATGTAGCTTACTTTCAGCTCCAAAATTATCTTATTGCAAATGTATGGAACGAAAGCCTTTACGAGAATTAATGATTCAACTCGCGTAAAATAAATTTGTGTAATTTAATTTCATGTAAATTTAATTTATGTATATAATTTTTTTTTTGTATTTTCAATTTGTGTGTTTTAAAGTCATTTTTATAGTCATTATTATCTGATGACATTATATCATTAGTAAAATTTTAAGACTTAATACTTAAAAATATCTTAAAAAAGTAATAATTAGAAAGTAAAGTTCACTAAAAAAGATAAATAAAACTTTACACTGATATATGAAAACATTACATTTTTAATATTAAAACACCTAGACATAAAATATATACAAAGACAAAAATCATTTTATAAATCTTCTCTTCGTGGTGTCATTTCGAAATTGTATTCATCATCTTTTAACAGTTCACTATTGGACATGGATAATCTTTAAATAACGATTTTTTTTATGTATTACCCACCTTCTTCTTCCTTAACATTTGTTTGTCGACAGTTTTTCTTCATTATAATTATATCTTGATTATTGATATAAACTTCTTGGCATTTTATAAGTCATTCTTCCTTTTCTTGTCTTTCAACTAAATTCTATCCTACAATGGTCTTCTCCTTTTTTATTCCCATGGGCCTTGATTCTCTATGATTTGTTTGTGTGTTAGGCGAGAACTCCACCTGATTAACTAATTCTATTTGACATGGAGATGTAGATGGAGATGGAGTAGGAGTTAAATTAGGACCTAATTCATTCTAAATTTCTCCCCATGGATACATGTTCATAACTAGAGAATTGTTCTCGAGACTCATCATCCTTTTAGGACCCTCCATTAAATATTTCCAGCAATGATCGAAAATGAAATACTCCACTTCCCCTGAATTGTATAACTCAATACCATCACCACCATACCAAAAAAGTACTCAGCTATATTAAAATATTAATTAAGCTATAAGTAAATTAACATGGATAAAAAATATGACGTAATTTAATTCTTACCAATTTCACCACACCTTTATTGTTTTTGACTCTTTCATGCACTTAGCATATCTCGTGCATGCCTTGTTGATTACGCTGATATGTTATTTTAAACAGCTCGGTGTTCTAGTCGTATCAAGAGGAGATGTGCACAACTCCATGAATTTCTCGTGAATTCGGCTCCATAGGGTTTTGTTTGATCGATTCACCAAATCATATTATCTGTACTAATAGGAAAATAAGAAAATAGTTAGAACCTTTTACAATTTTTTTTTGTATTTTCCATGTTATCACATGCTAACAAAATAAGATTCAAAAAAATTGTTAGTATTTTGAAATAAAACATTACAATATATATTTAACAAAATTAATTTAAAAAGACTAAAATTATATCATTAAAAATAAATATATAAAATCTTAATAGTATGAATAAAAAAAGGACTAAGAATTATAGAAAAATTAAAAAAATGACTAATATATAATTACCTTTATTATATATATTCCCAATCAATATATTCATTCCACAAACCTATGTTTTTCTCAACCCTAACATCAACTGATCTTCTTCTTGATCCTTCAACTTCTTTATTCTACTTTTTCCTTGTATTATACTTGGCCTCAAAGAAAGGGTTGTCTCTCACAGATATACCTCATTGGCCTCAAAGAAATCATCACTCAACTATATGAACAACATTGAAGGGAGATATATAATTCTTAAAAAGACTAAAAGTAAATCATTCAAGATAAATATATAAATTCCTATTAGTATAAATAAAAAAAAGGACTAAGAATTATAGAAAATTTAAAAGAAGGACTAATATGTAATTACCTTTATTATATATATATCTGAATTCCCAATCAATGTATTCATTCCACAAGCCTATATCTTTCTCAACCCTAACCGCCCCTGATCTTCTTCTTGATCCTCCAACATCTTCATTATACTTTTTCCTTATATTATACTTAAAAAATAGAAAATAAAAGGTTGTCTCTCATAGATATACCTCATTGGCCTCAAAGAAATCATCACTCAAAGAAATCATCCAAACTTTATCAACAAACAGAGACTCGATTAAATTCTCTTTATATAATTTTGGTAAGACCCAAATATGCTTAAGTTGAATAACAAATATTATGTATATTATTTTAATATGTGAGTAAATTGAATCTTGATTGATAAATTCTATAATCTGAATTTTTTGCATTATGTAATTATTCACAAATAATAATATTGATTATAATGTTTCGTATATTCTGTTGTAAATGATAATCATAGTTGGTTAAATTTTGTTGTTCTTTTTTTATACCAATTCTGCACCTTTTCAATTCTTTTGGCAGCTGACGAGTATGTAAATATTGGTCTAGATTTAACAAAAAAATTACTTATCTAGTGTTTATCTATGGTCTTTAAAAACTGAGTAGGTATTGGTTTTTTTATAGTTTTACTTTTGGGTCATCAAATCTAAAATTTTAAGACCCCATTGGTAAATTCCCTTGAGTATGTAGAAAGTGGAATAGTAGTGTCCTTGTTGTTGGACAACTTGGAACTTTATAGAAATTCAACTAGGATTTATGTATTATTCTCACAAAATATAGACTCTAAGAGATACCTTTATCTAATAGGGTATTATTAGAATTCTCATTGATTATATTTCATGAATTTCCAAAGTTGACAATGATATTTTGCATAATAATATTTTTTGATATTCTTATTATATATGTGACTTAATATTTTTTTAGTGAGTGTTCTGTATTTCAAAATTATTTTGACATGAAGTTTCTTCACCATTACTATAATTATCTTTAATAAAATACATTTGAATTTTTTAATCTTGGTTACGGTTACCTATCCGTCTAATTTTATTAAAAAAGAGTAATTATATTATATATTGTTAAAAAATGTACTAAAACCATATAAATAAAACAAAAAATAGTAATATTACCAAGAGCCGCACATAATCTCTTGCCAATGTCTTGTTAGTGATACCCACTTCATTAGTTTTAATATTTTTTTAAGTCAGTACACTTTGTACAAGTTTAGTTAGAATTTAAAAAAATTAAAAGTATTAGTTTAAGAAACTTGTTAGTCTAGGGTTTAATGGCAATCACTTATAATCACCTATTTTATAATAATAAATTCTTCAATTTTCTTATTTTTTGATTTATATCTCTATTTACAAAACAAACAGTTTTGTAGTAATGTCACCTAATTATTTTTACACATATCTTCTTCTTAAATTTGAGATATTTTTCTCCATGAATAAACGACATATGAATAAAACATAGGAGAATAAAAAAATCTATTTCAACATCCCAAGATGGATGATGTAGACTGTAAACCATTTTCTTTTTAATTATGATTTTTTTATATTTGACCATTTTAGGTCTAATTCAAGATAAGAAATTTAAAAATAATTGAATTTTGAATGTATATATAAACTATTATATTATTGAAATTATCTTTTTCTTTTTCTCTACTTAATTGAAGTTTAGGTAATTATACTTAGAAATAAATACAATAAAATATTTATTCTATTTTATGCATATGTTATAGATTATTTATTGAACTATTTATATATTTGACAGAAAAAAATTGGTGCCCATGTCATTTCAAAAAAGAAAACAATCATGAAGAATAGGTGGTGTGATATTGGTAAGATTTATCTCTCCCAGGTAATTATATGTCAGATCTCAAACTGAAAAAAAAAACAAGAAAATAGAGAGAATCTTAAATACCTAATTAAAATAACCTTAGTATTAGTAAATCATGAAAAATATATGTTTTTCTTTCTACTAGCTGGAAGGCTTGGCTACAACAAATTTGCCACTTAACTATCTACCCACGTGTAATTTGGCTAAATTAAGTCCTATTTTGAGGTTCTTTAAGGTTCTACTTCATATTATTTATTAGTAAGCTAGTATGGGTGTTTATACTTCCAATTTTAAAGACTTATAACTTATAATGTTCACAAATGGCATAACAATTCTTTTGCCTTGTGTTTTCTTGGATTTATGTTTATATTCAAAGGGTTATAAATATTTTTCATCTCCCTATTAAAAGAGTTCATATCTCTAGGAATATTAGGATTAGTTATTATTTTTTGTTTTTCAAAAATTCCCTATAAAGCTCTTTCATCTATTAGTTTTCAAGTATCTTCCATCGGTTACCATTTTACTTGTTACTAATTATGTGTCTGTGACCTTAGCTTCTAGTCTTCTACGTCAAAAAGAGCTTCTCCCACTAACTTCTCTTTTGTATCTAAATAGATAATTCATCTTCTAGTGAGTCTCTTATATCATGGGACAAAACAGTAAGTCAGGCGAATTGATTACTCATTTTGGAAGCTAATGGCTTTAAGGAGAAATACCTAAAACATAGATACCCTATTTATATACTTGGATTTAGTCCAAGTTATATTTCTGACAATTGTTTTCTCTTATAATTTGTAACACGTATTCGATACTCCATGCCATCATCCATAATTATGATTCAAACAAAATGAATTTCCTATAATCATGCTTTCTTCTATTTCATTTGGCTTTAATTTCGTTTGGTTTATTTTATATTAATGTATTACTATTTCTGACTTATCTTGAATGCTTGAAAGTATCATATTCCGACCCAAAAAAAAAAAGATTATGTGATAAGTAGTTTTCTTACTGGTCTATGAATAATAGAAGGGCAAATTTATATCTTTTAGTTTTTCTATTTTCTTATATTTACAGTTTTATACTGAATTTGTAGTACTATATGAGAACCAGAATTTGAAAATTTGGTTTTAAATACAAATTTCACCATCCAAGGATTGGATCCCCGTTGAAATTCAACATTTTTGGTTTTCCGATGCGAAAGGTTTTTCTTTTTTTAATTATTTCTACTGTGTTTTTTATTAGTTATTTTATAAAAGTATCTAATAATAAAATTATTTTACAGGGTGAACCAGAATGTGATTTATATATAAAACAGTAGGTTCGTGTTTCCTACAAGATTCAACATCCACAACCTCTTATTTATCGGATGTAGTACCGCAAGCTCAGTGACTTGGAGTATCGTAGATGGTTCCTGATTATGGGGTTGTGTCGAGTTAATGAATGTCAAACTTGAAAAAATGATAGTTATACATGTATACTTAGTTTTTGTTCAAATGGTGCATGATCATATTACACCACCATATGCTTCTTATTCAACTAGTCCAGCTGGTACAATGCAATAGTTGGTGACTTTAAAGGGAAACCAGTTTTCAGTGTTAATCTTTTCTTCTTCTTGTGTTTATATATATGTGCTTATTAATAATAGAATTATCTCTAGTTTTGATTGTTGTGCATATTCATATTTTACCTTTATGAATGTCTTATATGTTGTCTTGTGACCTTTTTAACTTTTACTATCATGGTAACTCAATCTAGTTTCATGTGGCACCTTCGAAAAGAAAATAATTTTAGATTATGTTCAAGGAACCAGTGATTATATATTTTCTTTGTGTCTTTTTTCCTTATCAAGTGCCATCGCAAGGAATTACTCTTATCATTAGCCATAGCGCAATTGATTAAACTGGATTAGAATATTATATCTCATTAGATATTTATTATATTTTTGTTATAGATTTTATAGTTTTACCCTACCCTCTTAACTAGATGAAATTAATTTTCAGATGGGGTTTAATTTAGATTCTTCGGTGGTTTTTATACTTCATCATTATAGTGTTATTAATTAAGAGAGTAGGTAAAATTAAATATAAGAATTGGGGAAGTATTGTGAGAGATATGAACTTATTGATCACATTGAAACTGTCTACATTAATACTCTATTAAACTTATTGATCATCTTTTTTAACAAAACTTTTCTTGATTTATGTCTCTTACAAGATGAAAAGTAATTTGATATTACTTCTCTTTTGTGAAATAGATTTGTTAATATTCAGTTGTGCATTTTTCACTTATACTCAACTTCATTTCATATAATCATGCTTTATTTTGTTTTCTTTTAGCTTTAATTTTATACTTCGTTCATTATTTGTAAATACCAAATATTGTTTTTATATTACACATGTGGGACTGGTACAATATTTTGTAGTTATTTTTGAGCATTTATGGTGTATTTTATATGAATATCTTTGTATTTGTTACCTATAACATATATGCTAGAATCTATCATGTGAGGAGTACTCTTCTTGCAATTATTTGATAAAAAATCATCTATTATATTGTAATATATATCGTAATTTTTTTACTATTCTTGGACTTAGACTTTAATATATTACGTTTACTGATCTTCCTATTTGGTATAAAATATTTAACTTCAATTTTTAATAATTTGGGTGCCCTCTATCTCTTTCATTATTTCTTATTCGATTGCGTGATTTCTTGTTTACTATATTTTTCTGGAAAATCTTATACATCCAAATATATAAGATGGAAAAACTTGATTATATAATAGAAAAATAAGGTTTTCATAGAGATTCTAGAATGTAATAGAAAAAAATATTTATTTATGTTATTTTTCATATTTTGTTATGTTTATGGGTATATACTGAGTTTGTAGTATTATTTGAGGATCAGCAATTGCAAATTTGGTGTTTATTGCAAATATCATCATCCAAGAATTGGATCTTAATGAAACTAAACTTCTATGTTTTGCCATTGCGACATGTGTTTTCTTCTATTTAATTATTTATTTTGTGTTTTGTATTTGTTTATTTCATAATATTATTTAAATAATGAAAACTAAAGTGTTTTGATATAATAATCTCTTTACATTCTTTGTTAAGATATATTAATGCACTTTCAAATGTTAAAATTGTAATTATACGGTTATACTAATGATTTGTCCAAATGGTGCAAGCTCCCTAATTATAGTTTGTGACTTTACTTGTACTAAAACTAAAGTAAAAGTTTATGGGAACTACATCTCAGTCTTGATTTGTCCTTTTTTATGTATGATGGTATAATCGTTAAATGGAGCATTCTAGAATTAATAATTATGCAAAACTAGTTTTTAGTGTTTCTCTTTTATCCTTTTTGTGTTTATATCTAGTTTTGACTATTTGCATATTCATCTTTCATCTTAATGAATGTTTAACATAGTTGTACATGTTGTTTTGTGACCTTTTTAAATTTCGCTATCCATGGCACATCAATTTTTTGTAAAGTGGCACACTCTTGGAGAAAATTAATTCAGTAAGATGTAATAATGTATATGGATTATTGTAAGGAACCAACTATTATATATTTCATTTGCGTCTTTTTTCACTTAGAAGTGCCATCACAAGGAGAATTACTCTTCTCATTAGCCATATCCTAATATACTAATTTGAGTTGCAATAGTAAATATCGTTCGATTAGATATTGTCTATTTAATCTCAACTGTTTAATACTTATCGTAATCTTAAAAATTTATGATCCATATAACATTCCTTGGATTAGATTCTTTATCGTTAATATCAAGTATTTAATCTCTATCACGTATCCACCCCATACTTTATATATACCAAGACTATTATAATTTCATAATTACCCTATCCTACATCCTCAATCTATATATCTAAAAATTCATACCAAGGATCATTTACATCATCAAGTATATCCATATTCGATGCAAATGTAGAAAAAGAAAGAAAACATATAAATGGTGGTACATTGGGACGACAATCTGTAAAAATAAAGATCTGGTAGGTACATATAACATACTTATGAATGATTATTTCGTTGACCGTCATTTGTATTCAGGTGATGATTTAGGTCGTAGTACGAAATGGGACATCCAATTCTTTTGAGAATTCTAGGCGACATAATTAAATATTTACAAATACTTTAGATAAACTCCTAACATAGTGGAAAAGATAGGTTAATCATGAGAAATTAAGATGAAAGCCGCCTTGCATATCTTGCATATCATTAATTCAATATACACTAGTAAATATTTTTGTTTACCTAACAATTACAATATTGTTAGGTTACTGAGGAAAGACGGCAAACAGCGTTTGCAAAAAATATTTGGAAGTATAGACTGTATGCATTATGGGTGGAAAATATTTTCACACGCATATGGGCCAGATACTAAACATGACAATATGGTAAACCGAAAATCATATTGGAATTTGTAGCAATGTAAAACACTTTGATCCGGCATTTGTACTTTGACCCAATGTGTGCGTCTAATGATCTTAACATACTATACACTTTACCAATATTTCATGATATTCTTGAGGGTTTAAAAATGCGTATTCAATATATAGTTAATGGTAGAGAGTACAAAAATGATATTACCTCGATGATGGTATATTTTCTAGTTAGTCCATCCTTGTTCAAGCTATTAAATATTCAATAAAATGAGATAAAAAAGAATTTGACAAGAAGCAAGTGGAATAGGTTAAGGATGTTTAAATGGATTTTGGATTTCTTCATATAAAATGGCAAATTCTTAAAGGGCCTTTTTTTAAAAGCAAAGCTATCTTAGTAAAATTATGAAAACCTGTATAATTCTTCACCAAGTGATTATTGAAGACAACTGACTCGTGAATAGTGATGAATATGTCAATGATATGTCACGGTACCATAGCATGTTAGCTGACGTTGTGTTAATTTCAGACATAAAACCATTACTATCAAAACTTCTTTCAAAATACCTTGTAAAACACTTTGTGATTACCTTGATCAGAAGCTTCTTACCAACAAACTAAGAGACTTCAATGGTATTCTTAGTTTTTCTTTCCCACATAGACTTCTCAAGTTATCACAAAACGTAGGAATGAACGAATCGTTCCCAGTACGCATATCCATCATCAACACTATCTTATAGTCTTTAGGTTTGTTATTAGTTAATAATATTAAGTCATTAGTAGTTAGTAAAAATCATCAACTATTTTAGTTTGTATGTTTAGTTACTTTCTTGAATATTGCAACCTCTTTATTTAATTCAGATAATTAGTAAGACAATCCATGTTGTGATGATTAAGTTACTGTTTTACTACTTGTAATAGTCTATAAACCTACGGAGAATGTGTGATTTGCATGTAACAGCTACCTCAATCGTTCTTTTAGAAAACCACTGATGGTATAGGAGCGATATTAAGAGTTGGAAATTTTTTATCTTTGGTAGAGCATGTAAATCTTGATTACTGTGTGTGGAACTCAAATCCAACCTATATTATTAAATATTTCCTTTTAGACTCATCGAAGAAGCAGAAAATTCATTCATGGCTTACGAGAACTTATGTAGACGAAAATCGAAACAAGGTTTGGGTTTATATGTTAGGATATGTGCATCTTTAGTTGAATGTCATTATATCAATTATTTGATGCCTTGATTCTGTAGGATTTGTTTGTGTGTTAGGCGAGAGCTCCACCTGATTAACTAATTATATTTGACATGGAGATGTAGATGGATATGGAGTAGGAGTTAAATTAGTACCTAATTCATTCAAAATTTCTCTCCATGCATACATGTTCATAACTAGAGAATTGTTCTCGAGACTCATCATCCTTTTAGGACCCTCCATTAAATATTTCCAGCAATGATCGAAAATGAAATGCTCCACTTCCCCTGAATTGTATAACTCAACAAAATCACCACCATACCAAAAAAGTACTCAGCTATATTAAAATATTAATTAAGCTATAAGTAAATTTACATGGATAAAAAATATGGTGTAATTTAATTCTTACCAATTTCACCACACCTTAGTTGTTTTTGCCTCTTTAATGCACTCAGCATATCTCGTGCATGCCTTGTTGATTACGCTAATATGTTATTTTAAACAGTTTGGTGTTCTAGTAGTACCTAGAGGAGGTGTGCATAGCTCCATGAATTTCTTGTGAATTCGGTTTCACAGGATTTTGTTTGATTGACTCACTAAATCCTATTATCTCTACTAATAGGAACATAAGCATGACATAATGATATATCTTCTTTATCATATAGTTAGAACCTTTTACAATTTTTTTTGTGTTAGCCATGTTATCACGTGCTAAAAAAATAAGATTCAAAAAAATTGTTAGTAAATTGAAATAAAACATTACAATATATATTTAACAAAAGTAAAAGACTAAAAGTAAATCATTCAAAATAAATATATAAAATCTTAATAGTATAAATAAAAAAGGACTAAGAATTATAGAAAATTTAAAAGAAGGACTAATATGTAATTATTTTTATTATATATATTAAAACCAAATCAATGTATTCATTCCATAAATCTATATTTTTCTCAACCCTAACCGCCGTTGATCTTCTTCTCGATCCTCCAACATATTCGTTCTACTTTTTCCTTATATTATACTCAGAAAATACAAAATAAAAGGTTGTCTCTCACAGATATACCTCATTGGGCTCAAAGAAATCATCACACAACTATATGAACAACATTGAAGGGAGATTAGTTTGAACAACCTTTCCTTGTTCAAACTCTATCAACAAACAGAGACTCGATTATATTTGAAGATACACTATCTACCAATACAAATCTCTCTACAACTGTATTTCAATATCTCATTATATAATTTTGGTAAGATATAAATACAATTTACTTGAATAAAAAATATTATGTATATTTTTTTAATCAGCGAATGAATTGCATGTTGATTGATAAATGTCTATAATCTGATTTTTTTTGCATTATGTAATTCTTCACAAATAATAATATTGATTGTAATGTTTCATATATTTTTTTGTAAATGATAATCAGAGTTGGTTAAATTTTGTTGTTCTATTTTTTATACTAATTCTGCAGGTTTTCAATTCTTTTGGCAGCAGATGAGTATGTAACCATTGGTCAAGATTAACAAAAAAAATTACTTATCTATGGTCTTCAAAAACTGCATGGGTGTTGGGCTTTTTGATAGTTGTACTTTTGGGTCTTCAAATCTAATATTTTAAAATCCCATTGGTAAATGTCCTTGAGTAGGTAGAAAGTGGCATATTAGTTTCGTTGTTGTTGGAGAACTTGGAACTTTATAGAAATTCAACTAGGATTTATGTATTATTCTCACGAAATATAGACTCCAAGAGATACCTTTATCTAATAGGATATGACCAGAATTCTCATTGATTATATTTCATGAATTTTCAAAGTTGAAAATGATATTTTACCTAATAATAATTTTTGAGATTCTTATTATATTGTGACTTAATATTTTTTTAGCGAGTGCTCTATATTTCAAAATTATTTTGACATGTAGTTTTTTCATCATTCCTATAATTATCTTTACTAAAATACATTTGAATTTTCTAATCTTGGTTAGAGTTACCTATCCATCCAATTATGTTAACAAAGAGTAATTCTTTTATATATGGTTCGAACATGTATAAAAACCATATAAACAAAAAAAAAATTAATAATTTTACTAAGAGTCCAACATAATCTCTTGCCAATGTGTTGTTAGTGTTACCCACTTCATTAGTTTTAATATTTGTTAAGTCAATACACTTTGTAAGAGTTTTAGTTGAATTAAATAAAATTAAAAGTATTAGTTTAAGAAACTTATTAGTCTAGGGTTTAATGGCAATCATTTATTATCTCCTAATTTATAATAATAAATTCTTCAATTTTCTTATTTTTGGATTTATATCTCTATTTACAAAACAAACAGTTTTGAAGTAATGTCATATAATTATTTTTACACATATCTTTTTCTTGAATTTGAGATATATTTCTCCATGAATAAAGGACATATGAATAAAATTAAGGAGAATAAAAAAAATCTATTTCAACATCCCAAGATGGATGATGGGTAAACCATTTTCTTTTTAATCATGATTTATTTATATTTGACCATTTTATGTCTAATTTAAGATAAGAAATTTATAAAAAAATTGAATTTTGATTATATACATAAACCATTTATATTCTTGAAATTATCTTTTTTTTTTCTCTACTTAATTGAAGTTTAGTAAATAATACTTAGAAATAAATAAAATAAAAATATTTATTCTATTTTATGCATATGTTATAGATTATTTATTGAACTATTTATATATTTGACAGAAAAAGATTGGTGGCCATGTCATTTCAAAAAATTAAACAATCATGAACAATATGTGTTGTGAGATTGGTAAGTTTTATCTCTCCCATGAAATATTATATACCTAATTAAAATAACTTTAGTATTAATAAATCATGAAAATATATGTTTTTCTTTCTACTAGCGGGAAGGCTTAGCTACAACAAATTTGCCACTTAACTATCTACCCAAGTGTAATTTGGGTAAATTAAGTCATATTTTGAGGTTCTTTAAGGTTCTACTGCATATTATTTATCAGTAAGCTAGTTTGGGTGTTTATTTTTCCAATTTTTAAGCCTTATAACTTATAATGTTCACAAATGGCATAACAATTCTTTTTTCTTGTGTTTTCTTAGATTTCTGCCCATATTATTAGGGTTATAAGTATTTTCCATCTCACTATTAAAAGAGTTTATATCTCTAGGCATATTAGTTTTAATGATTATTTTCTATTTTTTTCAAAAATTTCCTATAAAGCTCTTTAATCTATTAGTTTTCAAGTATCTTCCAACAGTTACCATCTTACTTGTTACTAATTATGTGTCTGTGACCTTAGCTTCTAGTCTTCTACGTAAAAAAGAGCTTCTCCCACTAGCTTCTCTTTTGTATCTAAACAGATAATCCATCTTCTAGCGAGTCTCTTATATGATGGGATTAAACAATTTGTTAGGAGAATTGATTACTCATTTTGGAAGTTAATGGTTTAAAGGAGAATAAACTAAAACATAGATACCCTACTTATATACTTGGATTTAGTCCAGTTATATGTCTGACAATTATTTTCTCTTATAATTTGAAACACGTGTTAGATTACTCCATGCAATCATCCATAATTATGATCCAAACAAAATGTATTTCCTATAATCATGCTTTCTTCTATTTCATTTGGCTTTAATTTCTTTTGGTGTATTTTATATTAATGTCTTACTATTTGTGACTTATATCTTGAATGCTTGAAAGTATCATGTTCCGACAAAAAAATAAGATTATGTGATAAGTAGTTCTCTTACTAGTCTTTGAATAATAGAAGGGCATATTTATATCTTGTAGTTTTTCGATTATGTTATATTTACAGTTTTATATTGAATTTGTAGTACTATATGAGAACCAGAATTTGCAAATTTGGTTATAAATGCAAATTTCACCATCAGAGGACTGTATACCCGATGAAATTCAACATTTATGGTTTCCCGATGCGACATGTTATTGTTAATTATTTCTATTGTGTTTTTTTATTGGTTATTTTATAAAAGTATCTAAATAATGAAATTTTTTTACAGGGTGAACCAGAATGTGATTTATATATAAACAGGGAATGTAGGTTTGGTGTTTCCTGCAAGTTTCACAATCCACAACCTCCTTTTTATCGAATCTCAAGCTCAGCGATTTGGAGTATTGTATATGGTTCCTGATTATGGGGTTTTGCTGCATCCCTATTGAAGTTTGGCCATGTGGGCCACTTATCTGGTAAGCAAATGGTTTTGAAATTGAAAATCACAATACATTCTTTGTTAAGAGTAGTTAATTAACTTTCAAACTTAAAACAATTATAGTTATACATGTATACTTATTTTTTTGTCAAATAGTGCAGGATCATATTATTCTAGTGGGTCCTACACTACCCATATGCTTCTTATTCAACTAGTCCAGCTGGTACAATGCAATAGTTGGTGACTTTTCAGGGAAACCAGTTTTCAGTGTTAATCTTTTCTTCTTCTTGTGTTTATATCTCTATGTGCTTATGAATCAAAGAATTATCTCTAGTTTTGATTGTTGTGCATATTCATATTTTATCTTTATGAATGTCTTATATATTGTTTTGTGACCTTTTTAACTTTTACTATCATGTCAACTCAATCTAGTTTCAAGTGGCACCTTCGAGAAGAAAATGATTTTAGATTATGTTCAAGGAACCAATGATTATATATTTTCTTTGTGTCTTTTTTCCTTATCAGGTACCATCGCGAGGAATTACTCTTATCATTAGCCATTGCGCAATGGATTAGAATATTACATCTCCTTGGATGTTTATTATATTTTTCTAATTGATTTTATGGTTTTCTCCTACTCTCCTAACTAGATGAAACTAATTTTCAGATGGGGTTTAATTTAGATTCTTAGGTGGTTTTTATACTTCATCATTATAGTGTTGTTAGTTAAGAGAGTAGGAAACATTAAATATAAGAATTAGGGAAGTATTGTGAAAGATGTAATACTCTATTAAACTTATTGATCATTTTTTTAACAAAACTTTTCTTGATGTATGTCTCTTACAAGATGAAAAGTAATTTGATATTGCTTATATTCAATTGTGCATTTTTCACTTATACTCAACTTCAATTCCTATAATAATGATTTTTTTGTTTTCTTTTTGCTTTAATTTTATACTTTGTTCATTATTTCTAAATACCAAGTACAGTTTTTATATTACACATGTGGGACTGGTACAATAGTTTGTAGTTATTCTTGAGCATTTATGGTGTATTTTATATGAATATCTTTGTATTTGTTAACTATAGCATGTACGCTAGTAACTATCATGTGATGAGTACTTTCTTGCTATTCTTTGATTAAAAATCATCTATTAAATTGTAACATATATCCTATGTTTTTTAATATTATTGGACTTAGACTTTAATATATTATGTTTAGTAATCTTGCTATTTGTTATAAAATATTTAACCTCAATTTTCAATAATTTGGTTTCTCTCTCTCTCTTGCATTCAAATCTTATTCAATTGTGTGATTTCTTGTTTACTACATTTTTAGGAAAATCTTATACATCCAAATATATAAGATGGAAAAACCTGATTATATAATAGAAAAAGAAGGTTTTCATGGAGATTCTAGGATGTAATAGAAGAAAATATTTATTTATGCAAGTTTGTGTTTATTGCAAATATCATCATCCAAGAATTGGATCCTAATGAAATTCAACTTCTATGGTTACCCATTGTGACATGTGTTTATCTCTATTTAATTATTTCTTTTGTGTTTTGTATTTGTTTATTTCATAATATTATTTAAATAATGAAAACTAATGTGTTTTGGTATAATATTCACTTTACATTCTTTGTCAAGATATATTAATGCACTTTCAAATGTTAAAATTGTAACTATACAGTTATACTAAATTTTTGTCCAAATGGTGCAAGCTACCTAATTATAGTGTCATTTTGGTGGGGCCGACACAACCATGTGCTTTTTTACTACGGGTCCTTCTAATACAATACAATAAATGTGACTTTACTTGTTCTAACACTAAAGTAAGAGTTTATGGGAACTACATCTTAGTCTTGATTTGTTCTTTTTTTTATGTATGATGGTATAATCGTTAAATTGAGAAATCTTGAATGAATAATTATGTAAAACTAGTTTTTAGTGTTTCTCTTTTATCCTTTTTGTGTTTATATATAGTTTTGACTATTTTCGTGTTCATCTTACATCTTAATGAATGTTTAACATGGTTGTACATGATGTTTTGTGACCTTTTTAAATTTCACTATTCATGGCACCTAAATCTTGTGTAAAGTGGCACCCTCTTCGAGAAAAGTAATTCAGTAAGATGCCATAATATCTATGGATTATTGCAAGGAACCAAGGACTATATATTTCATTCGCGTCTTTTTGCACTTAGAAGTGTCATCACAAGGAGAATTATTTGATGTATTTGAGGTATTCTGAAATCGAAAACCATGCCAAGACCCTTGTTCGCATAGGCACTCCGATGCTCAAAATTACTATAATGTTCTACGATATTCTTAATATTCTAGAAATATGGATATTATTCGATGTATAATTGCCATAATATATTTATAAGAGAAAAATAGAAGATGTACAAATTGTTCTGTATAAATTTGCTATGTTTAGACCCTCTTGCTCCATACATGAAGTTTATAGGGTGTGCGGATTAGACTTGTCATGGTTGCACATATAATCTTGTTTCAGGCCCGTATTATAATATTATGGTTTATACATCGTGTTAAGATATTCCCTTCCTTCGCTAAACATATAGATAGGTTTTTCGTTCGGCTAATCTTTATACTACTCGAAATATGGGATTACCCTTGACATAGGATTCTATCCACAATCATTCTATCTGCTTTAGTTCTTCCCTTATTAAATCTATTTAATATATATGTTTCTCGTTGTCTTATAACCTATTGGAGAAAATATGTTTATAATCACTCAAAAAAATAAGAAGCGACTAATTAAAATGTGAGTCTTAACTGTCTAGTAAAAGGAAAATATATGGAAAAAGGAACTAATCTAAGAATGATTATTCAAGTGCAAAGATACACCAACAAGAACATCCTAAAGATCCAACTTAAGGCCTAAACACAAACATAGACATGAATGACATGATCAATAAAAGTACAAGGTTAGTTACAGTTGTACTCAACTACAAGTTTTATCATTATTGTCAGATAGCATGCAAGGAGAGGAAAACGATAAGAGTGAAGCCGAGCTTCAGTGTTAGCAATCTCAAGTATATATAGAACGAGAGAGAATTTAGTTGTTCTCAACTTTCAATCACGGCAATGTTAGGAATTTGCAGTTATGTTACATTCCATGAATTTGACATTTAATCTCATGCTACCTTCTATGTTAAAGTTTGTTTATACTTGAGTAGTTTTATAACATGCTAAGAGTTTAGACAATTCGATAGCTTTACAAGGTTAAAGAATTTAGAGGTTAGAATATGTCAAATTTGTGTACTAACGAAAAGTTGTGGCAACTTGGTAGTTAATTAATACTTTATGGATCATATTATAAACATTTTAATTGAATTTACTTGTGTAGGCTTCATGTAGTTCCTTTTATCAAAGAGTTGCTTCTTTTGACTCAGATATGTATTTTTTTCAAATAATTTTTGGAAGTCTGTTTACAGATTTAAAGCGAGTTCGGGCTAAACGGTCTTATATTTAACTCAATAAGTAATTTTCAAAATCATGAAGGAACTAAAAGATAAACTAAAAGATATCCTACTGCTATGCATTTTAAATATAATTGGGGGGTGTGCAGTGCTCATTTTAGTAAATTATTTATTAAAAAATTGGGTAACATTATATTTTGTTTAAAACCTGTTGTATAACATTTGAGCTTATTAAAAAAAATTCCTAATATGTGGATTAACAGGAGCCGATCTTCTAGCGAAAGAGGCCAGACACAGGGTATCCAAACTCTTCGTCAACATGGACACCATGTTGATTCAGGTCTCGAATTTAGGCATCGGTTAATTAATAGGTTTTTTATGTTTTACTTCCGTACCCATCCACAAAAAAAATATCACATGTACCTCTTTTATGCACGCCGGGTATAGTCTTATTGACCGGATTATTCGGCTAGAAGAAGTTGGTGTGACATTTGCATTATAATTGCTTCAGAGGCTAATTGAAATGACCAAAATACATATCCACCAATTTATAATTTCATGATTTGCGGAAATGATAAATAAATTTCTGAATGATTTGTAACAACTTTTATATATAACTAATAGATTGATTTTTAATTTTTTATATATGATTCAATTATGAATTTTTCATAATCTATTATACTTACTTAAATTCATTTTAGCCCAAGTATCTTTGGGGACCAATGTTGCAATTAAATAGTATTATAAACTTACGATTGAGGCATAATATTAAGAGTTTATAAGAAACGCTGTAAAATTCTTTCACACCTCAATCGTAAATTTATACTACTATTTAGATTTGCACAATCTATTATATTTACTTAAATTCATTTATAATCTCATGATAACAGGGACCAATACTGCAATTAAGAGTTTCATATATCAAATATTTAATTATTGATTTATTTATTCTTATTGTTATTGTAGTTGAAGATTTTAATTTTCTTATTTACGAGTTACAACTTTACCAAATCACACACAACCAATATAGGTAGTTCATTAACTTCAACAGTTCAAATAGAGCAAGAGAACTATACCTCCTCATGTGATTTCCGAAATTACGATTAATTGATTTATTTTTTTCACGAAGTGTCTTCAGTCACGGGCAATACCTAGTGTATATATAAGTGATGGTTTTGAATTGTTAAGATGGATGCCTAGTCCAGGTTGCTTATTTTCAATCTTTAATGAGCCTATTGCCCGAATTTCTAATCTTCAACCTTTGATGGGTCTGTTGTCATCAAACCAGTTGTGGACCTTATACGTCTTGTTATATCCTAAATTGATAAAATGAAATTTGTTAAATCTATAGAATATACGAAGGCTAGAACCTTGGAGCTACCCTTAATTAACTATATATCTTACCAAAATTTATAGTATATATAATTTGGGTGATAAAATTATAGGGTTCAAATATTCTCTAAGAATGTTTAGATTTTGAAATCTTTAACCATATCCTCATTGTTTGAATTTTAAAGAAGAGGCCCCAAAATGTCTAGACGATTAAGGACCAATAAGTTTGGTTAATTCTTCTAAATAGTTATCTCAAAGATATTGGTTCTTATAATTAATGTGTTAATGTTGAAACTAGTATTTCCAATCGAAATGGCTTTCATCAAAATAACAGAAATCATTGATAGTGTAATCATTCTCCATGAATCTCAAAATAAAATTAAGAGAATGAACCCCAACAGAAAGCAGCTGAATGATGAATTAAATTCTATTGAATAACTTATGTTCAAAATAGATAAATTGAATTATGAATTTGTATCAATTGTATCACACAAAACGGATTTATTCACCCTTTCTACTGCTCGTCAACTGAAACTCGTCAAGGAAACTATTAGTCACTTTACCTTTTTCATATGGCTACTCAAGCTCTAACTAGTATGGTTATAGAGAAATTGAGTGGAAACTCTTAAATGATTATGTATTGTCACTTCCTTCCCCATCTTTATTCTTTCTCTTTGTTTGCAAAATATATAATTTAATTCCTAAAAAGCAACATCCTTGATTCACATTTTCGGAGTCCATATACAATTATTGTTTTGCCTCCCATCAATCATTGAATCAAAACAAGTTTGTCAAGTAATTTGGTCTTGACCTAAACGAATGTAATGAAGCATCCATTCTTGAAGTGGTTAAAGGGGGTTTAGCTAACTCTCTTAGTATCCTATATCAGCTGATATAGTATATCACACATATTTTATAGGACAGCGCCGTGTTAGTTCCTAAGCATAATATAGATGACGGGGTGAATAGATTGTGTGTATTTATTTGTAATTAAAAATTGATAGATAAACGTATTTGTATAATTTTTATACAATGGATTCAAGTTCTATGATATGCAAGTCTGTAAAGTAAACACAAAATAATTATGTGTGGCTCCGTCTAATGTTCGTTATCATTATGATGTGTACACTTTTATTTAGGGATGGTTTCACACTAAACACAAGTTATCTAAAAAGGTGTTTATAAAGTTTTAAATGTTTTATCACTATCAAAACTTCTTTCAAAATACCTTGTAAAACACTTTGTGATTACCTTGATCAGAAGCTTCTTACCAACAAACTAAGAGACTTCAATGGTATTCTTAGTTTTTCTTTCCCACATAGACTTCTCAAGTTATCACAAAACGTAGGAATGAACGAATCGTTCCCAGTACGCATATCCATCATCAACACTATCTTATAGTCTTTAGGTTTGTTATTAGTTAATAATATTAAGTCATTAGTAGTTAGTAAAAATCATCAACTATTTTAGTTTGTATGTTTAGTTACTTTCTTGAATATTGCAACCTCTTTATTTAATTCAGATAATTAGTAAGACAATCCATGTTGTGATGATTAAGTTACTGTTTTACTACTTGTAATAGTCTATAAACCTACGGAGAATGTGTGATTTGCATGTAACAGCTACCTCAATCGTTCTTTTAGAAAACCACTGATGGTATAGGAGCGATATTAAGAGTTGGAAATTTTTTCTATCTTTGGTAGAGCATGTAAATCTTGATTACTGTGTGTGGAACTCAAATCCAACCTATATTATTAAATATTTCCTTTTAGACTCATCGAAGAAGCAGAAAATTCATTCATGGCTTACGAGAAGTTATGTAGACGAAAATCGAAACAAGGTTTGGGTTTATATGTTAGGATATGTGCATCTTTAGTTGAATGTCATTATATCAATTATTTGATGCCTTGATTATGTAGGATTTGTTTGTGTGTTAGGCGAGAGCTCCACCTGATTAACTAATTATATTTGACATGGAGATGTAGATGGATATGGAGTAGGAGTTAAATTAGTACCTAATTCATTCAAAATTTCTCTCCATGCATACATGTTCATAACTAGAGAATTGTTCTCGAGACTCATCATCCTTTTAGGACCCTCCATTAAATATTTCCAGCAATGATCGAAAATGAAATGCTCCACTTCCCCTGAATTGTATAACTCAACAAAATCACCACCATACCAAAAAAGTACTCAGCTATATTAAAATATTAATTAAGCTATAAGTAAATTTACATGGATAAAAAATATGGTGTAATTTAATTCTTACCAATTTCACCACACCATAGTTGTTTTTGCCTCTTTAATGCACTCAGCATATCTCGTGCATGCCTTGTTGATTACGCTAATATGTTATTTTAAACAGTTTGGTGTTCTAGTAGTACCTAGAGGAGGTGTGCATAGCTCCATGAATTTCTTGTGAATTCGGTTTCACAGGATTTTGTTTGATTGACTCACTAAATCCTATTATCTCTACTAATAGGAACATAAGCATGACATAATGATATATCTTCTTTATCATATAGTTAGAACCTTTTACAATTTTTTTTGTGTTAGCCATGTTATCACGTGCTAAAAAAATAAGATTCAAAAAAATTGTTAGTAAATTGAAATAAAACATTACAATATATATTTAACAAAAGTAAAAGACTAAAAGTAAATCATTCAAAATAAATATATAAAATCTTAATAGTATAAATAAAAAAGGACTAAGAATTATAGAAAATTTAAAAGAAGGACTAATATGTAATTATTTTTATTATATATATTAAAACCAAATCAATTTATTCATTCCATAAATCTATATTTTTCTCAACCCTAACCGCCGTTGATCTTCTTCTCGATCCTCCAACATCTTCGTTCTACTTTTTCCTTATATTATACTCAGAAAATACAAAATAAAAGGTTGTCTCTCACAGATATACCTCATTGGGATCAAAGAAATCATCACACAACTATATGAACAACATTGAAGGGAGATCAGTTTGAACAACCTTTCCTTGTTCAAACTCTATCAACAAACAGAGACTCGATTATATTTGAAGATACATATCTATCTACCAATACAAATCTCTCTACAACCGTATTTCAATATCTCATTATATAATTTTGGTAAGATATAAATACGCTTTACTTAAATAAAAAATATTATGTATATTTTTTTAATCAGCGAATGAATTGCATGTTGATTGATAAATGTCTATAATCTGATTTTTTTTGCATTATGTAATTCTTCACAAATAATAATATTGATTGTAATGTTTCATATATTTTTTTGTAAATGATAATCAGAGTTGGTTAAATTTTGTTGTTCTATTTTTTATACTAATTCTGCAGGTTTTCAATTCTTTTGGCAGCAGATGAGTATGTAACCATTGGTCAAGATTAACAAAAAAAATTACTTATCTATGGTCTTCAAAAACTGCATGGGTGTTGGGCTTTTTGATAGTTGTACTTTTGGGTCTTCAAATCTAATATTTTAAAATCCCATTGGTAAATGCCCTTGAGTAGGTAGAAAGTGGCATATTAGTTTCGTTGTTGTTGGAGAACTTGGAACTTTATAGAAATTCAACTAGGATTTATGTATTATTCTCACGAAATATAGACTCCAAGAGATACCTTTATCTAATAGGGTATGACCAGAATTCTCATTGATTATATTTCATGAATTTCCAAAGTTGAAAATGATATTTTACCTAATAATAATTTTTGAGATTCTTATTATATTGTGACTTAATATTTTTTTAGCGAGTGCTCTATATTTCAAAATTATTTTGACATGTAGTTTCTTCATCATTCCTATAATTATCTTTACTAAAATACATTTGAATTTTCTAATCTTGGTTAGAGTTACCTATCCTTCCAATTATGTTAACAAAGAGTAATTCTTTTATATATGGTTCAAACATGTATAAAAATCATATAAACAAAAAAAATTAATAATTTTACTAAGAGTCCAACATAATCTCTTGCCAATGTGTTGTTAGTGTTACCCACTTCATTAGTTTTAATATTTGTTAAGTCAATACACTTTGTAAGAGTTTTAGTTGAATTAAATAAAATTAAAAGTATTAGTTTAAGAAACTTATTAGTCTAGGGTTTAATGGCAATCATTTATTATCTCCTAATTTATAATAATAAATTCTTCAATTTTCTTATTTTTTGATTTATATCTCTATTTACAAAACAAACAGTTTTGAAGTAATGTCATCTAATTATTTTTACACATATCTTTTTCTTGAATTTGAGATATATTTCTCCATGAATAAAGGACATATGAATAAAATAAAGGAGAATAAAAAAAATCTATTTCAACATCCCAAGATGGATGATGGGTAAACCATTTTCTTTTTAATCATGATTTATTTATATTTGACCATTTTATGTCTAATTTAAGATAAAAAATTTATAAAAAAATTGAATTTTGATTATATACATAAACCATTTATATTCTTGAAATTATCTTTTTTTTTCTCTACTTAATTGAAGTTTAGTTAATAATACTTAGAAATAAATAAAATAAAAATATTTATTCTATTTTATGCATATGTTATAGATTATTTATTGAACTATTTATATATTTGACAGAAAAAGATTGGTGGCCATGTCATTTCAAAAAATTAAACAATCATGAACAATATGTGTTGTGAGATTGGTAAGTTTTATCTCTCCCATGAAATATTATATACCTAATTAAAATAACTTTAGTATTAATAAATCATGAAAATATATGTTTTTCTTTCTACTAGCTGGAAGGCTTTGCTACAACAAATTTGCCACTTAACTATCTACCCAAGTGTAATTTGGGTAAATTAAGTCATATTTTGAGGTTCTTTAAGGTTCTACTGCATATTATTTATCAGTAAGCTAGTTTGGGTGTTTATTTTTCCAATTTTTAAGTCTTATAACTTATAATGTTCACAAATGGCATAACAATTCTTTTTCCTTGTGTTTTCTTAGATTTCTGTCCATATTATTAGGGTTATAAGTATTTTCCATCTCCCTATTAAAAGAGTTTATATATCTAGGCATATTAGTTTTAATGATTATTTTCTATTTTTTTCAAAAATTTCCTATAAAGCTCTTTAATCTATTAGTTTTCAAGTATCTTCCAACGGTTACCATCTTACTTGTTACTAATTATGTGTCTGTGACCTTAGCTTCTAGTCTTCTACGTAAAAAAGAGCTTCTCCCACTAGCTTCTCTTTTGTATCTAAACAGATAATCCATCTTCTAGCGAGTCTCTTATATGATGGGATTAAACAATTTGTTAGGAGAATTGATTACTCATTTTGGAAGTTAATGTTTTAAAGGAGAATAAACTAAAACATAGATACCCTACTTATATACTTGGATTTAGTCCAGTTATATTATATGTCTGACAATTATTTTCTCTTATAATTTGAAACACGTGTTAGATTACTCCATGCAATCATCCATAATTATGATCCAAACAAAATGAATTTCCTATAATCATGCTTTCTTCTATTTCATTTGGCTTTAATTTCTTTTGGTGTATTTTATATTAATGTCTTACTATTTGTGACTTATATCTTGAATGCTTGAAAGTATCATGTTCCGACAAAAAAATAAGATTATGTGATAAGTAGTTCTCTTACTAGTCTTTGAATAATAGAAGGGCATATTTATATCTTGTAGTTTTTCGATTATGTTATATTTACAGTTTTATATTGAATTTGTAGTACTATATGAGAACCAGAATTTGTAAATTTGGTTATAAATGCAAATTTCACCATCAGAGGATTGTATCCCCGATGAAATTCAATATTTATGGTTTCCCGATGCGACATGTTTTTTTTATTATTTCTATTGTGTTTTTTTATTGGTTATTTCATAAAAGTATCTAAATAATGAAATTTTTGTATAGGGT
This sequence comes from Nemophila menziesii, assembly GCA_029959085.1. NCBI lineage: Eukaryota > Viridiplantae > Streptophyta > Magnoliopsida > Boraginales > Hydrophyllaceae > Nemophila > Nemophila menziesii. Next base: position 271,857 of record JARWIR010000160.1, read on the forward strand.
GAACCAGAATGTGATATATATATATAAACAGGGAATGTAGGTTTGGTTTTCCTGCAAGTTTCACCATCCACAACCTCCTTTTTATCAGATGTAGTACCGCAAGCTCAGCGATTTGGAGTATTGTATATCGTTCCTGATTATGGGGTTGTGCCGCATCCATATTGAAGTTTGACTATTCCCATGTGGGCCACTTATCTGGTATGCAAATGGTTTTGAAATTGAAAATCACTATACATTCTTTGTTAAAAGTAGTTAATGAACTTTCAATCATAAAAAATTATAGTTATACATGTATACTTAGTTTTTGTTCAAATGGTGCGGGATCATATTATTCCAGTGGATCCTGCACCACCATATGCTTCTTATTCAACTACTCCAGCTAGTACAATGGAATAGTTGGTGACTTTATAGGGAAACCAGTTTTTAGTGTTAATCTTTTCTCCTTCTTGTGTTCATATCTCTATGTGCTTATGAATCATAGAATTATCTCTAGTTTTGATGTTTGTGCATATTCATATTTCATCTTTATGAATGTCTTATGTGTTGTCTTGCGACCTTTTTAACTTTTACTATCATGGTAACTCCATCTAGTTTCAAGTGGCACCTTCGAGAGGAAAATGATTTTAGATTATGTTCAAGGAACCAATGATTATATATTTTCTTTGTGTCTTTTTTCCTTATCAAGTGCCAGCAAGGAATTACTATTATCATTAGTCATAGCACAATTGATTAAGCTGGATTAGAATATTATATTTTATTAGATGTTTATTATATTTTTCTAATAAATTTTATAGTTTTATCCTACTCTCTTAACTATATGAAACTAATTTTTAGATGGGGTTTAATTTAGATTCTTAGGTGGTTTTTATACTTCATAATTATAGTGTTATTAGTTAAGAGTATATGAAAAATTAAATATAAGAATTGAGGAAGTATTGTGAGAGATGTAATACTTTATTAAGCTTATTGATCATCTTTTTTAACAAAACATTTCTTGATTTATGTCTCTTACAAGATGAAAAGTAATTTCATATTGCTTCTCTTTTGTTATATAGATTTGTTAATATTCAGTTGTGCATTTTTCACTTATACTCGACTTCATTTCCTAAAATCATGATTTTTTTGTTTTCTTTTGGCTTTAATTTTATACATTTTTCATTATTTATAAATACCAAGTACTGTTTTTATATTACACATGTGGGACTGGTACAATAATTTGTAGTTATTCTTGAGCATTTATGGTGTATTTTATATTTATATCTTTGTATTTGTTACCTATAACATGTATGCTAGAAAATATCATGTGAGGAGTACTTTCATGGTATTATTTGATTAAAAATCATCTATTAAATTGTAATATATATCCTAAATTTTTTTACTATTCTTGTACTTAGACTTTGATATATTTTGTTTACTAATCTTGCTATTTGTTATAAAATATTTAACCTCAATTTTCAATAATTTGGTTTCCCCCTCTCTCTTGCATTCAGTTCTTATTCAATTGTGTGATTTCTTGTTTACTACATTTTTCAGGAAAATCTTATACATCCAAATATGTAAGATGGAAAAATCTAATTATATAATAGAAAAATAAGGAATTCATGGAAATTCTAGGATGTAATAGAAGAAAATATTTATTTATACTAGTTTGGTGTTTATTGCAAATATCATCATCCAAGAATTAGATCCTAATGAAACTCAACTTCTATATGGTTACCCATTGCGACATGTGTTTATTTCTATTTAATTATTTTTTTTATGTTTTGTATTTGTTTATTTCATAATATTTTTTGAATAATGAAAACTAAAGTGTTTTGATTTAATAATCACTTTACATTATTTGTCATGATATATTAATGAACTTCCAAATGTTAAAATTGTAACTATACGGTTATTCTAATTTTTTTTCCAAATGGTGCAAGCTTCCTAATGATATTGTCGATTTTTGTGGGATCCGACACAACCATGTGCTTTTTCACTACGGGTCCTTTTGATACAACACAATAGTTTTTTACTTTACTTGTTCTAAAACTAAAGTAAGAGTTTATGGGAACTACATCTTAGTATTGATATGTTCTTTTTTATGTATGATGGTATAATTGTTAAATGGAGCATTCTCGAATGATTAATTATGCAAAACTAGTTTTTAGTGTTTCGCTTTTATCCTTTTTGTGTTTATATCTAGTTTTGACTATTTGCATATTCATCTTTCATCTTAATGAATGTTTAACATGGTTGTACTTAATTAATTTAACCCTAGCTGATTATTTTATTACAATTTGACCCCTAACTTATTATTTTATCATAATTTTACTCTTAACTTATTATGTTATTACAATTTGACCCTAACTTATTATTTTATCATAAATTTACTCTTAACTTATTATGTTATTACAATTTTACCCTTCATTTATTATTTTATTACAATATTACACATAACTTTTTTTTAATTATTAACTTGACCACTAACGTTTTTTAATTATCAATTGGATCCCTAACCTTTCTTTAATATCAACAAGACTCTAAATTTTTTAATTATCAAATTGTCCTCTAACTAAATCTTTTTTTTTTACAAATTGACCCCAAACTTTTTTATATGCCCTAACTTTTTTTTATAGAAATTGACCCCTAACTCTTTTATTATCAAAATGACCCCTACCTTTTTTTACAATTTGACCCCTAATTTTATTTCACTATCCATGGCACCTCAATCTTGTGTAAAGTGGCAACCTCTTGGAGATAATTAATTCAGTAAGATACCATAATATATATGGATTATTGTAAGGAACCAAGGATTATATATTGCATTTGCGTCTTTTTGCATTTAGAAGTGCCATCACAGGGAGAATTACTCTTCTCATTAGCCATATCTTAATTTACTAATTTGAGTTGCAATAGTAAATTTCGCTCGATTAGATATTGTCTATTCAATCTCAACTGTTTAATTCTTATCGTAATCTTGAAAATTTATGATCCATATAACATCCCTTGGATGAGATTCTTTATCGTTGATATCAAGTGTTTGATCTGTATCACATACCCACCCCATACTTTATATATACCAAGCCTATTATAATTTCATAATCACCCTATCCTCCATCCTCAATCTATAAATTTAAAAATGCATACCAAGGATCATTTACCTCATCAAGTATATGTAATATAGAAGATAGTCGTGATAAAGTTGAACAACTCTATGCAAATGTAGAAAAAGAAAGAAATCATATAAATGGTGGTACATTGGGACGAAGATCTCTAAAAAATAATGATCAGGTAGGTACATATAACCGATTTATGAAGGATTATTTTATTGACAGTCATTTGTTTTCAGGTGATGATTTAGGTCGTAGTACCAAATAAGACATCCAATGCTTTTGAGAATTCTAGGCGAAAAAATTAATGTTCTCAAAATACTTTAGAGAAACTCCAAACATAGTGCGAAAGATAGGTTAATCATGAGAAATTAAGATGACAGCCGCCTTGCATACCTTGCATACCTTGCATACCGTGAATTCAATATACACTAGTAAATATTTTCGTTTACCTAACAATACCAATATAGTCAGGTTGACGGCGAATAATATTGGAATTTGTAGCAATGTAAAACACTTTGATCCGACATTTGTACATTGGCCCAATGTTTGCGTCTAATGATCTTAACATACTATACACTTCACCAATATTTGATGATATTCTTGAGGTTTAAAAATGCCTATTCAATATATAATTAACGGTAGAGAGTACAAAAAATGATATTAGCTCGATGATGGTATATCTTCTAGGTTGTCCATCCTTGTTCAAGTTGTTAATTGTTCTATAAAATGAGATAAAAAAATTTAACAAAAAGCAAGTGGAATACTTTAAGGATATTTAAATGGCTTTTGGATTTCTTCATATAAAATGGCAAATTCATAAAGGGCCTTATGTTTTTTAGAAGCAAAGCTATCTTAATAAAATTATGAAAACCTATATAATTCTTCAAAAGCTAATTATTTAAGACAACTGACTCGTGAATAGTGATGACTATGTCGATGATATGTCACGGTACCACAGCATGTCAGGTGATGTTGTGTTAACTTCAGAGATAATAACCATTAATGTCTTAGTAATAACACTCATGTCAATGATTATGTAGCTTACTTTCAGCTCCAAAATTATCTTATTGCAAATGTATGGAACGAAAGCCTTTACGAGAATTAATGATTCAACTCGCGTAAAATAAATTTGTGTAATTTAATTTCATGTAAATTTAATTTATGTATATAATTTTTTTTTTGTATTTTCAATTTGTGTGTTTTAAAGTCATTTTTATAGTCATTATTATCTGATGACATTATATCATTAGTAAAATTTTAAGACTTAATACTTAAAAATATCTTAAAAAAGTAATAATTAGAAAGTAAAGTTCACTAAAAAAGATAAATAAAACTTTACACTGATATATGAAAACATTACATTTTTAATATTAAAACACCTAGACATAAAATATATACAAAGACAAAAATCATTTTATAAATCTTCTCTTCGTGGTGTCATTTCGAAATTGTATTCATCATCTTTTAACAGTTCACTATTGGACATGGATAATCTTTAAATAACGATTTTTTTTATGTATTACCCACCTTCTTCTTCCTTAACATTTGTTTGTCGACAGTTTTTCTTCATTATAATTATATCTTGATTATTGATATAAACTTCTTGGCATTTTATAAGTCATTCTTCCTTTTCTTGTCTTTCAACTAAATTCTATCCTACAATGGTCTTCTCCTTTTTTATTCCCATGGGCCTTGATTCTCTATGATTTGTTTGTGTGTTAGGCGAGAACTCCACCTGATTAACTAATTCTATTTGACATGGAGATGTAGATGGAGATGGAGTAGGAGTTAAATTAGGACCTAATTCATTCTAAATTTCTCCCCATGGATACATGTTCATAACTAGAGAATTGTTCTCGAGACTCATCATCCTTTTAGGACCCTCCATTAAATATTTCCAGCAATGATCGAAAATGAAATACTCCACTTCCCCTGAATTGTATAACTCAATACCATCACCACCATACCAAAAAAGTACTCAGCTATATTAAAATATTAATTAAGCTATAAGTAAATTAACATGGATAAAAAATATGACGTAATTTAATTCTTACCAATTTCACCACACCTTTATTGTTTTTGACTCTTTCATGCACTTAGCATATCTCGTGCATGCCTTGTTGATTACGCTGATATGTTATTTTAAACAGCTCGGTGTTCTAGTCGTATCAAGAGGAGATGTGCACAACTCCATGAATTTCTCGTGAATTCGGCTCCATAGGGTTTTGTTTGATCGATTCACCAAATCATATTATCTGTACTAATAGGAAAATAAGAAAATAGTTAGAACCTTTTACAATTTTTTTTTGTATTTTCCATGTTATCACATGCTAACAAAATAAGATTCAAAAAAATTGTTAGTATTTTGAAATAAAACATTACAATATATATTTAACAAAATTAATTTAAAAAGACTAAAATTATATCATTAAAAATAAATATATAAAATCTTAATAGTATGAATAAAAAAAGGACTAAGAATTATAGAAAAATTAAAAAAATGACTAATATATAATTACCTTTATTATATATATTCCCAATCAATATATTCATTCCACAAACCTATGTTTTTCTCAACCCTAACATCAACTGATCTTCTTCTTGATCCTTCAACTTCTTTATTCTACTTTTTCCTTGTATTATACTTGGCCTCAAAGAAAGGGTTGTCTCTCACAGATATACCTCATTGGCCTCAAAGAAATCATCACTCAACTATATGAACAACATTGAAGGGAGATATATAATTCTTAAAAAGACTAAAAGTAAATCATTCAAGATAAATATATAAATTCCTATTAGTATAAATAAAAAAAAGGACTAAGAATTATAGAAAATTTAAAAGAAGGACTAATATGTAATTACCTTTATTATATATATATCTGAATTCCCAATCAATGTATTCATTCCACAAGCCTATATCTTTCTCAACCCTAACCGCCCCTGATCTTCTTCTTGATCCTCCAACATCTTCATTATACTTTTTCCTTATATTATACTTAAAAAATAGAAAATAAAAGGTTGTCTCTCATAGATATACCTCATTGGCCTCAAAGAAATCATCACTCAAAGAAATCATCCAAACTTTATCAACAAACAGAGACTCGATTAAATTCTCTTTATATAATTTTGGTAAGACCCAAATATGCTTAAGTTGAATAACAAATATTATGTATATTATTTTAATATGTGAGTAAATTGAATCTTGATTGATAAATTCTATAATCTGAATTTTTTGCATTATGTAATTATTCACAAATAATAATATTGATTATAATGTTTCGTATATTCTGTTGTAAATGATAATCATAGTTGGTTAAATTTTGTTGTTCTTTTTTTATACCAATTCTGCACCTTTTCAATTCTTTTGGCAGCTGACGAGTATGTAAATATTGGTCTAGATTTAACAAAAAAATTACTTATCTAGTGTTTATCTATGGTCTTTAAAAACTGAGTAGGTATTGGTTTTTTTATAGTTTTACTTTTGGGTCATCAAATCTAAAATTTTAAGACCCCATTGGTAAATTCCCTTGAGTATGTAGAAAGTGGAATAGTAGTGTCCTTGTTGTTGGACAACTTGGAACTTTATAGAAATTCAACTAGGATTTATGTATTATTCTCACAAAATATAGACTCTAAGAGATACCTTTATCTAATAGGGTATTATTAGAATTCTCATTGATTATATTTCATGAATTTCCAAAGTTGACAATGATATTTTGCATAATAATATTTTTTGATATTCTTATTATATATGTGACTTAATATTTTTTTAGTGAGTGTTCTGTATTTCAAAATTATTTTGACATGAAGTTTCTTCACCATTACTATAATTATCTTTAATAAAATACATTTGAATTTTTTAATCTTGGTTACGGTTACCTATCCGTCTAATTTTATTAAAAAAGAGTAATTATATTATATATTGTTAAAAAATGTACTAAAACCATATAAATAAAACAAAAAATAGTAATATTACCAAGAGCCGCACATAATCTCTTGCCAATGTCTTGTTAGTGATACCCACTTCATTAGTTTTAATATTTTTTTAAGTCAGTACACTTTGTACAAGTTTAGTTAGAATTTAAAAAAATTAAAAGTATTAGTTTAAGAAACTTGTTAGTCTAGGGTTTAATGGCAATCACTTATAATCACCTATTTTATAATAATAAATTCTTCAATTTTCTTATTTTTTGATTTATATCTCTATTTACAAAACAAACAGTTTTGTAGTAATGTCACCTAATTATTTTTACACATATCTTCTTCTTAAATTTGAGATATTTTTCTCCATGAATAAACGACATATGAATAAAACATAGGAGAATAAAAAAATCTATTTCAACATCCCAAGATGGATGATGTAGACTGTAAACCATTTTCTTTTTAATTATGATTTTTTTATATTTGACCATTTTAGGTCTAATTCAAGATAAGAAATTTAAAAATAATTGAATTTTGAATGTATATATAAACTATTATATTATTGAAATTATCTTTTTCTTTTTCTCTACTTAATTGAAGTTTAGGTAATTATACTTAGAAATAAATACAATAAAATATTTATTCTATTTTATGCATATGTTATAGATTATTTATTGAACTATTTATATATTTGACAGAAAAAAATTGGTGCCCATGTCATTTCAAAAAAGAAAACAATCATGAAGAATAGGTGGTGTGATATTGGTAAGATTTATCTCTCCCAGGTAATTATATGTCAGATCTCAAACTGAAAAAAAAAACAAGAAAATAGAGAGAATCTTAAATACCTAATTAAAATAACCTTAGTATTAGTAAATCATGAAAAATATATGTTTTTCTTTCTACTAGCTGGAAGGCTTGGCTACAACAAATTTGCCACTTAACTATCTACCCACGTGTAATTTGGCTAAATTAAGTCCTATTTTGAGGTTCTTTAAGGTTCTACTTCATATTATTTATTAGTAAGCTAGTATGGGTGTTTATACTTCCAATTTTAAAGACTTATAACTTATAATGTTCACAAATGGCATAACAATTCTTTTGCCTTGTGTTTTCTTGGATTTATGTTTATATTCAAAGGGTTATAAATATTTTTCATCTCCCTATTAAAAGAGTTCATATCTCTAGGAATATTAGGATTAGTTATTATTTTTTGTTTTTCAAAAATTCCCTATAAAGCTCTTTCATCTATTAGTTTTCAAGTATCTTCCATCGGTTACCATTTTACTTGTTACTAATTATGTGTCTGTGACCTTAGCTTCTAGTCTTCTACGTCAAAAAGAGCTTCTCCCACTAACTTCTCTTTTGTATCTAAATAGATAATTCATCTTCTAGTGAGTCTCTTATATCATGGGACAAAACAGTAAGTCAGGCGAATTGATTACTCATTTTGGAAGCTAATGGCTTTAAGGAGAAATACCTAAAACATAGATACCCTATTTATATACTTGGATTTAGTCCAAGTTATATTTCTGACAATTGTTTTCTCTTATAATTTGTAACACGTATTCGATACTCCATGCCATCATCCATAATTATGATTCAAACAAAATGAATTTCCTATAATCATGCTTTCTTCTATTTCATTTGGCTTTAATTTCGTTTGGTTTATTTTATATTAATGTATTACTATTTCTGACTTATCTTGAATGCTTGAAAGTATCATATTCCGACCCAAAAAAAAAAAGATTATGTGATAAGTAGTTTTCTTACTGGTCTATGAATAATAGAAGGGCAAATTTATATCTTTTAGTTTTTCTATTTTCTTATATTTACAGTTTTATACTGAATTTGTAGTACTATATGAGAACCAGAATTTGAAAATTTGGTTTTAAATACAAATTTCACCATCCAAGGATTGGATCCCCGTTGAAATTCAACATTTTTGGTTTTCCGATGCGAAAGGTTTTTCTTTTTTTAATTATTTCTACTGTGTTTTTTATTAGTTATTTTATAAAAGTATCTAATAATAAAATTATTTTACAGGGTGAACCAGAATGTGATTTATATATAAAACAGTAGGTTCGTGTTTCCTACAAGATTCAACATCCACAACCTCTTATTTATCGGATGTAGTACCGCAAGCTCAGTGACTTGGAGTATCGTAGATGGTTCCTGATTATGGGGTTGTGTCGAGTTAATGAATGTCAAACTTGAAAAAATGATAGTTATACATGTATACTTAGTTTTTGTTCAAATGGTGCATGATCATATTACACCACCATATGCTTCTTATTCAACTAGTCCAGCTGGTACAATGCAATAGTTGGTGACTTTAAAGGGAAACCAGTTTTCAGTGTTAATCTTTTCTTCTTCTTGTGTTTATATATATGTGCTTATTAATAATAGAATTATCTCTAGTTTTGATTGTTGTGCATATTCATATTTTACCTTTATGAATGTCTTATATGTTGTCTTGTGACCTTTTTAACTTTTACTATCATGGTAACTCAATCTAGTTTCATGTGGCACCTTCGAAAAGAAAATAATTTTAGATTATGTTCAAGGAACCAGTGATTATATATTTTCTTTGTGTCTTTTTTCCTTATCAAGTGCCATCGCAAGGAATTACTCTTATCATTAGCCATAGCGCAATTGATTAAACTGGATTAGAATATTATATCTCATTAGATATTTATTATATTTTTGTTATAGATTTTATAGTTTTACCCTACCCTCTTAACTAGATGAAATTAATTTTCAGATGGGGTTTAATTTAGATTCTTCGGTGGTTTTTATACTTCATCATTATAGTGTTATTAATTAAGAGAGTAGGTAAAATTAAATATAAGAATTGGGGAAGTATTGTGAGAGATATGAACTTATTGATCACATTGAAACTGTCTACATTAATACTCTATTAAACTTATTGATCATCTTTTTTAACAAAACTTTTCTTGATTTATGTCTCTTACAAGATGAAAAGTAATTTGATATTACTTCTCTTTTGTGAAATAGATTTGTTAATATTCAGTTGTGCATTTTTCACTTATACTCAACTTCATTTCATATAATCATGCTTTATTTTGTTTTCTTTTAGCTTTAATTTTATACTTCGTTCATTATTTGTAAATACCAAATATTGTTTTTATATTACACATGTGGGACTGGTACAATATTTTGTAGTTATTTTTGAGCATTTATGGTGTATTTTATATGAATATCTTTGTATTTGTTACCTATAACATATATGCTAGAATCTATCATGTGAGGAGTACTCTTCTTGCAATTATTTGATAAAAAATCATCTATTATATTGTAATATATATCGTAATTTTTTTACTATTCTTGGACTTAGACTTTAATATATTACGTTTACTGATCTTCCTATTTGGTATAAAATATTTAACTTCAATTTTTAATAATTTGGGTGCCCTCTATCTCTTTCATTATTTCTTATTCGATTGCGTGATTTCTTGTTTACTATATTTTTCTGGAAAATCTTATACATCCAAATATATAAGATGGAAAAACTTGATTATATAATAGAAAAATAAGGTTTTCATAGAGATTCTAGAATGTAATAGAAAAAAATATTTATTTATGTTATTTTTCATATTTTGTTATGTTTATGGGTATATACTGAGTTTGTAGTATTATTTGAGGATCAGCAATTGCAAATTTGGTGTTTATTGCAAATATCATCATCCAAGAATTGGATCTTAATGAAACTAAACTTCTATGTTTTGCCATTGCGACATGTGTTTTCTTCTATTTAATTATTTATTTTGTGTTTTGTATTTGTTTATTTCATAATATTATTTAAATAATGAAAACTAAAGTGTTTTGATATAATAATCTCTTTACATTCTTTGTTAAGATATATTAATGCACTTTCAAATGTTAAAATTGTAATTATACGGTTATACTAATGATTTGTCCAAATGGTGCAAGCTCCCTAATTATAGTTTGTGACTTTACTTGTACTAAAACTAAAGTAAAAGTTTATGGGAACTACATCTCAGTCTTGATTTGTCCTTTTTTATGTATGATGGTATAATCGTTAAATGGAGCATTCTAGAATTAATAATTATGCAAAACTAGTTTTTAGTGTTTCTCTTTTATCCTTTTTGTGTTTATATCTAGTTTTGACTATTTGCATATTCATCTTTCATCTTAATGAATGTTTAACATAGTTGTACATGTTGTTTTGTGACCTTTTTAAATTTCGCTATCCATGGCACATCAATTTTTTGTAAAGTGGCACACTCTTGGAGAAAATTAATTCAGTAAGATGTAATAATGTATATGGATTATTGTAAGGAACCAACTATTATATATTTCATTTGCGTCTTTTTTCACTTAGAAGTGCCATCACAAGGAGAATTACTCTTCTCATTAGCCATATCCTAATATACTAATTTGAGTTGCAATAGTAAATATCGTTCGATTAGATATTGTCTATTTAATCTCAACTGTTTAATACTTATCGTAATCTTAAAAATTTATGATCCATATAACATTCCTTGGATTAGATTCTTTATCGTTAATATCAAGTATTTAATCTCTATCACGTATCCACCCCATACTTTATATATACCAAGACTATTATAATTTCATAATTACCCTATCCTACATCCTCAATCTATATATCTAAAAATTCATACCAAGGATCATTTACATCATCAAGTATATCCATATTCGATGCAAATGTAGAAAAAGAAAGAAAACATATAAATGGTGGTACATTGGGACGACAATCTGTAAAAATAAAGATCTGGTAGGTACATATAACATACTTATGAATGATTATTTCGTTGACCGTCATTTGTATTCAGGTGATGATTTAGGTCGTAGTACGAAATGGGACATCCAATTCTTTTGAGAATTCTAGGCGACATAATTAAATATTTACAAATACTTTAGATAAACTCCTAACATAGTGGAAAAGATAGGTTAATCATGAGAAATTAAGATGAAAGCCGCCTTGCATATCTTGCATATCATTAATTCAATATACACTAGTAAATATTTTTGTTTACCTAACAATTACAATATTGTTAGGTTACTGAGGAAAGACGGCAAACAGCGTTTGCAAAAAATATTTGGAAGTATAGACTGTATGCATTATGGGTGGAAAATATTTTCACACGCATATGGGCCAGATACTAAACATGACAATATGGTAAACCGAAAATCATATTGGAATTTGTAGCAATGTAAAACACTTTGATCCGGCATTTGTACTTTGACCCAATGTGTGCGTCTAATGATCTTAACATACTATACACTTTACCAATATTTCATGATATTCTTGAGGGTTTAAAAATGCGTATTCAATATATAGTTAATGGTAGAGAGTACAAAAATGATATTACCTCGATGATGGTATATTTTCTAGTTAGTCCATCCTTGTTCAAGCTATTAAATATTCAATAAAATGAGATAAAAAAGAATTTGACAAGAAGCAAGTGGAATAGGTTAAGGATGTTTAAATGGATTTTGGATTTCTTCATATAAAATGGCAAATTCTTAAAGGGCCTTTTTTTAAAAGCAAAGCTATCTTAGTAAAATTATGAAAACCTGTATAATTCTTCACCAAGTGATTATTGAAGACAACTGACTCGTGAATAGTGATGAATATGTCAATGATATGTCACGGTACCATAGCATGTTAGCTGACGTTGTGTTAATTTCAGACATAAAACCATTACTATCTCAGTAATCACACTCATTTCAAAGATTCTGTAGCTTACTTTCAACTCCGAAATGATCTTATTGCAAATGTGTGAAACGAAAGCCGTTACGAGAATTGACGATTCAACTCGCGTAAAATAAATTTGTGTAATTTAATTTCATGTAAATTTAATTCATGTAATTTATGTATGTATAATAATATATTTTTGTATTTTCAGTTTGTGTGTTCTAAAATCATTTTTATAGTAATTATTATATTTGATGTCATATTTATTTGATGTCATTATATCAATTATATAATTGTAAGACTTAATACTTAAAATATCTTAAAAAAGTGATAGTTAGAAAGTAAAGCTCACTTAAATAGATAAATAAAACATTAAAATGATATATAAAAACATTACATTTTAATATTAAATTACCTAGGCTTAAAATATAAATAAAGACAAAAATGATTTTATAAATCTTCGGGTTCGTGGTGTCATTTCGAAAAGGTATTCATCATCTTTTAATAGTTCACTATTGGACATGGATAATCTTTAAATAACGATTGTTTTTATGTATTACCCACCTTCTCCTTCCTTAACATTTGTTTATCGACAGTTTTATCTTCATTATCATTATACCTTGATTATTTATATAAACTTCTTGGCATTTTATAAGTCATTCTTCTTTTTCTTGTCTTTCAACTATATTCTATCCTACAATGGACTTCTCCTTTTTTATTCCCATGGGCCTTGATTCTGTAGGATTTGTTTATGTGTTAGACGAGAATTCCACCTGATTAACTAATTCTATTTGACATGAAGATGTAGATGGACATTGAGTAGGAGTTAAATTAGTACCTAATCCTTTCAAAATTTCTCCCCATGGATACATGTTCATAACTAGAGATTTGTTCTCGAGACTCATCGTCCTTTTAGGACCCTCCATTAAATATTTCCAGCAATGATCGAGAATGAAATGCTCCACTTCCCCTGAATTGTACAACTCAATAGCATCACCACCATACCAAAAAAGTACTCAGCTATATTAAAATATTAATTATGCTATACATAAATTTACATGGATAAAAAATATGACGTAATTAATTCTTACCAATTTCACCACACCTTTGTTGTTTTTGCCTCTTTCATGCACTTATCATATCTCGTGCATGCCTTGTTGAATACGCTAATAAGTTATTTTAAGCAGTTCAGTGTTCTAGTCGTACCGAGAGGAGATGTGCATAGCTCCATGAATTTCTCGTGAATTCGGTTACATAGGGTTTTGTTTGATTGATTCACTAAATCCTATTATCTCTACTAATAGGAACATAAGCATGACATAATAATTTATCTTCTTTATCATATAGTTAGAACCTTTGACAATTATTTTTTTGTGTTTGCCATGTTATCACGTGCTAACAAAATAAGATTCAAAAAAATTGTTAGTAAATTGAAATAAAACATTAAAATATATATTTAACAAAATTAATTTTAAAAGACTAAAAGTAAATAATTCAAAATAAATATATAAAATCTTAATAGTATAGATAAAAAAGGACTAATATGTAATTATCTTTATTATATATATTATATATATTAAAATTCTCAATCAATGTATTCATTCCACAAACCTATATTTTTCTCAACCCTAACCGCCGCTAATCTTCTTCTCGGTCCTCCAACATCTTCATTCTACTTTTTCCTTATATTATACTTAAAAAATACAAAACAAAAGGTTGTCTCTCACAAATATACCTCATTGGCCTCAAAGAAATCATCACTCAACTATATGAACAACATTGAAGGGAGACCAGTTTAAAAACCTTTCCTTGTCCAAACTCTATCAACAAACAGAGACTCGATTAAATTTGAAGATAAATATCTATCTACAAATACAAATCTCTCTACAGCCGTATTTAAATATCTCATTATATAATTTCGGTAAGATATAAATATGCTTTACTTAAATAACAAATATTATGTATATTCTTTTAATCAGTGAATGAATTGAATATTGATTGATAAATGTCTATAATCTGATTTTTTTGCATTATGTAATTCTTCACAAATAATAATATTGATTGTAATGTTTCATATATTTATTTGTAAAGGATAATCAGAGTTGGTTAAATTTTGGTTTTCTATTTTTTATACTAATTATGCAGCTTTTCAATTCTTTTAGCAGCAGATGAGTATGTAAACATTGGTCCAGATTAACAAAAAAATTACTTATCTAATCTTTATCTATGGTCTTCAAAAACTGCATGGGTTCTGGGCTTTTTGATAGTTTTACTTTTGGTCTTCAAATCTTAAATTTTAAGACCCCATTGTGCAATGAATTGATTAAATACATTCCAATAGTGGAATGGAAGAAGAAAATTATAGGAGAAGAAGGAGGAGAAGAAGGAGAAGACCAGAGAGATTAGAAGAGAAACTTTATTTCCTAAACCTAATTTCAAATACCAATTAATAATCCCTTCCCGCCTAACATAATATTTCCTAAACCTAATCTAACCTAATCTTAAGTCATAACATTTTGGAACTATTTAGTGCTTCAAAATAGTCAACTTTTTGACTTATTATGTTTAGAACTCCCAAAAATTTACATGTGATATTCAAAGGTCATTTGTATCAATTATTGACGTATCCTCAATACATATTCATATGTATTTTAATTGGTACAGTTCACCATCAAGGCAAGTAATTCTTGATCTATTGGTTCTATAATTTATTTATAATTCTTTTGGGGAATGGTTGTAGGGTTAAAAAAATTATATCTGTTACATGTTGTAAAGATTTTTTTTATGTTTGTTTGATTAGACAAAGGATAAATTTGTATAGTTGATGACCTATATTAGGCTAACAATCTATTGGATTATATAATTTCTTTATAATTTTGTTTCTAGAAATATTTAGTGCTTTTGAATAATTAATTTTTGGATTTAATAAGCTTAGAACTCTCAAATCATTAACACCTTTGAGGCCTTGGATAATCATCATGAAAGAGTTAATTTTAATTGAACTCAGTCACCTAATTTTATTTTCAGATTATAATATTTGGTTATATTTAATTTACTGTTATGTTTGTTTTTACCTGGATTTCATGGATTTCAAGTAGTGTATACTTCCAAAAGTATTCATATCACTAGATGATGATTCTTGATCTCTTGCACAACCATCATATTGGTATTATTTCATATGTAATTATTATAAGTCTGAAAAATATACAATTTTATTTGAATATTTTACATAATATCTTGGATGAACAATAACATATGAGTTTTGTATATTAGAAATAATTATATTTAAGATAATGCTTCTTCTATTACTTCGATACAACATCATATCATGGGCATGTTTGTATTGTTTCCATTTTTATTTCCACTCATATTGGGGTATTTGGGTTGTAAGTTATGGAAGTAAATAAACACTTCTAATGTCTTTCGTCCTTCACGTTAAGAAGAACAACTATCTTGCATATGCTATAGACGTTTATGTGTTAGAGAACGTAAAATCTAGGTACAACAACCCACATGATGAATGGATTGATATGATAAATTTGGAAACTCATTGAACAATATCTTATCTCTTTATCGTTGATCTTCCTTATAAGACTTTATGGGCAAACCAATTTTGTTTAGAATTATTGTTTTATTTAATGATTAATTTTTTAATAATGATTTTATATGTATTTATTTATTTTGTTTTTTGAGTTATTGTTTTATGTGGTTTCAAACGAATTTTAAGATTTATATGATTAGTTGGGTGAGCCGAGGGACATGGGTGCAGAGGCTTCAAATTTTCATTACATCCTATTTTGGATTTTAAAAGTGCAAAAGGACTATTCTATTCAGAAAAATACTTCAACGAATAACAAGTTTTACAAGTAACTAATAGTAAGAGCAAGTGTGGTTATAGAACTATATAAGTGTGGGTCAGCCACGCCGAGTAATTGCTTGAGATAAAGTTTATCTAACCCTGATGTAAGGAAGAAAAAAAACTATGTGAATGCTAAAATTTAATTATTATTTAACTGTGGAGATAACTAATTTTATGTTAACAAATTTAGAAGATAATAATATCGTACATTATTTTTATAGAAAGTGATATTGAGTTAAAAAGTCTATTCTTAATAACATGTGCTTATTTATATGAATTGAGTTATGCGTAATTTGAACAAAAAATAGTTAGGCTTAATTTCACTCTTTTTTTCTTTTCATTGTCACAAGATAATACATTTCAGTTGTTTACGGTACACTTAAATATGCAAAAGATTAAGAATTTATTTTATTTCTATTTAAGGTATAAATATCTATTTTATTCAATTTTAGATTCATTAATTGGAAAATTTAATACAAAAAGGTGTAAATTAAATTTACTACATTTGCAGGACAATTATGATATGAATAGTGAATAAATTTTAAAGGAAACGAAGGATATGGGTCCTTACTCTTCGGAACATATTAAAAAAGTTCACTGAAAATTTACATTTTGTTATGGAAACTCATAAAAGTGACACGTGTATTTTTCATTACGAAATTTTACTATTTATTTAAATTTGTAATCGATGTTTGTTTTCATTTATTATGATTGAACTTGGTGTGTCCATGGTTAATAAAAATTAAAATTTGTATTAGAGAACGTAAATATTTTTTTATGAGTTTTTATATCAATACTACTTTTTGAACATTGTGTAATTATTTTACGGTGTGTAGCTTCCTCGAATACAAATATTCCATATATGATTTTGATGCAAAATTTAAAATTTTGAAGTTACAGAGTGCCCTTGGGCATCAGTTATTGTGGAGACTTTCTTTGATTTTTTTTCTATTATGTTTAATGTGTTGTTTTCCTAAAATTGTATTTGTTTATATTTATGGTGGATATTTCGATAGGTTATGTTTTTTATTATGATGAATGTTTTCAATAGTGTTTTTTTTAATATCAACTTCTGTTGCATGTAATTTTACTAAATCATAAGAATGTAAGTTTACAAAAAGACCCATGATGTTTCTTTATTAATTAAATAATCTAACAACACAATAGTTTGTGACATTACTTGTTCTAAAACTAAAGTAAGAGTTTATGGGAACTACATCTTAGTATTGATCTGTTCTTTTTTATGTATGATGGTATAATTGTTAAATGGAGCATTCTCAAATGATTAATTATGCAAAACTAGTTTTTAGTGTTTCGCTTTTATCCTCTTTGTGTTTATATCTAGTTTTGACTATTTGCATATTCATCTTTCATCTTAATGAAAGTTTAACATGGTTGTACTTAATTAATTTAACCCTAGCTGATTATTTTATCACAATTTGACCCCTAACTTATTATTAACTTATTATTTTATTATAATTTTACCCTTAATTAATTATTTTATTACAATATTACCCCTAACTTTTTTTTAATTATTAACTTCACCACTAACTTTTTTTAATTATCAACTGGATCCCTAACCTTTCTTTAATATCAACCGGACTCTAAAACTTTTTTATTATCAAATTGACCTCTAACTAAATCTTTTTTTTTACAAATTGACCTCAAAATTTTTTATATGCAATCGGACCCCTAACTTTTTTTTATAGAAATTGACCCCTGACCCTTTTATTATCAAAATGACCACTACCTTTTTCTAGTAGGGGTCATTTTGATAATAAATATTTTCTAGTTGGTCCATCCTTGTTCAAGCTATTAAATATTCATTAAAATGAGATAAAAAAGAATTTGACAAGAAGCAAGTGGAATAGTTTAAAGATGTTTAAATGGCTTTTGGATTTCATCATATAAAATGGCAAATTCTTAAAGGGCCTTCTGTTTTTTAAAAGCAAAGCTATCTTAGTAAAATTATGAAAACCTGTATAATTCTTCACCAAGTGATTATTGAAGACAACTGACTCGTGAATAGTGATGACTATGTCGATGATATGTCATCGGTACCATACCATGTTAGTTGATGTTTTATTAATTTCAGGCATAAAACCATTATTGTCTCAGTAATCACACTCATGTCAATGATTTTGTAGCTTACTTTCAACTCCAAAATGATCTTATTGCAAATGTGTGAAACGAAAGACGTTACGAGAATTGAAGATTCAACTCGCGTAAAATCAATTTGTGTAAATTAATTTCATGTAAATTTAATTCATGTAATTTATGTATATATAATAAAAAAATTTGTATTTTCAATATTTGTGTTCTGAAGTCATTTTTATAGTCATTATTATCTTTGATGACATATTTATTTGATGTCATTATATCAATTATTTGATGCCTTGATTCTGTAGGATTTGTTTGTGTGTTAGGCGAGAGCTCCACCTGATTAACTAATTATATTTGACATGGAGATGTAGATGGATATGGAGTAGGAGTTAAATTAGTACCTAATTCATTCAAAATTTCTCTCTATGCATACATGTTAATAACTAGAGAATTGTTCTCGAGACTCATCATCCTTTTAGGACCCTCCATTAAATATTTCCAGCAATGATCGAAAATGAAATGCTCCACTTCCCCTGAATTGTATAACTCAACAAAATCACCACCATACCAAAAAAGTACTCAGCTATATTAAAATATTAATTAAGCTATAAGTAAATTTACATTGATAAAAAATATGACGTAATTTAATTCTTACCAATTTCACCACATCTTAGTTGTTTTTGCCTCTTTAATGCACTCAGCATATCTCGTGCATGCCTTGTTGATTACGCTAATATGTTATTTTAAATAGTTTGGTGTTCTAGTAGTACCGAGAGGAGATGTGCATAGCCCCATGAATCTCTCGTGAATTCGGTTCCACAGGGTTTTGTTTGATTGACTCACTAAATCCTATTATCTCCACTAATAGGAACATAAGCATGACATAATGATATATCTTCTTTATCATATAGTTAGAACCTTTTACAGTTTTTTTTTGTGTTTGCCATGTTATCACGTGCTAAAACAATAAGATTCAAAAAATTGTTAGTAAATTGAAATAAAACATTACAATATATATAACAAAAGTAATTTTAAAAGACTAAAAGTAAATCATTCAAAATAAATATATAAAATCATAATATTATAAATAAAAAAGGACTAAGAATTATAGAAAATTTAAAAGAAGGACTAATATGTAATTATTTTTATTATATATATTAAAACCGCCGTTGATCTTATTCTCGATCCTCCAACATCTTCGTTCTACTTTTTCATTATATTATACTCAGAAAATACAAAATAAAAGGTTGTCTCTCACAGATATACCTCATTGGGCTCAAAGAAATCATCACTCAACTATATGAACAACATTGAAGGGAGATCAGTTTGAACAACCTTTCCTTGTTCAAACTCTATCAACAAACAGAGACTCGATTATATTTGAAGATACATATCTATCTACCAATACAAATCTCTCTACAACTGTATTTCAATATCTCATTATATAATTTTGGTAAGATATAAATACAATTTACTTGAATAAAAAATATTATGTATATTTTTTTAATCAGCGAATGAATTGAATCTTGATTGATAAATGTCTATAATCTGATTTTTTTGCATTATGTAATTCTTCACAAATAATAATATTGATTGTAATGTTTCATATATTTTTTTGTAAATGATAATAAGAGTTGGTTAAATTTTGTTGTTCTATTTTTTATACTAATTCTGCAGGTTTTCAATTCTTTTGGCAGCAGATGAGTATGTAACCATTGGTCTAGATTAACAAAAAAAATTACTTATCTAATCTTTATCTATGGTCTTCAAAAACTGCATGGGTGTTGGACTTTTTGATAATTTTACTTTTGGGTCTTCAAATCTAAAATTTTAAGACCCCATTGGTAAATGCCCTTGAGTAGGTAGAAAGTGGCATATTAGTTTCCCTGTTGTTGGAGAACTTGGAACTTTATAGAAATTCAACTAAGATTTATGTATTATTCTCACGAAATATAGACTCCAAACGATACCTTTATCTAATAGGGTATGACCAGAATTCTCATTGATTATATTTCATGAATTTCCAAAGTTGAAAATGATATTTTAAGTAATAATAATTTTTGAGATTCTTATTATATTGTGACTTAATATTTTTTTAGCGAGTGCTCTATATTTCAAAATTATTTTGACATGTAGTTTCTTCATCATTCCTATAATTATCTTTACTAAAATACATTTGAATTTTCTAATCTTGGTTAGAGTTACCTATCCTTCCAATTATGTTAACAAAGAGTAATTCTTTTATATATGGTTCAAACATGTATAAAAACCATATAAACAAAAAAAATTAATAATTTACTAAGAGTCCAACATAATCTCTTGCCAATGTCTTGTTAGTGTTACCCACTTCATTAGTTTTAATATTTTTTAAGTCAATACACTTTGTAAGAGTTTTAGTTGAATTAAATAAAATTAAAAGTATTAGTTTAAAAAACTTGTTAGTCTAGGGTTTAATGGCAATAATTTATTATCTCCTAATTTATAATAATAAATTCTTCATTTTTCTTATTTTTGGATTTATATCTCTATTTACAAAACAAACAGTTTTGAAGTAATGTCACCTAATTATTTTTACACATATCTTTTACTTGATTTTGAGATATATTTCTCCATGAATAAAGGACATATGAATAAAATAAAGGAGAATAAAAAAAAAATCTATTTCAACATCCCAAGATGGATGATGGGTATACCATTTTCTTTTTAATCATGATTTATTTATATTTGACAATTTTATGTCTAATTTAAGATAAAAATTTAAAAAAAAATGAATTTTGATTATGTACATAAACCATTTATATTTTTGAAATTATCTTTTTTTCTCTACTTAATTGAAGTTTAGTAAATAATACTTAGAACTAAATAAAATAAAAATATTTATTCTATTTTATGCATATGTTATAGATTATTTATTGAACTATTTATATATTTGACAGAAAAAGATTGGTGGCCATGTCACTTCAAAAAATTCAACAATCATGAACAATATGTGTTGTGAGATTGGTAAGTTTTATCTCTCCCATGTAATTATATTATAGATCTCAAACTGAAAAAAATAGAGAGAATATTATATACCTAATTAAAATAACTTTAGTATTAATAAATCATGAAAATATATGTTTTTCTTTCTACTAGCTGAAAGGCTTGGCTACAACAAATTTGCCACTTAACTATCTACCCAAGTGTAATTTGGGTAAATTAAGTCATATTTTGAGGTTCTTTAAGGTTCTACTGCATATTATTTATCAGTAAGCTAGTTTGGGTGTTTATTTTTCCAATTTTTAAGCTTTATAACTTATAATGTTCACAAATGGCATAACAATTCTTTTTCCTTGTGTTTTCTTAGATTTCTGTCCATATTATTAGGGTTATAAGTATTTTCCATCTCCCTATTAAAAGAGTTTATATCTCTAGGCATATTAGTTTTAATGATTATTTTCTATTTTTTCCAAATATTTCCTATAAAGCTCATTAATCTATTAGTTTTCAAGTATCTTCCAACGGTTACCATCTTACTTGTTACTAATTATGTGTCTGTGACCTTAGCTTCTAGTCTTCTACGTCAAAAAGTACTTCTCCCACTAGCTTCTCTTTTGTATCTAAACAGATAATCCATCTTCTAGCGAGTCTCTTATATGATGGGATTAAACAATTTGTTAGGAGAATTGATTACTCATTTTGGAAGTTAATGGTTTAAAGGAGAATAAACTAAAACATAGATACCCTACTTATATACTTGGATTTAGTCCAGTTATATGTCTGACAATTATTTTCTCTTATAATTTGAAACACGTGTTAGATTACTCCATGCAATCATCCATAATTATGATCCAAACAAAATGAATTTTCTATAATCATGATTTCTTCTATTTCATTTGGCTTTAATTTCTTTTGTTGTATTTTATATTAATGTCTTACTATTTGTGACTTATATCTTGAATGCTTGAAAGTATCATGTCCCGACAAAAAAATAAGATTATGTGATAAGTAGTTCTCTTACTAGTCTTTGAATAATAGAAGGGCATATTTATATCTTGTAGTTTTTCGATTATGTTATATTTACTGTTTTATATTGAATTTGTAGTACTATATGAGAACCAGAATTTGCAAATTTGGTTATAAATGCAAATTTCACCATCAGAGGACTGTATACCCGATGAAATTCAACATTTATGGTTTCCCGATGCGACATGTTTTTTTTAATTATTTCTATTGTGTTTTTTTATTGGTTATTTTATAAAAGTATCTAAATAATGAAATTTTTTTACAGGGTGAACCAGAATGTGATTTATATATAAACAGGGAATTTAGGTTTGGTGTTTCCTGCAAGTTTCACCATCCACAACCTCCTTTTTATCGAACCTCAAGCTCAGCGATTTGGAGTATTGTATATGGTTCCTGATTATGGGGTTTTGCTGCATCCCTATTGAAGTTTGGCCACGTGGGCCACTTATCTGGTAAGCAAATGGTTTTGAAATTGAAAATCACAATACATTCTTTGTTAAGAGTAGTTAATGAACTTTCAAACTTAAAAAAATTATAGTTATACATGTATACTTATTTTTTTGTCAAATAGTGCAGGATCATATTATTCTAGTGGGTCCTACACTACACATATGCTTCTTATTCAACTAGTCCAGCTGGTACAATGCAATAGTTGGTGACTTTTTAGGGAAACCAGTTTTCAGTGTTAATCTTTTCTTCTTCTTCTGTTTATATCTCTATGTGCTTATGAATCAAAGAATTATCTCTAGTTTTGATTCTTGTGCATATTCATATTTTATCTTTATGAGTGTCTTATATATTGTTTTGTGACCTTTTTAACTTTTACTATCATGTCAACTCAATCTAGTTTGAAGTGGCACCTTCGAGAAGAAAATGATTTTAGATTATGTTCAAGGAACCAATGATTATATATTTTCTTTGTGTCTTTTTTCCTTATCAAGTACCATCGCAAGGAATTACTCTTATCATTAGCCATTGCGCAATGGATTAGAATATTACATCTCCTTAGATGTTTATTATATTTTTCTAATTGATTTTATGGTTTTCTGCTACTCTCCTAACTAGATGAAACTAATTTTCAGATGGGGTTTAATTTAGATTCTTAGGTGGTTTTTATACTTCATCATTATAGTGTTGTTAGTTAAGAGAGTAGGAAACATTAAATATAAGAATTGGGGAAGTATTGTGAAAGATGTAATACTCTATTAAACTTATTGATCATTTTTTTAACAAAACTTTTCTTGATGTATGTCTCTTACAAGATGAAAAGTAATTTAATATTGCTTATATTCAATTGTGCATTTTTCACTTATACTCAACTTCAATTCCTATAATAATGTTTTTTTTGTTTTCTTTTTGCTTTAATTTTATACTTTGTTCATTATTTCTAAATACCAAGTACAGTTTTTATATTACACATGTGGGACTGGTACAATAGTTTGTAGTTATTCTTGAGCATTTATGGTGTATTTTATATGAATATCTTTGTATTTGTTAACTATAGCATGTATTCTAGTAACTATCATGTGATGAGTACTTTCTTGCTATTCTTTGATTAAAAATCATCTATTAAATTGTAACATATATCCTATGTTTTTTAATATTCTTGGACTTAGACTTTAATATATTATGTTTAGTAATCTTGCTATTCGTTATAAAATATTTAACCTCAATTTTCAATAATTTGGTTTCTCTCTCTCTCTTGCATTCAAATCTTATTCAATTGTGTGATTTCTTGTTTACTACATTTTTAGGAAAATCTTATACATCCAAATATATAAGATGGAAAAACCTGATTATATAATAGAAAAATAAGGTTTTCATGGAGATTCTAGGATGTAATAGAAGAAAATATTTATTTATGCAAGTTTGTGTTTATTGCAAATATCATCATCCAAGAATTGGATCCTAATGAAATTCAACTTCTATGGTTACCCATTGTGACATGTGTTTATCTCTATTTAATTATTTCTTTTGTGTTTTGTATTTGTTTATTTCATAATATTATTTAAATAATGAAAACTAATGTGTTTTGATATAATAATCACTTTACATTCTTTTTCAAGATATATTAATGCACTTTCAAATGTTAAAATTGTAACTATACAGTTATACTAAATTTTGTCCAAATGGTGCAAGCTACCTAATTGTAGTGTCATTTTGGTGGGGCCGACACAACCATGTGCTTTTTTACTACGGGTCCTTCTAATACAATACAATAGTTTGTGACTTTACTTGTTCTAACACTAAAGTAAGAGTTTATGGGAACTACATCTTAGTCTTGATTTGTTCTTTTTTTTATGTATGATGGTATAATCGTTAAATTGAGAAATCTTGAATGAATAATTATGTAAAACTAGTTTTTAGTGTTTCTCTTTTATCCTTTTTGTGTTTATATATAGTTTTGACTATTTTCATGTTCATCTTACATCTTAATGAATGTTTAACATGGTTGTACATGATGTTTTGTGACCTTTTTAAATTTCACTATTCATGGCACCTAAATCTTGTGTAAAGTGGCACCCTCTTCGAGAAAATTAATTCAGTAAGATGCCATAATATCTATGGATTATTGCAAGGAACCAAGGACTATATATTTCATTTGCGTCTTTTTGCACTTAGAAGTGCCATCACAAGGAGAATTATTTGATGTATTTGAGGTATTCTGAAATCGAAAACCATGCCAAGACCCTTGTTCGCATAGGCACTCCGATGCTCAAAATTACTATAATGTTCTACGATATTCTTAATATTCTAGAAATATGGATATTATTCGATGTGTAATTGCCAGAATATATTTATAAGAGAAAAATAGAAGATGTACAAATTGTTCTGTAAAAATTTGCTATGTTTAGACCCTCTTGCTCCATACATGAAGTTTATAGGGTGTGCGGATTAGACTTGTCATGGTTGCACATATAATCTTGTTTCAGGCCCGTATTATAATATTATGGTTTATACATCGTGTTAAGATATTCCCTTCCTTCGCTAAACATATAGATAGGTTTTTCGTTCGGCTAATCTTTATACTACTCGAAATATGGGATTACCCTTGACATAGGATTCTATCCACAATCATTCTATCTGCTTTAGTTCTTCCCTTATTAAATCTATTTAATATATATGTTTCTCGTTGTCTTATAACCTATTGGAGAAAATATGTTTATAATCACTCAAAAAAATAAGAAGCGACTAAAGAAAATGTGAGTCTTAACTTTCTAGTAAAAGGAAAAAATATGGAAAAAGGAACTAAGCTGAGAATGATTATTCAAGTGCACAGATACACCAACAAGAACATCCTGAAGATCCAACTTAAGGCCTAAACACAAACATAGACATGAATGACATGATCAATAAAAGTACAAGGTTAGTTACAGTTGTACTCAACTACAAGTTTTATCATTATTGTCAGATAGCATGCAAGGAGAAGAAAACGATAAGAGTGAAGCTGAGCTTCAGTGTTAGCAATCTCAAGTATATATAGAACGAGAGAGAATTTAGTTGTTCTCAACTTTCAATCACGGCAATGTTAGGAATTTGCAGTTATGTTACATTCCATGAATTTGACATTTAATCTCATGCTACCTTCTATGTTAAAGTTTGTTTATACTTGAGTAGTTTTATAACATGCTAAGAGTTTAGACAAGTCGATAGCTTTACAAAGTTAAAGAATTTAGAGGTTAGAATATGTCAAATTTGTGTACTAACGAAAAGTTGTGGCAACTTGGTAGTTAATTAATACTTTATGGATCATATTATAAACATTTTAATTGAATTTACTTGTGTAGGCTTCATGTAGTTCCTTTTATCAAAGAGTTGCTTCTTTTGACTCAGATATGTATTTTTTTCAAATAATTTTTGGAAGCCTGTTTACAGATTTAAAGCGAGTTCGGGCTAAACGGTCTTATATTTAACTGAATAAGTAATTTTAAAAATCATGAAGGAACCGTGCAGTGCATAAGCGTCGCCATTTTGTTATATAAACTAAAAGATATCCTACTGCTATGCATTTTAAATATAATTGGGGGGTGTGCAGTGCTCATTTTAGTAAATTATTTATTAAAAAATTGGGTAACATTATATTTTGTTTAAAACCTGTTGTATAACATTTGAGCTTATTAAAAAAATTTCCTAATATGTGGATTAACAGGAGCCGATCTTCTAGCGAAAGAGGCCAGACACAGGGTATCCAAACTCTTCGTCAACATGGACACCATGTTGATTCGGTTCTCGAATTTAGGCATCGGTTAATTAATAGGTTTTTTATGTTTTACTTCCTTACCCGTCCACAAAAAAAACACATGTACCTCTTTTATGCACGCCGGTATAGTCTCATTGACCGGATTATTCGGCTAGAAGAAGTTGGTGTGACATTTGCATTATAATTGCTTCAGAGGCTAATTGAAATGACCAAAATACATATCCACCAATTTATAATTCCATGATTTGCGGAAATGATAAATAAATTTATGAATGATTTGTAACAACTTTTATATATAACTAATAGATTGATTTTTACTTTTTTACATATGATTCAATTATGAATTTTTCATAATCTATTAAACTTACTTAAATTCATTTTAGCCCAAGTATCTTTGGGGACCAATGTTGCAATTAAATAGTATTATAAACTTACGATTGAGGCATGATATTAAGTGTTTATAAGAAACGCTGTAAAATTCTTTCACACCTCAATCGTAAGTTTATACTACTATTTAGTTTTGCACAATCTATTATATTTACTTAAATTCATTTATAATCTCATGATAACAGGGACCAATACTGCAATTAAGAGTTGCATATATCAAATCTTTAATTATTGATTTATTTGTTCTTATTGTTATTGTAGTTGAAGATTTTAATTTTTTTATTTACGAGTTACAACTATACCAAATCACACACAACCAATATAGGTAGTTCATTAACTTCAACAGTTTAAATAGAGCAAGAGAACTATACCTCCTCATGTGATTTCCGAAATTACGATTAATTGATTTATTTTTTTCACGAAGTGTCTTCAGACACGGGCAATACCTAGTATATATATAAGTGATGGTTTGGAATTGTTAGGATGGATGCCTGGTCCAGGTTGCTTATTTTCAATCTTTAATGAGCCTATTGCCCGAATTTCTAATCTTCAACCTTTGATGGGTCTGTTGTCATCAAACCAGTTGTGGACCTTTTACGTCTTGTTATATCCTAAATTGATAAAATAAAATTTGTTAAATCTATAGAATAGACGAAGGCTAGAACCTTGGAGCTACCCTTAATTAACTATATATCTTACCAAAATTTATAGTATATATATAATTTGGGTGATAAAATTATAGGGTTCAAATATTCTCTAAGAATGTTTAGATTTTGAAATCTTTAACCATATCCTCATTGTTTGAATTTTAAAGAAGAGGCCCCAAAATGTCTAGACGATTAAGGACCAATAAGTTTGGTTAATTCTTCTAAACAGTTATCTCAAAGATATTGGTGCTTATAATTAATGTTTTAATGTTGAAACTAGTATTTCCAATCGAAATGGCTTTCATCAAAATAAGAGAAATCATTGATAGTGTAATCAATGTCCATGTATCTCAAAATAAAATTAAGAGAAAGAAACCCCAACAGAAAGCAGCTGAATGATGAATTAAATTCTATTGAATAACTTATGTTCAAAATAGATAAATTGAATTATGAATTTGTATCAATTGTATCACACAAAACGGATTTATTCACCCTTTCTTCTGCTCGTCAACTGAAACTCGTCAAGGAAACTATTAGTCACTTTACCTTTTTCATATGGCTACTCAAGCTCTAACTAGTATGGTTATAGATAAATTGAGTGGAAACTCTTAAATGATTATGTATTGTCACGTCCTTCCCCATATTTATTCTTTCTCTTTGTTTGCAAAATATATAATTTAATTCCTAAAAAGCAACATCCTTGATTCACATTTTCAGAGGCCATATACAATTATTGTTTTGCCTCCCATCAATCATTGAATCAAAACAAGTTTGTCAAATAATGTGGTCTTGACCTAAACGAATGTAATGAAGCATCCATTCTTGAAGTGGTTAAAGGGGGTTTAGCTAACTCTCTTAGTATCCTATATCAGTTGATATAGTATATCACACATATTTTATAGGACAACGTCGTGTTAGTTCCTAAGCATAATATAGATGACGGGGTGAATAGATTGTGTGTATTTATTTGTAATTAAAAATTGATAGATAAACGTATTTGTATAATTTTTATACAATGGATTCAAGTTCTATGATATGCAAGTCTGTAAAGTAAACACAAAATAATTATGTGTGGCTCCGTCTAATGTTCGTTATCATTATGATGTGTACACTTTTGTTTAGGGATGGTTTCACACTAAACACAAGTTATCTAAAAAGGTGTTTATCTAGTTTTAAATGTTTTATCACTATCAAAACCTCTTTCAAAATACCTTGTAGAACACTTTGTGATTACCTTGATCAGAAGCTTCTTACCAACAAACTAAGAGACTTCAATGGTATTCTTAGTTTTTCTTTCCCACATAGACTTCTCAAGTTATCACAAAACGTAGGAATGAACGAATCGTTCCCAGTACGCATATCCATCATCAACACTATCTTATAGTCTTTAGGTTTGTTATTAGGTAATAATATTAAGTCATTAGTAGTTAGTAAAAACCATCAACTATTTTAGTTTGTATGTTTAGTTACTTTCTTGAATATTGAAACCTCTTTATTTAATTCAGATAATTAGTAAGACAATCCATGTTGTGATGATTAAGTTACTATTTTACTACTTGTAATGGTCTATAAACCTACGGAGAATGTGTGATTTGCATGTAACAGCTACCTCAATCGTTCTTTTAGAAAACCACTGATGGTATAGGAGCGATATTAAGAGTTGGAAATTTTTTTTATCTTTGGTAGAGCATGTAAATCTTGATTACTGTGTGTGGAACTCAAATCCAACCTATATTATTAAATATTTCCTTTTAGACTCATCGGAGAAGCAGAAAATTCATTCATGTCTTACGAGAAGTTATGTAGACGAAAATCGAAACAAGGTTTGGGTTTATATGTTAGGATATGTGCATCTTTAGTTGGATGCTTTTAGACTAGTTCAGATTAAAATGTCTAGATACATGCAACATTAGTTTGGGAGATTCTATTAGGATGTAAGGTTCTACATGAGCAGTCTATTTCATAGACGAAAACTTTATGTCAAAGGTACTTTTGGAATAGACTAATAGATCTTGGGATGAAATCCTTTTGATCTCGGTTTTTTCTAGATTTATGTATCCAAAGTGAACAATATTTAGAAGTTAAAGAATTTTACAATAATGACCAAATAAAAAAATTATACACAAGAAATGTTAGTAATGAAATTTTAAGTTATCTAGTATTCATATAAATTAAATATTATAACTATATATAAGAAGAAGAAGAAGAAGAAGAAGAAGTGACACTGAGTATCTACAGTGCATTATTTTAGCACATACCGAGATTTTGACACTAGACAATATTTTATGTGTTTGATATTAAGCCAAATATGCTCAATGTCTAAGACTGCGTATAATTTCAACATTAAAAACTTTACACTGAATATGTCATTTTTTACACTGACTAAGTCAGTAATAACACCGAATGATATAATACCGAGCAATAACATAAATTTTCAAAGCGTCAAAAAATTACATCGAGAAAGAGATTAAACGAATAATGTTATTATTAATATACCATTATAAAAATATTGACTAAATAAATAAAAAAATTACTACACTCCTATTGAAAAAAATTACAAAAATTTACAATTTCAAATAAAAATAAAAACTTTTGCCTTGAACATTATCTCTTTTCCGTTCGAACTAACTGCGTTAATGGGGTAATAGTTGAGCTTAACAAAACATGACAGAGAAGTTTTGAACTATATGAGAAACTTGTTGAGATCCGAAGATTTACGGGAGGCAATAAAATATTATAGATGGCCTCATCAAGGTAATTTGAATAAGTATGTTTCTTTTGAGAAAAATATGAAATCTTATGCAAATATTAAATAGGATAAGGTTGGAGCAGAACATGTCGATACATAATCCTTTAAGAGTTCATTCTCAAATTCAGTATTAAGCATACTAGTTAGAGCTTGGGTTGCAATATGGAATATATAAATTGACAAAAGGACTCCTTGACGAGTTTCCATAGCTGGGTAGAAGCAAAGGAAAATGAATAAGTTTGATACAATTGACACAAATTTCACAATCCATAACACTAATTTTAAGAGAAATTGTACAATAAAATCTCATTTATCATTCAAATTATTTTTCTTGGGGCTCATCCTCTTAATTTATATAGAGGTTCATTGAAAATGGTCACACAATTAATGATGAATCTTTTTTGGATGAAAGCCATTTGGGTTGGATACACTAGTTCTTACATTAACATATTCTTTATGAGTACAATACCATGGAGATAACTTTGTAGTAGATATTGACACAAATTATTAGCTAAAATTGCTTAGAATTTGTATGACCTCTTTCGTGGGAATTAGAACAATATTGTTATTGTTAAAGAGTTTAAAATCCAATCTCTCCTCAAAATTATTTTAGAATATTCTTACCCAAGTGATACTAGAATTTTTGGTATAATATATAGTTGAACTTGTAATGTAAAAGAAACCCATGGATTTAGCCTTATTACATGCCATAACTTTAATTGCTTTGATTACACTAAGGTCCAGAAATATTATATCAAGATAGATAAAGTTCATAATTTGTTTGATAATACTAAGGCCCATTAAAGATTCAAGATTAGTAAGCTAGTTGATGATATTAGACTCACCAACATCAAATTTTTTAACAATTCCAAATAATTAATCATATATATATAACATAAAATGAAATTTGATTAGATGTTTTGCTGCTTAAAGGTAATTAAGTTTGACATGTAATTTAATATGTAATCTAAGACTATAAAACATATTACTGATTGATGAAACTAAAATTAAACTCTAGAATATATCAGATTTATATCATACAAAATTTTGAATTGTGAATTAATTATAAATTTGTTGAAGGATTAGTGTTAAAATATTTTTTAAATTTATAGCTATTTTATTTTTATTAAAGCTCTCTAATTAATTTAAAGTTCATTGAATTATAATTTTATAATGTGTACTAATCAATTTTGTTTATACTTTTAATATTTCAGCTCAATATCGTTGATTATGACATTTCGACAAAAAATAATGTATTGTTGATTACCATATGAGCTCTAATGTAATTAATTAAATAATAAATTATTCTTATATATAATCTCTAAGAAAACTATAATTTGTCACTATTTTATACCCTTCTTCTGTCTCACCTTCCTCTTTACTCTTTTTTATCCATCTCTTTTACGTTTTCATCTTTAAATTTGCCAATTAAACACCATCTTCACGCCCAAATTTCTTGAATCGCAATTCGACCGAATTAAATTGTTATCTCCTTCATCCATATATATCTTTAAATCTTCAAATCAAATTCTTGTCTCTCTTTACCTTTATCAATAACTCTCTAAATTAATGTCGATCAGGGTTTGGGTCCAAAATAAATAAGGTGGTGTCTTGGAACCCGATCAATTTACATAGCTAAAAAAACATATACCTGTAAATTGATCGGGGTCCAAGACACCACCTTATTTGTTTTGGACCCAAACCTTGATCGGCATTAATTTAGAGAGTTATCAATAACGGTAAAGAGAGACAAGAATTTGATTTGAAGAATTAAAGATATATATAGATGAAGAAGATAACAATTTAATTCGGTCGAATTGCGATTCAAGAAATTTGGGCGTGAAGGTGGTGTTTAATTGGCAAATTTAAAGATGAAAACGTAAAAGAGATGGATAAAAGAGAGTAAAGAGGAAGGCGACGCAGAAGAAGGGTATAAAATAGTGACAAATTATAGTTTTCTTAGAGATTATGTATAAGAATAATTTGTTATTTAATTAATTACATTAGAGCTCATATGGTAATCTTGGTAAGTTTCACTCATTCCTTTTTAATTATATTGTTGATTATATTGTTCTTTATTGATTTAGAATTTTGTTTGATTAAGTGTCAAACCTCAATTTTATTAGTAGGTAAATTTCACAGCCTTTCTACAAATATGTTGATAAGAGCATATAATTATCCTTGATCTAGATACATTAGATGCACAGATTTTTATAGGCTTGTTCTCTATCTTGGGAGATATCATTATAATTTAATTATTTCATAGAGTCTTGTGCATTTACCTTATCTGCTATTATCGTGACTTATAAAAAGAGTAAAAAAATGAATAATAAACTTTGTAAAAAGGGAGTTACCTGGCATATACCATGTTAATCTAAAATTAACCAGTACCATAACAGATCATGTCTCTACAAAATTTAAAATTATCTTCAATTGACAACTACATTAAACAACTTAAATTACTCTTAAGATACTAAGAAACAAAATATAAATAATATGACAAAATATAAACGTGCAATACGATTAATCATTAGCTAGTATATAATTGAAAACTAAAAGTTAAGAGAAAAAAATTGAATAAGATAAAAAATTAACCTCAGTTCTTGATTGAAATGCAATGACTCTCGATCAACCACAAATTTTCATGATAGGTGATTTATAATGAGGTTTGGACAGAGTCCAAATATACGTATTGAAGAAGAAAGAAGTTAGCGGAGGTAATGACGAAACAAAAAAGATAAGATTCATAGAAGGATGATGGATGATATCAAAAGATGGCTGCAGCTTATAATAATGGGGTGAGGTTAGGGATAGGGTTACATAAAATGTATTTGGACCAATATAAAAATCTTATACATTGTTAATTTAAGCCCAATAAATCTCAACCCATATAATCCAATAACATATCAACTGTTAAAAAAAACAAACAAAAAGATTTCCAAGTATTTCAATCTCGCGTTACAAAAAAATAATTGGGCTCAAATTTACACAATAATCATATATCTTCCTTTCACTCTCTCACACCATTCCGATCTATATATATATTTTCTTTTCTTATCTAACATAATTCTAAATTTTTAATTTATAAAAAATCAAGTGCATTCAACCTACTAATCTAAACCTTTATTATAATCTAATGAATGAGATATTTAAAACTTCACTTCTCCTATAAACTCATATTTTACGGACGATATTTGTTAAACTAATTATTTCATTTAATGAAAATTATCCCTTGCATGTCTAATTAAGAAATTCCAAGGTGTTTGGACATTTCTTCATGATGAGACCTATGATGAGTTGTTTTGATTTTTTTATTTCTACTTCCAGAAAGGTGTATATCACCATTTTAATCATGCTTAAATGCCTATCCATTAAAACATTTTTAAAAAAATTGATTTAAATAATTTTTTTAACTTATAGTCTTAGTATCTTAAATGTGTAAGGGGCTTAAGAAAAGGGTACACCCATATCGCTTTACCTTCTTGCTATATGCATGGAGGTGCTAACATAGATTTAACATAGTAAGAATGAACAAATATTTAATATGTACCCCCAATGTATATGTGCAATAAAGAACCACTTCCAACCTAGAGGGAGTTTGACCAAACACCCCTAACACTCAAGTTTGACCCTAACTATTGACCAAACACCCCTAACACTCAAGTTTGACCCTAACTGTTGACCAAACACCCCTAACACTCAAGTTTGACCCTAACTGTTGACCAAACACCCCGAACACTAACATTTGACCCTTAACTGTTGACCAAACACCCCTAACACTCAAGTTTGACCCTAACTGTTGACCAAACACCCCTAACACTCAAGTTTGACCCTAACTATTGACCAAACACCCCTAACACTCAAGTTTGACCCTAACGGTTGACCAAACACCCCCTAACACCCAAGTTTGACCCTAACTGTTGACCAAACACCCCTAACACTAACATTTGACCCTTAACTGTTGACCAAACACCCCTAAAACTCAAGTTTGACCCTAACTGTTGACCAAACACCCCTAACACTCAAGTTTGACCCTAACTGTTGACCAAACACCCCTAACACTCAAGTTTGACCCTAACTGTTGACCAAACACCCCGAACACTAACATTTGACCCTTAACTGTTGACCAAACACCCCTAACACTCAAGTTTGACCCTTACTGTTGACCAAACACCCCTAACACTCAAGTTTGACCCTAACTGTTGACCAAACACCCCTAACACTCAAGTTTGACCCAAACTGTTGACCAAACACCCCGAACACTAACATTTGACCCTTAACTGTTGACCAAACACCCCTAACACTCAAGTTTGACCCTAACTGTTGACCAAACACCCCTAACACCCAAGTTTGACCCTAACTTTTGACCAAACACCCCTAACACTAACATTTGACCCTTAACTGTTGACCAAACACCCCTAAAACTCAAGTTTGACCCTAACTGTTGACCAAACACCCCTAACACTCAAGTTTGACCCTAACTGTTGACCAAACACCCCTAACACTCAAGTTTGACCCTAACTGTTGACCAAACACCCCTAACACTCAAGTTTGACCCTAACTGTTGACCAAACACCCCTAACACTCAAGTTTGACCCTAACTATTGACCAAACACCCCTAACACTCAAGTTTGACCATAACTGTTGACCACACCCCTAACACTCAAGTTTGACCCTAACTATTGACCAAACACCCCTAACACTCAAGTTTGACCCTAACTGTTGAACAAACACCCCTAACACTCAAGTTTGACCCTAACTGTTGACCAAACACCCCTAACACTCAAGTTTGACCCTAACTGTTGACCAAACACCCCTAACACTCAAGTTTGACCCTAACTGTTGACCAAACACTCCTAACACTCAAGTTTGACCCTAACTGTTGACCAAACACCCCTAACACTCAAGTTTGACCCTAACTGTTGACCAAACACCCCGAACACTAACATTTGACCCTTAACTATTGACCAAACACCCCTAACACTCAAGTTTGACCCTAACTGTTGACCAAACACCCCTAACACTCAAGTTTGACCCTAACTATTGACCAAACACCCCTAACACTCAAGTTTGACCCTAACTGTTGACCAAACACCCCCTAACACCCAAGTTTGACCCTAACTGTTGACCAAACACCCCTAACACTAACATTTGACCCTTAACTGTTGACCAAACACCCCTAAAACTCAAGTTTGACCCTAACTGTTGACCAAACACCCCTAACACTCAAGTTTGACCCTAACTGTTGACCAAACACCCCTAACACTCAAGTTTGACCCTAACTGTTGACCAAACACCCCGAACACTAACATTTGACCCTTAACTGTTGACCAAACACCCCTAACACTCAAGTTTGACCCTAACTGTTGACCAAACACCCCTAACACTCAAGTTTGACCCTAACTATTGACCAAACACCCCTAACACTCAAGTTTGACCCTAACTGTTGACCAAACACCCCTAACACTCAAGATTGACCCTAACTATTGACCAAACACCCCTAACACTCAAGTTTGACCTTAACTGTTGACCAAACACCCCGAACACTAACATTTGACCCTTAACTGTTGACCAAACACCCCTAACACTCAAGTTTGACCCTAACTGTTGACCAAACACCCCTAACACTCAAGTTTGACGCTAACTATTGACCAAACACCCCTAACACTCAAGTTTGACCCTAACTGTTGAACAAACACCCCTAACACCAAAGTTTGACCCTAACTGTTCACCAAACACCCCGAACACTAACATTTGACCCTTAACTGTTGACCAAACACCCCTAACACTCAAGTTTGACCCTAACTGTTGACCAAACACCCCTAACACTCAAGTTTGACCCTAATTATTGACCAAACACCCCTAACACTCAAGTTTGACCCTAACTGTTGACCAAACACCCCTAACACTCAAGTTTGACCCTAACTATTGACCAAACACCCCTAACACTCAAGTTTGACCCTAACTGTTGAACAAACACCCCTAACACTCAAGTTTGACCCTAATTGTTGACCAAACACCCCTAACACTCAAGTTTGACCCAAACTGTTGACCAAGCACCCCGAACACTAACATTTGACCCTTAACTGTTGACCAAACACCCCTAACACTCAAGTTTGACCCTAACTGTTGACCAAACACCCCTAACACTCAAGTTTGACCCTAACTATTGACCAAACACCCCTAACACTCAAGTTTGACCCTAACTGTTGACCAAACACCCCTAACACTAACATTTGACCCTTAACTGTTGACGAAACACCCCTAACACTCAAGTTTGACCCTAACTGTTGACCAAACACCCCTAACACTCAAGTTTGACCCTAACTATTGACCAAACACCCCTAACACTCAAGTTTAACCCTAACTGTTGACCAAAAACCCCTAACACTAACATTTGACCCTTAACTGTTGACCAAACACCCCTAACACTCAAGTTTGACCCTAACTGTTGACCAAACACCCCTAACACTCAAGTTTGACCCTAACTATTGACCAAACACCCCTAACACTCAAGATTGACCCTAACTATTGACCAAACACCCCTAACACTCAAGTTTGACCCAAACTGTTGACCAAACACACCTAACACTCAAGTTTGACCCCAACTGTTGACCAAACACCCCTAACACTCAAGTTTGACCCTAACTATTGACCAAACACCCCTAACACTCAAGTTAGACCCTAACTGTTGAACAAACACCCCTAACACTCAAGTTTGACCTTAACTGTTGACCAAACACTCCGAACACTAACATTTGACCACAACTGTTGACCAAACACCCCTAACACTCAAGTTTGAACCTAACTGTTGACCAAACACCCCTAACACTCAAGTTTGACCCTAACTATTGACCAAACACCCCTAACACTCAAGTTTGACCCTAACTGTTGACCAAACACCCCTAACACTTAAGTTTGACCCTAACTATTGACCAAACACCCCTAACACTCAAGTTTGACCCTAACTGTTGAACAAACACCCCTAACACCAAAGTTTGACCCTAACTGTTCACCAAACACCCCGAACACTAACATTTGACCCTTAACTGTTGACCAAACACCCCTAACACTCAAGTTTGACCCTAACTGTTGACCAAACACCCCTAACACTCAAGTTTGACCCTAACTATTGACCAAACACCCCTAACACTCAAGTTTGACCCTAACTGTTGACCAAACACCCCTAACACTCAAGTTTAACCCTAACTATTGACCAAACACCCCTAACACTCAAGTTTGACCCTAACTGTTCAACAAACACCCC
Organism: Nemophila menziesii; assembly: GCA_029959085.1. Taxonomy (NCBI): domain Eukaryota; kingdom Viridiplantae; phylum Streptophyta; class Magnoliopsida; order Boraginales; family Hydrophyllaceae; genus Nemophila; species Nemophila menziesii. Next base: position 309,795 of record JARWIR010000160.1, read on the forward strand.
TAACACTCAAGTTTGACCCTAACTGTTGACCAAACACCCCTAACACTCAAGTTTGACCCTAACTGTTGACCAAACACCCCGAACACTAACATTTGACCCTTAACTGTTGACCAAACACCCCTAACACTCAAGTTTGACCCTAACTGTTGACCAAACACCCCTAACACTCAAGTTTGACCCTAACTATTGACCAAACACCCCTAACACTCAAGTTTGACCCTAACTGTTGACCAAACACCCCGAACACTAACATTTGACCCTTAACTGTTGACCAAACACCCCTAACACTCAAGTTTGACCCTAACTGTTGACCAAACACCCCTAACACCCAAGTTTGACCCTAACTTTTGACCAAACACCCCTAACACTAACATTTGACCCTTAACTGTTGACCAAACACCCCTAAAACTCAAGTTTGACCCTAACTGTTGACCAAACACCCCTAACACTCAAGTTTGACCCTAACTGTTGACCAAACACCCCTAACACTCAAGTTTGACCCTAACTGTTGACCAAACACCCCTAACACTCAAGTTTGACCCTAACTGTTGACCAAACACCCCTAACACTCAAGTTTGACCCTAACTATTGACCAAACACCCCTAACACTCAAGTTTGACCATAACTGTTGACCACACCCCTAACACTCAAGTTTGACCCTAACTATTGACCAAACACCCCTAACACTCAAGTTTGACCCTAACTGTTGAACAAACACCCCTAACACTCAAGTTTGACCCTAACTGTTGACCAAACACCCCTAACACTCAAGTTTGACCCTAACTGTTGACCAAACACCCCTAACACTCAAGTTTGACCCTAACTGTTGACCAAACACTCCTAACACTCAAGTTTGACCCTAACTGTTGACCAAACACCCCTAACACTCAAGTTTGACCCTAACTGTTGACCAGACACCCCGAACACTAACATTTGACCCTTAACTATTGACCAAACACCCCTAACACTCAAGTTTGACCCTAACTGTTGACCAAACACCCCTAACACTCAAGTTTGACCCTAACTGTTGACCAAACACCCCTAACACTCAAGTTTGACCCTAACTGTTGACCAAACACCCCCTAACACCCAAGTTTGACCCTAACTGTTGACCAAACACCCCTAACACTAACATTTGACCCTTAACTGTTGACCAAACACCCCTAAAACTCAAGTTTGACCCTAACTGTTGACCAAACACCCCTAACACTCAAGTTTGACCCTAACTGTTGACCAAACACCCCTAACACTCAAGTTTGACCCTAACTGTTGACCAAACACCCCTAACACTCAAGTTTGACCATAACTGTTGACCACACCCCTAACACTCAAGTTTGACCCTAACTATTGACCAAACACCCCTAACACTCAAGTTTGACCCTAACTGTTGAACAAACACCCCTAACACTCAAGTTTGACCCTAACTGTTGACCAAACACCCCTAACACTCAAGTTTGACCCTAACTGTTGACCAAACACCCCTAACACTCAAGTTTGACCCTAACTGTTGACCAAACACTCCTAACACTCAAGTTTGACCCTAACTGTTGACCAAACACCCCTAACACTCAAGTTTGACCCTAACTGTTGACCAAACACCCCGAACACTAACATTTGACCCTTAACTATTGACCAAACACCCCTAACACTCAAGTTTGACCCTAACTGTTGACCAAACACCCCTAACACTCAAGTTTGACCCTAACTATTGACCAAACACCCCTAACACTCAAGTTTGACCCTAACTGTTGACCAAACACCCCCTAACACCCAAGTTTGACCCTAACTGTTGACCAAACACCCCTAACACTAACATTTGACCCTTAACTGTTGACCAAACACCCCTAAAACTCAAGTTTGACCCTAACTGTTGACCAAACACCCCTAACACTCAAGTTTGACCCTAACTGTTGACCAAACACCCCTAACACTCAAGTTTGACCCTAACTGTTGACCAAACACCCCGAACACTAACATTTGACCCTTAACTGTTGACCAAACACCCCTAACACTCAAGTTTGACCCTAACTGTTGACCAAACACCCCTAACACTCAAGTTTGACCCTAACTATTGACCAAACACCCCTAACACTCAAGTTTGACCCTAACTGTTGACCAAACACCCCTAACACTCAAGATTGACCCTAACTATTGACCAAACACCCCTAACACTCAAGTTTGACCTTAACTGTTGACCAAACACCCCGAACACTAACATTTGACCCTTAACTGTTGACCAAACACCCCTAACACTCAAGTTTGACCCTAACTGTTGACCAAACACCCCTAACACTCAAGTTTGACGCTAACTATTGACCAAACACCCCTAACACTCAAGTTTGACCCTAACTGTTGAACAAACACCCCTAACACCAAAGTTTGACCCTAACTGTTCACCAAACACCCCGAACACTAACATTTGACCCTTAACTGTTGACCAAACACCCCTAACACTCAAGTTTGACCCTAACTGTTGACCAAACACCCCTAACACTCAAGTTTGACCCTAATTATTGACCAAACACCCCTAACACTCAAGTTTGACCCTAACTGTTGACCAAACACCCCTAACACTCAAGTTTGACCCTAACTATTGACCAAACACCCCTAACACTCAAGTTTGACCCTAACTGTTGAACAAACACCCCTAACACTCAAGTTTGACCCTAATTGTTGACCAAACACCCCTAACACTCAAGTTTGACCCAAACTGTTGACCAAGCACCCCGAACACTAACATTTGACCCTTAACTGTTGACCAAACACCCCTAACACTCAAGTTTGACCCTAACTGTTGACCAAACACCCCTAACACTCAAGTTTGACCCTAACTATTGACCAAACACCCCTAACACTCAAGTTTGACCCTAACTGTTGACCAAACACCCCTAACACTAACATTTGACCCTTAACTGTTGACGAAACACCCCTAACACTCAAGTTTGACCCTAACTGTTGACCAAACACCCCTAACACTCAAGTTTGACCCTAACTATTGACCAAACACCCCTAACACTCAAGTTTAACCCTAACTGTTGACCAAAAACCCCTAACACTAACATTTGACCCTTAACTGTTGACCAAACACCCCTAACACTCAAGTTTGACCCTAACTGTTGACCAAACACCCCTAACACTCAAGTTTGACCCTAACTATTGACCAAACACCCCTAACACTCAAGATTGACCCTAACTATTGACCAAACACCCCTAACACTCAAGTTTGACCCAAACTGTTGACCAAACACACCTAACACTCAAGTTTGACCCCAACTGTTGACCAAACACCCCTAACACTCAAGTTTGACCCTAACTATTGACCAAACACCCCTAACACTCAAGTTAGACCCTAACTGTTGAACAAACACCCCTAACACTCAAGTTTGACCTTAACTGTTGACCAAACACTCCGAACACTAACATTTGACCACAACTGTTGACCAAACACCCCTAACACTCAAGTTTGAACCTAACTGTTGACCAAACACCCCTAACACTCAAGTTTGACCCTAACTATTGACCAAACACCCCTAACACTCAAGTTTGACCCTAACTGTTGACCAAACACCCCTAACACTTAAGTTTGACCCTAACTATTGACCAAACACCCCTAACACTCAAGTTTGACCCTAACTGTTGAACAAACACCCCTAACACCAAAGTTTGACCCTAACTGTTCACCAAACACCCCGAACACTAACATTTGACCCTTAACTGTTGACCAAACACCCCTAACACTCAAGTTTGACCCTAACTGTTGACCAAACACCCCTAACACTCAAGTTTGACCCTAACTATTGACCAAACACCCCTAACACTCAAGTTTGACCCTAACTGTTGACCAAACACCCCTAACACTCAAGTTTGACCCTAACTATTGACCAAACACCCCTAACACTCAAGTTTGACCCTAACTGTTCAACAAACACCCCTAACACTCAAGTTTGACCCTAACTGTTGACCAAACACCCCTAACACTCAAGTTTGACCCTAACTGTTGACCAAACACCCCGAACACTAACATTTGACCCTTAACTGTTGACCAAACACCCCTAACACTCAAGTTTGACCCTAACTGTTGACCAAACACCCCTAACACTCAAGTTTGACCCTAACTATTGACCAAACACCCCTAACACTCAAGTTTGACCCTAACTGTTGACCAAACACCCCGAACACTAACATTTGACCCTTAACTGTTGACCAAACACCCCTAACACTCAAGTTTGACCCTAACTGTTGACCAAACACCCCTAACACCCAAGTTTGACCCTAACTTTTGACCAAACACCCCTAACACTAACATTTGACCCTTAACTGTTGACCAAACACCCCTAAAACTCAAGTTTGACCCTAACTGTTGACCAAACACCCCTAACACTCAAGTTTGACCCTAACTGTTGACCAAACACCCCTAACACTCAAGTTTGACCCTAACTGTTGACCAAACACCCCTAACACTCAAGTTTGACCCTAACTGTTGACCAAACACCCCTAACACTCAAGTTTGACCCTAACTATTGACCAAACACCCCTAACACTCAAGTTTGACCATAACTGTTGACCACACCCCTAACACTCAAGTTTGACCCTAACTATTGACCAAACACCCCTAACACTCAAGTTTGACCCTAACTGTTGAACAAACACCCCTAACACTCAAGTTTGACCCTAACTGTTGACCAAACACCCCTAACACTCAAGTTTGACCCTAACTGTTGACCAAACACCCCTAACACTCAAGTTTGACCCTAACTGTTGACCAAACACTCCTAACACTCAAGTTTGACCCTAACTGTTGACCAAACACCCCTAACACTCAAGTTTGACCCTAACTGTTGACCAAACACCCCGAACACTAACATTTGACCCTTAACTATTGACCAAACACCCCTAACACTCAAGTTTGACCCTAACTGTTGACCAAACACCCCTAACACTCAAGTTTGACCCTAACTGTTGACCAAACACCCCTAACACTCAAGTTTGACCCTAACTGTTGACCAAACACCCCCTAACACCCAAGTTTGACCCTAACTGTTGACCAAACACCCCTAACACTAACATTTGACCCTTAACTGTTGACCAAACACCCCTAAAACTCAAGTTTGACCCTAACTGTTGACCAAACACCCCTAACACTCAAGTTTGACCCTAACTGTTGACCAAACACCCCTAACACTCAAGTTTGACCCTAACTGTTGACCAAACACCCCGAACACTAACATTTGACCCTTAACTGTTGACCAAACACCCCTAACACTCAAGTTTGACCCTAACTGTTGACCAAACACCCCTAACACTCAAGTTTGACCCTAACTATTGACCAAACACCCCTAACACTCAAGTTTGACCCTAACTGTTGACCAAACACCCCTAACACTCAAGATTGACCCTAACTATTGACCAAACACCCCTAACACTCAAGTTTGACCTTAACTGTTGACCAAACACCCCGAACACTAACATTTGACCCTTAACTGTTGACCAAACACCCCTAACACTCAAGTTTGACCCTAACTGTTGACCAAACACCCCTAACACTCAAGTTTGACGCTAACTATTGACCAAACACCCCTAACACTCAAGTTTGACCCTAACTGTTGAACAAACACCCCTAACACCAAAGTTTGACCCTAACTGTTCACCAAACACCCCGAACACTAACATTTGACCCTTAACTGTTGACCAAACACCCCTAACACTCAAGTTTGACCCTAACTGTTGACCAAACACCCCTAACACTCAAGTTTGACCCTAATTATTGACCAAACACCCCTAACACTCAAGTTTGACCCTAACTGTTGACCAAACACCCCTAACACTCAAGTTTGACCCTAACTATTGACCAAACACCCCTAACACTCAAGTTTGACCCTAACTGTTGAACAAACACCCCTAACACTCAAGTTTGACCCTAATTGTTGACCAAACACCCCTAACACTCAAGTTTGACCCAAACTGTTGACCAAGCACCCCGAACACTAACATTTGACCCTTAACTGTTGACCAAACACCCCTAACACTCAAGTTTGACCCTAACTGTTGACCAAACACCCCTAACACTCAAGTTTGACCCTAACTATTGACCAAACACCCCTAACACTCAAGTTTGACCCTAACTGTTGACCAAACACCCCTAACACTAACATTTGACCCTTAACTGTTGACGAAACACCCCTAACACTCAAGTTTGACCCTAACTGTTGACCAAACACCCCTAACACTCAAGTTTGACCCTAACTATTGACCAAACACCCCTAACACTCAAGTTTAACCCTAACTGTTGACCAAAAACCCCTAACACTAACATTTGACCCTTAACTGTTGACCAAACACCCCTAACACTCAAGTTTGACCCTAACTGTTGACCAAACACCCCTAACACTCAAGTTTGACCCTAACTATTGACCAAACACCCCTAACACTCAAGATTGACCCTAACTATTGACCAAACACCCCTAACACTCAAGTTTGACCCAAACTGTTGACCAAACACACCTAACACTCAAGTTTGACCCCAACTGTTGACCAAACACCCCTAACACTCAAGTTTGACCCTAACTATTGACCAAACACCCCTAACACTCAAGTTTGACCCTAACTGTTGAACAAACACCCCTAACACTCAAGTTTGACCTTAACTGTTGACCAAACACTCCGAACACTAACATTTGACCACAACTGTTGACCAAACACCCCTAACACTCAAGTTTGAACCTAACTGTTGACCAAACACCCCTAACACTCAAGTTTGACCCTAACTATTGACCAAACACCCCTAACACTCAAGTTTGACCCTAACTGTTGACCAAACACCCCTAACACTTAAGTTTGACCCTAACTATTGACCAAACACCCCTAACACTCAAGTTTGACCCTAACTGTTGAACAAACACCCCTAACACCAAAGTTTGACCCTAACTGTTCACCAAACACCCCGAACACTAACATTTGACCCTTAACTGTTGACCAAACACCCCTAACACTCAAGTTTGACCCTAACTGTTGACCAAACACCCCTAACACTCAAGTTTGACCCTAACTATTGACCAAACACCCCTAACACTCAAGTTTGACCCTAACTGTTGACCAAACACCCCTAACACTCAAGTTTGACCCTAACTATTGACCAAACACCCCTAACACTCAAGTTTGACCCTAACTGTTCAACAAACACCCCTAACACTCAAGTTTGACCCTAACTGTTGACCAAACACCCCTAACACTCAAGTTTGACCCTAACTGTTGACCAAACACCCCGAACACTAACATTTGACCCTTAACTGTTGACCAAACACCCCTAACACTCAAGTTTGACCCTAACTGTTGACCAAACACCCCTAACACTCAAGTTTGACCCTAACTATTGACCAAACACCCCTAACACTCAAGTTTGACCCTAACTATTGACCAAACACCCCCTAACACCCAAGTTTGACCCTAACTGTTGACCAAACACCCCTAACACTAACATTTGACCCTTAACTGTTGACCAAACACCCCTAACACTCAAGTTTGTCCCTAACTGTTGACCAAACACCCCTAACACTCAAGTTTGACCCTAACTGTTGACCAAACACCCCTAACACTCAAGTTTAACCCTAACTGTTGACCAAACACCCCGAACACTAACTTTTGACCCTTAACTGTTGACCAAACACCCCTAACACTCAAGTTTGACCCTAACCGTTGACCAAACACCCCTAACACTCAAGTTTGACCCTAACTATTGACCAAACACCCCTAACACTCAAGTTTGACCCTAACTGTTGACCAAACACCCCTAACACTCAAGTTTGACCCTAACTATTGACCAAACACCCCTAACAATCAAGTTTGACCTTAACTGTTGACCAAACACACCTAACACTCAAGTTTGACCCCAACTGTTGAACAAACACCCCTAACACTCAAGTTTGACCCTAACTATTGACCAAACACCCCTAACACTCAAATTTGACCTTAACTGTTGACCAAACACACCTAACACTCAAGTTTGACCCCAACTGTTGAACAAACACCCCTAACACTCAAGTTTGACCTTAACTGTTGACCAAACACCCCGAACACTAACATTTGACCCTTAACTATTGACCAAACACCCCTAACACTCAAGTTTGACCCTAACTGTTGACCAAACACCCCCTAACACTCAAGTTTGACCCTAACTATTGACCAAACACACCTAACACTCAAGTTTGACCCCAACTGTTGACAAAACACCCCTAACACTCAAGTTTGACCCTAACTATTGACCAAACACCCCTAACACTCAAGTTTGACCCTAACTGTTGAACAAACACCCCTAACACTCAAGTTTGACCTTAACTGTTGACCAAACACCCCGAACACTAACATTTGACCCTTAACTGTTGACCAAACACCCCTAACACTCAAGTTTGACCCTAACTGTTGACCAAACACCCCTAACACTCAAGTTTGACCCTAACTATTGACCAAACACCCCAAACACTCAAGTTTGACCCTAACTGTTGACCAAACACCCCTAACACTCAAGTTTGACCCTAACTATTGACCAAACACCCCTAACACTCAAGTTTGACCCTAACTGTTGAACAAACACCCCTAACACCAAAGTTTGACCCTAACTGTTCACCAAACACCCCGAACACTAACATTTGACCCTTAACTGTTGACCAAACACCCCTAACACTCAAGTTTGACCCTAACTGTTGACCAAACACCCCTAACACTCAAGTTTGACCCTAACTATTGACCAAACACCCCTAACACTCAAGTTTGACCCTAACTGTTGACCAAACACCCCTAACACTCAAGTTTGACCCCTAACTATTGACCAAACACCCCTAACACTCAAGTTTGACCCTAACTGTTGAACAAAAACCCCTAACACTCAAGTTTGACCCTAACTGTTGACCAAACACCCCTAACACTCAAGTTTGACCCAAACTGTTGACCAAACACCCCGAACACTAACATTTGACCCTTAACTGTTGACCAAACACCCCTAACACTCAAGTTTGACCCTAACTGTTGACCAAACACCCCTAACACCCAAGTTTGACCCGAACTTTTGACCAAACACCCCTAACACTAACATTTGACCCTTAACTGTTGACCAAACACCCCTAAAACTCAAGTTTGACCCTAACTGTTGACCAAACACCCCTAACACTCAAGTTTGACCCTAACTGTTGACCAAACACCCCTAACACTCAAGTTTGACCCTAACTGTTGACCAAACACCCCTAACACTCAAGTTTGACCCTAACTATTGACCAAACACCCCTAACACTCAAGTTTGACCTTAACTGTTGACCAAACACACCTAACACTCAAGTTTGACCCCAACTGTTGAACAAACACCCCTAACACTCAAGTTTGACCCTAACTATTGACCAAACACCCCTAACACTCAAATTTGACCTTAACTGTTGACCAAACACACCTAACACTCAAGTTTGACCCCAACTGTTGAACAAACACCCCTAACACTCAAGTTTGACCTTAACTGTTGACCAAACACCCCGAACACTAACATTTGACCCTTAACTGTTGACCAAACACCCCTAACACTCAAGTTTGACCCTAACTGTTGACCAAACACCCCCTAACACTCAAGTTTGACCCTAACTATTGACCAAACACACCTAACACTCAAGTTTGACCCCAACTGTTGACAAAACACCCCTAACACTCAAGTTTGACCCTAACTATTGACCAAACACCCCTAACACTCAAGTTTGACCCTAACTGTTGAACAAACAACCCTAACACTCAAGTTTGACCTTAACTGTTGACCAAACACCCCGAACACTAACATTTGACCCTTAACTGTTGACCAAACACCCCTAACACTCAAGTTTGACCCTAACTGTTGACCAAACACCACTAACACTCAAGTTTGACCCTAACTATTGACCAAACACCCCAAACACTCAAGTTTGACCCTAACTGTTGACCAAACACCCCTAACACTCAAGTTTGACCCTAACTATTGACCAAACACCCCTAACACTCAAGTTTGACCCTAACTGTTGAACAAACACCCCTAACACCAAAGTTTGACCCTAACTGTTCACCAAACACCCCGAACACTAACATTTGACCCTTAACTGTTGACCAAACACCCCTAACACTCAAGTTTGACCCTAACTGTTGACCAAACACCCCTAACACTCAAGTTTGACCCTAACTATTGACCAAACACCCCTAACACTCAAGTTTGACCCTAACTGTTGACCAAACACCCCTAACACTCAAGTTTGACCCTAACTATTGACCAAACACCCCTAACACTCAAGTTTGACCCTAACTGTTGAACAAAAACCCCTAACACTCAAGTTTGACCCTAACTGTTGAACAAACACCCCTAACACTCAAGTTTGACCCAAACTGTTGACCAAACACCCCGAACACTAACATTTGACCCTTAACTGTTGACCAAACACCCCTAACACTCAAGTTTGACCCTAACTGTTGACCAAACACCCCTAACACCCAAGTTTGACCCTAACTCTTGACCAAACACCCCTAACACTAACATTTGACCCTTAACTGTTGACCAAACACCCCTAAAACTCAAGTTTGACCCTAACTGTTGACCAAACACCCCTAACACTCAAGTTTGACCCTAACTGTTGACCAAACACCCCTAACACTCAAGTTTGACCCTAACTGTTGACCAAACACCCCTAACACTCAAGTTTGACCCTAACTATTGAACAAACACCCCTAACACTCAAGTTTGACCCTAACTGTTGACCAAACACCCCTAACACTCAAGTTTGACCCTAACTATTGACCAAACACCCCTAACACTCAAGTTTGACCCTAACTGTTGAACAAACACCCCTAACACTCAAGTTTGATCCTAACTGTTGACCAAACACCCCTAACACTCAAGTTTGACCCAAACTGTTGACCAAACACCCCGAACACTAACATTTGACCCTTAACTGTTGACCAAACACCCCTAACACTCAAGTTTGACCCTAACTTTTGACCAAACACCCCTAACACTCAAGTTTGACCCTAACTCTTGACCAAACACCCCTAACACTCAAGTTTGACCTTAACTGTTGACCAAACACACCTAACACTCAAGTTTGACCCCAACTGTTGACCAAACACCCCTAACACTCAAGTTTGACCCTAACTATTGACCAAACACCCCTAACACTCAAATTTGACCTTAACTTTTGACCAAACACACATAACACTCAAGTTTGACCCCAACTGTTGAACAAACACCACTAACACTCAAGTTTGACCTTAACTGTTGACCAAACACCCCGAACACTAACATTTGACCCTTAACTGTTGACCAAACACCCCTAACACTCAAGATTGACCCTAACTGTTGACCAAACACCCCTAACACTCAAGTTTGACCCTAACTATTGACCAAACACCCCTAACACTCAAGTTTGACCCTAACTGTTGACCAAACACCCCTAACACTCAAGTTTGACCCTAACTATTGACCAAACACCCCTAACACTCAAGTTTGACCCTAACTGTTGAACAAACACCCCTAACACTCAAGTTTGACCCTAACTGTTGACCAAACACCCCGATCACTAACATTTGACCCTTAACTGTTGACCAAACACCCCTAACACTCAAGTTTGACCCTAACTGTTGACCAAACACCCCTAACACTCAAGTTTGACCCTAACTATTGACCAAACACCCCTAACACTCATGTTTGACCCTAACTGGTTGACCAAACACTCCTAACACTCAAGTTTGACCCTAACTATTGACCAAACACCCCTAACACTCAAGTTTGACCCTAACTGTTGAACAAACACCCCTAACACTCAAGTTTGACCCTAACTGTTGACCAAACACCCCTAACACTCAAGTTTGACCCTAACTGTTGACCAAACACCCCGAACACTAACATTTGACCCTTAACTGTTGACAAAACACCCGTAACACTCAAGTTTGACCCTAACTGTTGACCAAACACCCCTAACACTCAAGTTTGACCCTAACTGTTGACCAAACACCCCTAACACTCAAGTTTGACTCTAACTGTTGACCAAACACCCCTAACACTCAAGTTTGACCCTAACTGTTGACCAAACACCCCAAACACTCAAGTTTGACCCTAACTGTTGAACAAACACCCCTAACACTCAAGTTTGACCCTAACTGTTGACCAAACACCCCGAACACTAACATTTGACCCTTAACTGTTGACCAAACACCCCTAACACTCAAGTTTGACCCTAACTGTTGACCAAACACCCCTAACACTCAAGTTTGATCCTAACTGTTGACCAAACACCCCTAACACTCAAGTTTGATCCAAACTGTTGACCAAACACCCCGAACACTCAAGTTTGACCCTAACTGTTGACCAAACAGCCCTAACACTCAAGTTTGACCCTAACTGTTGACCAAACACCCCTAACACTCAAGTTTGACCCTAACTGTTGACCAAACACCCCTAACACTCAAGTTTGACCCTAACTATTGACCAAACACCCCTAACACTCAAGTTTGACCCTAACTGTTGAACAAACACCCCTAACACTCAAGTTTGACCCTAACTGTTGACCAAACACCCCTAACACTCAAGTTTGACCCTAACTGTTGACCAAACACCCCGAACACTAACATTTGACCCTTAACTGTTGACAAAACACCCGTAACACTCAAGTTTGACCCTAACTGTTGACCAAACACCCCTAACACTCAAGTTTGACCCTAACTGTTGACCAAACACCCCTAACACTCAAGTTTGACTCTAACTGTTGACCAAACACCCCTAACACTCAAGTTTGACCCTAACTGTTGACCAAACACCCCAAACACTCAAGTTTGACCCTAACTGTTGAACAAACACCCCTAACACTCAAGTTTGACCCTAACTGTTGACCAAACACCCCGAACACTAACATTTGACCCTTAACTGTTGACAAAACACCCGTAACACTCAAGTTTGACCCTAACTGTTGACCAAACACCCCTAACACTCAAGTTTGACCCTAACTGTTGACCAAACACCCCTAACACTCAAGTTTGACTCTAACTGTTGACCAAACACCCCTAACACTCAAGTTTGACCCTAACTGTTGACCAAACACCCCAAACACTCAAGTTTGACCCTAACTGTTGAACAAACACCCCTAACACTCAAGTTTGACCCTAACTGTTGACCAAACACCCCGAACACTAACATTTGACCCTTAACTGTTGACCAAACACCCCTAACACTCAAGTTTGACCCTAACTGTTGACCAAACACCCCTAACACTCAAGTTTGATCCTAACTGTTGACCAAACACCCCTAACACTCAAGTTTGATCCAAACTGTTGACCAAACACCCCGAACACTCAAGTTTGACCCTAACTGTTGACCAAACAGCCCTAACACTCAAGTTTGACCCTAACTGTTGACCAAACACCCCTAACACTCAAGTTTGACCCTAACTGTTGACCAAACACCCCTAACACTCAAGTTTGACCCTAACTATTGACCAAACACCCCTAACACTCAAGTTTGACCCTAACTGTTGAACAAACACCCCTAACACTCAAGTTTGACCCTAACTGTTGACCAAACACCCCTAACACTCAAGTTTGACCCTAACTGTTGACCAAACACCCCGAACACTAACATTTGACCCTTAACTGTTGACAAAACACCCGTAACACTCAAGTTTGACCCTAACTGTTGACCAAACACCCCTAACACTCAAGTTTGACCCTAACTGTTGACCAAACACCCCTAACACTCAAGTTTGACTCTAACTGTTGACCAAACACCCCTAACACTCAAGTTTGACCCTAACTGTTGACCAAACACCCCAAACACTCAAGTTTGACCCTAACTGTTGAACAAACACCCCTAACACTCAAGTTTGACCCTAACTGTTGACCAAACACCCCGAACACTAACATTTGACCCTTAACTGTTGACCAAACACCCCTAACACTCAAGTTTGACCCTAACTGTTGACCAAACACCCCTAACACTCAAGTTTGATCCTAACTGTTGACCAAACACCCCTAACACTCAAGTTTGACCCAAACTGTTGACCAAACACCCCGAACACTCAAGTTTGACCCTAACTGTTGACCAAACACCCCTAACACTCAAGTTTGACCCTAACTGTTGACCAAACACCCCTAACACTCAAGTTTGACCCTAACTGTTGACCAAACACCCCTAACACTCAAGTTTGACCCTAACTATTGACCAAACACCTCTAACACTCAAGTTTGACCCTAACTGTTCAACAAACACCCCTAACACTCAAGTTTGACCCTAACTGTTGACCAAACACTCCTAACACTCAAGTTTGACCCTAACTATTGACCAAACACCCCGAACACTAACATTTGACCCTTAACTGTTGACCAAACACCCCTAACACTCAAGTTTGACCCTAACTGTTGACCAAACACCCCTAACACTCAAGTTTGACCCTAACTATTGACCAAACACCCCTAACACTCAAGTTTGACCCTAACTATTGACCAAACACCCCCTAACACCCAAGTTTGACCCTAACTGTTGACCAAACACCCCTAACACTAACATATGACCCTTAACTGTTGACCAAACACACCTAACACTCAAGTTTGTCCCTAACTGTTGACCAAACACCCCTAACACTCAAGTTTGACCCTAACTGTTGACCAAACACCCCTAACACTCAAGTTTAACCCTAACTGTTGACCAAAAACCCCGAACACTAACATTTGACCCTTAACTGTTGACCAAACACCCCTAACACTCAAGTTTGACCCTAACTGTTGACCAAACACCCCTAACACTCAAGTTTGACCCTAACTATTGACCAAACACCCCTAACACTCAAGTTTGACCCTAACTGTTGACCAAACACCCCTAACACTCAAGATTGACACTAACTATTGACCAAACACCCCTAACACTCAAGTTTGACCTTAACTGTTGACCAAACACACCTAACACTCAAGTTTGACCCCAACTGTTGACCAAACACCCCTAACACTCAAGTTTGACCCTAACTATTGACCAAACACCCCTAACACTCAAATTTGACCTTAACTGTTGACCAAACACACCTAACACTCAAGTTTGACCCCAACTGTTGAACAAACACCCCTAACACTCAAGTTTGACCTTAACTGTTGACCAAACACCCCGAACACTAACATTTGACCCTTAACTGTTGACCAAACACCCCTAACACTCAAGTTTGACCCTAACTGTTGACCAAACACCCCTAACACTCAAGTTTGACCCTAACTATTGACCAAACACCCCTAACACTCAAGTTTGACCCTAACTGTTGACCAAACACCCCTAACACTCAAGTTTGACCCTAACTATTGACCAAACACCCCTAACACTCAAGTTTGACCCTAACTGTTGACCAAACACCCCTAACACTTAAGTTTGACCCTAACTATTGACCAAACACCCCTAACACTCAAGTTTGACCCTAACTGTTGACCAAACACCCCTAACACTCAAGTTTGACCCTAACTGTTGACCAAACACCCCTAACACTTAAGTTTGACCCTAACTGTTGACCAAACACCCCTAACACTCAAGTTTGACTCTAACTGTTGACCAAACACCCCTAACACTCAAGTTTAACCCTAACTGTTGACCAAAAACCCCGAACACTAACATTTGACCCTTAACTGTTGACCAAACACCCCTAACACTCAAGTTTGACCCTAACTGTTGACCAAACACCCCTAACACTCAAGTTTGACCCTAACTATTGACCAAACACCCCTAACACTCAAGTTTGACCCTAACTGTTGACCAAACACCCCTAACACTCAAGATTGACACTAACTATTGACCAAACACCCCTAACACTCAAGTTTGACCTTAACTGTTGACCAAACACACCTAACACTCAAGTTTGACCCCAACTGTTGACCAAACACCCCTAACACTCAAGTTTGACCCTAACTATTGACCAAACACCCCTAACACTCAAATTTGACCTTAACTGTTGACCAAACACACCTAACACTCAAGTTTGACCCCAACTGTTGAACAAACACCCCTAACACTCAAGTTTGACCTTAACTGTTGACCAAACACCCCGAACACTAACATTTGACCCTTAACTGTTGACCAAACACCCCTAACACTCAAGTTTGACCATAACTGTTGACCAAACACCCCTAACACTCAAGTTTGACCCTAACTATTGACCAAACACCCCTAACACTCAAGTTTGACCCTAACTGTTGACCAAACACCCCTAACACTCAAGTTTGACCCTAACTATTGACCAAACACCCCTAACACTCAAGTTTGACCCTAACTGTTGAACAAACACCCCTAACACTCAAGGTTGACCCTAACTGTTGACCAAACACCCCGAACACTAACATTTGACCCTTAAATGTTGACCAAACACCCCTAACACTCAAGTTTGACCCTAACTGTTGACCAAACACCCCTAACACTCAAGTTTGACCCTAACTATTGACCAAACACCCCTAACACTCATGTTTGACCCTAACTGGTTGACCAAACACCCCTAACACTCAAGTTTGACCCTAACTATTGACCAAACACCCCCTAACACCCAAGTTTGACCCTAACTGTTGACCAAACACCCCTAACACTAACATATGACCCTTAACTGTTGACCAAACACCCCTAACACTCAAGTTTGTCCCTAACTGTTGACCAAACACCCCTAACACTCAAGTTTGACCCTAACTATTGACCAAACACCCCTAACACTCAAGTTTGACCCTAACTGTTGAACAAACACCCCTAACACTCAAGTTTGACCCTAACTGTTGACCAAACACCCCGAACACTAACATTTGACCCTTAACTGTTGACCAAACACCCCTAACACTCAAGTTTGACCCTAACTGTTGACCAAACACCCCTAACACTCAAGTTTGACCCTAACTGTTGACCAAACACCCCTAACACTCATGTTTGACCCTAACTGGTTGACCAACAACCCCTAACACTCAAGTTTGACCCTAACTATTGACCAAACACCCCGAACACTCAAGTTTGACCCTAACTGTTGAACAAACACCCCTAACACTCAAGTTTGACCCTAACTGTTGACCAAACACCCCTAACACTCAAGTTTAACCCTAACTGTTGACCAAACACCCCGAACACTAACATTTGACCCTTAACTGTTGACAAAACACCCCTAACACTCAAGTTTGACCCTAACTGTTGATCAAACACCCCTAACACTCAAGTTTGACCCTAACTGTTGACCAAACACCCCTAACACTCAAGTTTGACTCTAACTGTTGACCAAACACCCCTAACACTCAAGTATGACCCTAACTGTTGACCAAACACCCCAAACACTCAAGTTTGACCCTAACTGTTGAACAAACACCCCTAACACTCAAGTTTGACCCTAACTGATGACCAAACACCCCGAACACTAACATTTGACCCTTAACTGTTGACCAAACACACCTAACACTCAAGTTTGACCCTAACTGTTGACCAAACACCCCTAACACTCAAGTTTAACCCTAACTGTTGACCAAACACCCCTAACACTCAAGTTTGACCCTAACTGTTGACCAAACACCTCTAACACTCAAGTTTGACCCTAACTGTTGACCAAACACCCCTAACACTCAAGTTTGACCCTAACTGTTGACCAAACACCCCAAACACTCAAGTTTGACCCTAACTGTTGGACAAACACCCCTAACACTCAAGTTTGACCCTAACTGTTGACCAAACACCCCGAACACTAACATTTGACCCTTAACTGTTGACCAAACACCCCTAACACTCAAGTTTGACCCTAACTGTTGACCAAACACCCCTAACACTCAAGTTTAACCCTAACTGTTGACCAAACACCCCTAACACTCAAGTTTGACCCTAACTGTTGACCAAACACCCCTAACACTCAAGTTTGACCCTAACTGTTGACCAAACACCCCTAACACTCAAGTTTGACCCTAACTGTTGACCAAACACCCCAAACACTCAAGTTTGACCCTAACTGTTGGACAAACACCCCTAACACTCAAGTTTGACCCTAACTGTTGACCAAACACCCCGAACACTAACATTTGACCCTTAACTGTTGACCAAACACCCCTAACACTCAAGTTTGACCCTAACTGTTGACCAAACACCCCTAACACTCAAGTTTAACCCTAACTGTTGACCAAACACCCCTAACACTCAAGTTTGACCCTAACTGTTGACCAAACACCCGGAACACTAACATTTGACCCTTAACTGTTGACCAAACACCCCTAACACTCAAGGTTGACCCTAACTGTTGACCAAACACCCCTAACACTCAAGTTTGACCCTAACTGTTGACCAAACACCCCTAACACTCAAGTTTGACCCTAACTATTGACCAAACACCCCTAACACTCAAGTTTGACCCTAACTGTTGAACAAACACCCCTAACACTCAAGTTTGACCCTAACTGTTGACCAAACACCCCGAACACTAACATTTAACCCTTAACTGTTGACCAAACACCCCGAACACTAACATTTGACCCTAACTGTTGACCAAACACCCCTAACACTAACATTTGACCCTTAACTGTTGACCAAACACCCCGAACACTAACATTTGACCTTAATTGTTGACCAAACACCCCGAACACTAACATTTGACCCTTAACTGTTGTGTGTGTATTTCTTATTCCCAAAAAAAAAAAGGAAAATAAATAAATTTAAAAAAAAAAATAAAAAAGTTACCGACGAACATTAAAGATTTACCGACGACATTCTTGAATTTGAATGTCGTCGTTAAAATTTTACCGACGACATTCAATTCAAGAATGTTGTAGGTAAATCTTTAACGACGATAATCAAAACCCCAAGTCGTCGGTAAACGGAATTCTAAATTTTATTGGGCAGAATGGGCGGTTCATTTTTCCCGCCCAAGGGTTTACCGACGACTTTTGAAAATGTCTCGTCGGTAAACCAGGACACGCAACAGTCGTGCGAACGACTGTTTGACGCGTGTCGTGTTTAGCGACGACTTTGACCTGTTTACTGACGACTATCATGTCGTCGGTAAACAATTTATCTATTAAACCCTACCGAGCTCATTTCTGAAACACAAAAACATCAAAACACTCTAAAAAAAGTCGATTTCGGGGAAGAAGGAGCTGTTCCGAGCCATTCCAACACCCCTATAACATCAAATGTAAGTGATTCCATGCCAAAACTTAATCATTTCTTCAATTTTTTTTTTCAATTTTCTAAATCAAATCCTAACTTTTTTTTTGTTTTTGTTTTTCCTTTACTCTTGCTTGGCATGGATTGCTGGATATGTTCAACATAATCTCCACGTAACAGGTACCACAAATCCGTGACTAAACCTTTTTTTTTTTAATTTTCGAATTGATTTTTTTTTAATGTTGTATTGGATTTCTTGTTAATTCCGTGATTTTGTGATAGATTTTAGATTCTGAATATGTATTTTGTTGTTAAATATACCATGTAACATGATTTTTTGGTTAATTTTTAGAAAAATTAGGGTTTGTATTTAGATGTGTTTGATGTAATGATTTTTGATGTTTAGAAGTTTTAGGATTATTTGTTAATTTGTGTATGTTAATTTTTGACGTGTTTTGAAGTTTTTATGCAAATATGAAAACTCTAGGGACCAAAAATGCAATTTAGGGAATAAAATGCAATTTTAAAAACTTTATATTTTTAAAGAATTTAGGGTATTTTATGCAAATATGAAAACTCTAGGGACTAAAAATGCAATTTAGGGACTAAATGACAAATTAGGGTATTTTATGTAAATATATATGATATAAGGACTAAATGACAAATTAAAAAACTTTTAAAAAAATATTATGGACTTTAGGGTATTTTAGTAATTTTTGAAAATACGAGGACTAAAACGCAAATTATAATATACAATTTTAAAACTATGAAATTTTTTTTTTTTTAAAATTTATATGTGTGTTTTTTGTAATTTTTAATAAAAAAAAGTCTAAAAAACAATTTATTGATTTTATTACAGTTATAGATGGTCGCAGTAATGCCTAACTACCACCGGGGTGACGGGAACGGTGAAGATCCGAACCCGAATCAACCCCCGAACTTGAACGATTGTACTCAGCCGCCTGGTAAATATAAATTAATTTATACAATTCAATTAATATAAATTACTATATTAATTAATATACTTTTCTTAAACAGTTAAGCGAAAGAGGAGACCCCGAAATGTCTCGACTCTCAAAACCGCCAACGATGCCAAGGAGAAGCTAGGTGGGCCCCTTCCGGTATTCTCGACGACACGTGGAACCCATTCGGTGAATATGGGAAACACGTGGCCCAAGTGGTGGGTCTCGCGGTTCGAGAAACGGTCCCTCCCTACTACCCCTCATGGAGTGTTGTCCCGCCTGCACTAAAGACCACGATCCTCGGAAAACTCGAGGAGTTCTTCAACCTCGAGGAGTGGAGGGCCCGCCGAGATTGGAACTTTATTAGTGGGAAGCTAACGCAGTCTCAGTCCGCTGCTTACAGACGGTGGAAGCATGACTTGAAGGTCGATAATGGCGATTCGGATGAGTGTCCCCCGTATGTGCTTCCTGAGGATTGGAAGCTGACCCTTGAGATGATGAATGACCCTCAGAAGAAGGTAAAATCTTAAATTAATTATTTTATTATTAAATTAGTGTTTAATTAATTTTTTATCTTGAATCGTAACAGGCTCAGGCGGTGATTAATAAGCAGAATCGGCAGAACCAGAAGAAGCCGAACAAGTCAGGTTCTCGGAACCAAACCCAGACCCGCCACGAGATTATCGAGGTATAATTTATTAAAGTAAAAATAAAAGTTATTAGGTATTTAATTTAATTTTTTAATAATTATAATTTTTTATGTATATTTTATAGGGTAAGCTGAAGATTGACACGAAGGAGCCCCTGAGCTTTATCGACGAGCAGACCCAAGAGGAGGTCCCACTTCCACCGATGGGCGGATACTTCGAGTACTTGGGCTATGATGGGGCGAAGGGAAAATGGGTCGATGATAGATGGGAGCAGGCTAGTGTAAGTATTTTATTTTACTTTTTATTGTTTAAAATTAATTATTTAACTTTAAATTTATTTCTTTGTTATTTTTATTAATTATTTATTTGAAATTTTATTACAGGGGTTATCGAGACGGGGTCCCAATCGGCTGATGATGTTCCAGTGGAGGAGTAGATAGGAGCATTAAAGGAGACGGTTCAGGAGGTGATGAAACCGGCTAAGAGCATACACTGGATCCCGTCAATCGGAGCTGTCTTCAAGAAAAAGAAGGACCCGAAGCCGCCTGTTTCGGACGAGACCGCAAAGAAGAACGCGAGAAAGATCCAGCGGATATTTGACGGGATGAACGAGCTCCGCGCAGTCCAAGGATGACGATGACGGATGACGATGCTCCACCAAGCTCCTCCTCTAGGTCCGATGATTTTTTCGCGAAGATGCTCAGAGGCCTCAACGAATCTCGTGAAAAAAATGGTCTCGCTCCGGTCTCCGATGAAGATGAAGATGAAGAAGAAGATAGTAGTGAATCTAGTGATCGAGGAGAAGATCTATCGGGCCCGTGATTGATTTTTATTTTCCTATGTTTATTTACGACTTTGATTTTATTTACGTTTATATTCATGACTTTTATTTAAGTTTTTATGTAATATTTTGACTTTTAACTCCGGGAGTTTGACTTTATTCCCGGGGTTTGACTTTATTGCCCGGGTTTTGACTACCCGGGTTTATTTATATTTTATGAATATAATTCCAGATTTCACGTTATATTCATGATTTCTATTACATTGTTTTTTTTAAAAACGAAAAACCAAATTAAATAAAAATTAAGATAAAAAAAAAATAAAAAAATAAAAAAATTTAAAAATATAATAATAAGAATACCGACGATATTCATGTGATGAATGTCGTCGGTAAAGTTTTTTAAAAAAATTAAAAAAAAATGTATAATGACGACATTCATGTGATGAATATCATCGGTAAAGATTTTAGAAAATATAAAAAATAAAGTATACCGACGACATTCTTGTGACGAAAGTCGTCGGTAAACGGTTTATAATTCAAATAAGAAAAAATTAATTACTCGTATACCGACAACGCGGTCGTCGGTAAAGAGTTTAATTACCGACAAGGTACGTCGTCGGTAACCAAAGGTATATTACCGGCGACCGGACAAAAAGTCGTCGGTAAGAGAAAGTTTACCGACAATATGTTTTTCGTCGGTAAAAGAAGATGTTTATCGACGAGAAGCCAAATGCTTACCGACAAACTTCTAGGGACGACTGGTTACCGACGAGTTGTCGTCGGTAAACAGTTTTACCGACGACAGCTGTTGTCGGTAAATCCCTGTAGTGATATTCCGCCAATTATAAAAACTGGGAGAGTAATTGTAACTCCTTCAAAATAAATTATCGAGGAAGGATATAAAGCTTGGCAAACTTGTGTTGTGGGTCAATTTTTGCGATAAACCCCCACCTTTCTACTTTGGTAAAATATATGGTAGATACATTACGGAATTAATATGGGAGAGTAAAAAATAGTACATCTAAACAGAGCCTCTTTATTTTAAAAGTGGAATTTGAAGAATCATGTTCAAAATATTAGGTGAGTTATGTTATGTCAAGAACAAACCATTAATTCTCGGAAGCCAAATACTCATTTTGAAAAGTTCAAGATTGATAATGTTCTTGTTTGTGTTAAAATAAGAAAGGTTTCTTGAGAACATTGGTAAAAAGTTTTAGAAAACTTTGATATTTACATTCGAGATAACCAATTGAATTGGTGGAAGCGGAGTATACCTGAAGAACAGGTATATGTATTAAATACAATACACTTGGACATAGTGATACAACCTACAAAATACAATAAAAAATTGAATTGAAAAAGATAGAAAGGTTGATAACAAAATAGGCAAAAGTGGAGAAATGTGTGAGTATTAGGAAAAAAATGTGTGATTACAGTGGGAAAGAGGTAACATTCTCTATAAGGGGAGAAGTTTAAGCCTTTTAAAACATTTAGGTCAAATAATATATTAGATTGAGAAAATTTCTAGTAATTTTGAGATTCAAATTAGAATGGAACGTGATTATTCAGTAAAGAGTTATTGTTTCTAGTAAAAGGTTTTAATTTAAAAATATAAAAACTAAGAGATTTAAAGATTTTTTATGGATCTATGGCTCCATGATTTATTTGTGGTTTGTTCTTAAATTGTATTAATAAAATTTTATTTGAATACAGTCCTATCTACAACATATATAAAGATATAACTAAAAAGAATTTCTCCCACATCCACCATAGTATATAGCATACAGTTATAAAATATTCATTAGATTTTTTTGTTGATCATCCATGAGAGTAGAAATAAAATAGATACATTTATTAATTTAAGTATTGTGATTTATAGTTTAATTACTTACATTTACTTCAACAACTAATACAATTAGCCTTCTTTTTTTGAATAATTTTAATTACTTTTTGTTACGACTAATCTTTGTGTAAATGTTGTACTATTAATCAATTTTACATAATTTTCATACTAAATAGGAAATTTATTTTAGTGTAATTTCAACATTTAATCAATTAAATTTACTCAATTAAATTTCAAGTTCATGTAATTTTAGTGTGAAATGTATTGAAAGACGCTGCAAATTAATTGTTAACTATATTGTTATATTTTGATCATATATATTTGAGTTTCAAAATTTTGTATCTTTAGGTTAATAAAACTATATGAGAATGAGTGTTATAAAGAAAAGGGTTGTTAAATTTGGAATGACAATAAAGTATTTTTATGTACTTTTAGCGGTAAATTAAGTTCAAATACATCGGAATCGGTAGAGAAAAAGGCGAAATGATAAAGATTTTATGATACATTAAGGAAAATATTTCTGCAACAACTATTATTATGCACCAATGATCTATTAAAGAAAACAAAATTATTGTAGACTAGAAATCTCTATAACTCAAAATTGTATGAATTATGAGAACTTGATAGACATATTTCGAAGGCTGGAGTAATATATTATTGTACAAAAATTGATCCTGTTAGTAGTATTTTTGACCATTTGAATTTATATATAAAATACAACAATAATCCTTATATGATATTTTATAGTTTTTCAATTTAATTTCATCTTTAATTATTTTCCTTTAAAATTTCACTATAATTTTTTATTGTAATCATTATTTATTTTTTAAATGCAACATAGATAACCGTGAGGTGGTTATTGATCCCTTTATTTTATTCTTTAGAACTCCAATATTATAATTTTGATACTTTATCTTTCAAATACTAGCATATAATGTAATGTTTCAATATCGTATTTTCAAACATACTCATTAATTACTTTTGGTAAATTAATAAGTTGAATGAACAAAGAGCAAAAAGTTAAACTTTTTGCACATATTGAGGGATTCAAAAAGTACCAAGAACTTGCACCTGAGAGTATCTCCCATCCCCTACCCACCACTCTATATATAAATGTATAATTTCACTATAAAAGTAACAAGTTTACATTTACCTGGTAGTTAAATTAATGCTTTTACAAATATTTCTTCAATCTCCAAAACCACATTCAGACTACTTAGACAAAGAAAAATTGATTTATGAGTAAAAGACTACTATCCAATATAGTATTACACATATTTTTCCTTTCTAATATTACTTTGGTTCAATTTGAATATGGTTCTCGACACTAAATTTTTTTATCTATCATTTTATCACTCATAAATATGGTCACACCATACATATTCTCACCCTTTACCCTATATATATTCCTTTATTTTACCTCTGTTATATTTGAGAGGATGAGCAGATGGATTCTCTTATTCTCTTGTATTCCTAGACCTATATGTCGTGACTTATTTTCTATCAAAATCAAATAAAGAAAAAAGGTAACTAACAGATAAAGAGTAATTCTAAAAATATCTTAAACTAATTTAACATCATATTATATGTTAAATTTATCACCTTATATTGATATTGAATAAGGGTAAATCAACCAACACTTCAATAAAATATTAAAACCAACTCATTTAGACCAGGTTTAAAAAAATACCTTTTTTTTGTTAAACTATATCTTATCGATTTAAAACCAACCATTTTATGTGTAGGGTTGTTTGGTTGTAATTTAAAAATATAATTATAAATTATTAAATCTTGCATGTCAGCCATCCAATCAGATATTAAAAATATTGAATTCATGTTCTTTGACTTTAAGCCTTATTTCTTGATGTTTATCTAGAAATTTCTTCAAGAATTGTATCAAATGATTTCTATAAAATTTAATCATTATATATATTACCATAACATAAAGAGAAATTTTAGACTTATCTCGTCTTCTCAAAGGTATCAATAATTTTTAATAATCATTAAATAAATAATACTGCACTAAAGTATCTGAAGTTTTGGAGTCTTTTAGACTAATTTACGTTTGAAATCAGAAATATATATATATATATATATATAGAAGACAGAAAATGAAAAATAAAAATTTATTATTCTCATTTTAAATTTAATTAGAAAATCATACAGTTAGTGTGAATCTCGATCTCAATCCCTTGTGTTCATGTAATTTATGCCAATTAACAAAAGGAATTCTCAACTATTGTACACACAATGCAAGTTGGAATTCTCTAGATTGTAAACAATCTAATTTAAAAAATGTAACCCTTTAAAATATAATAAACGTCAATCAAATGAACTTTTTCTTTGGATAAGAATTTTATAAAGACATATTGAGTAAAGAAAGAAATTAGTCGAGATGTCAGTAAAAGAATATGAGAAACCTCGTGTGGATCTATATATTTATAATTAAAAAACTAAATATTATATACTTTTAGGTTTTTAAGGTTAATCATATACCCAATAAACAAGTATAGATATAAAATTAGAGGAAATAAATTATTAAAACAAACAAAAAATATATTTTAATTTTTATAATAAAAGCAGATTCTGATAAATAAATATGAGAATATATTAAAATAAGAACTTATACCTATCTATTTTGTATAAAGATTGTTTTTTTTGAAAACTGATCCTAGAATATTTTTTTAAAGGAATTCATAAATATTTAAAAAACTTAGTTGTGCTTCATAATAGTTTGTATTACATGTCAATACAAAAAGTATTAAAAAAATGATATGGAATATGAAATACATACATTTCAAATTTTTGTTTTATCAATAAAAATACAAAAACAGATCAAGAAGTATACACAAAAAAGAACACATATATTAGGAAAATAGTAATTTTATTTATTTTAAACATATTTTTGGTTCTTGCCTTAATATTATTCTCCTTATTGATTGGTAATGGCGACACATTTGGTGAAGCTACGTCAGTTCGATGAATTTCTAGGACAATCTTTATGGTAAACTCTCCAAAATAATTATTGTGGTGGTTGATGCAAACAACATTTAGGTATATGATGCAATATGTGATGGAAAATAATATGAATCATGTTTAAGAGGTTAAACAATAGGTTAAAGAAAAGAAAATTATTTTTAAAAATATCAACCTCTCAAACATTATTCATATTATTATCCCTCACATATTGCATCATATACGTAAATATTGTTTGCATCCACCACCAAAATAATTATCTTATAGAGTTTACCATCAAGATCGTCCTAGAAATTCATCGATCTAACAATAACTTCACCAAATGCATAGCCATTACCAAATAATAAGGAGAATGAGACTAAGTCAAGAACTAAAAATATGTTTGAAATAAA
Organism: Nemophila menziesii; assembly: GCA_029959085.1. Classification (NCBI taxonomy): domain Eukaryota; kingdom Viridiplantae; phylum Streptophyta; class Magnoliopsida; order Boraginales; family Hydrophyllaceae; genus Nemophila; species Nemophila menziesii. The sequence continues at coordinate 336,516 of JARWIR010000160.1, forward strand.
TAAATCTACTTTTGCCTAATATATGTGTCATTTTTTGTGTATTTTTCTTTATGTATTTTTCTATTTTTAATGAAATAACAAAAATTTGAAATTTATGTATTTCATATTCCATATCTTTTGATTTGATACGATTTGTATTTGCTAATAATACATACAGTAGGACGTCCTAGTAACCTTTTCAAATATTCATAGATACCTTTTAAAATAATATATTGTGATCATTTTAAATAAATCAATTTGTATGCAAAATATATAGATATAATTTTTTTTGTATTATTTGATAATATTTATTTAAAGGACTATTCAATTTTATTATAATAATTTTAATATGTATTTTATCGTTTTAATAATTTATTTCATCTAATCTTATCTCCAAACTTGTTTATTAATTATATGATTAGTTATTAGAACCTAAAACTAATATACTATTTAGTTTTATGTATTCTAAATATATATACTAATACAAGATTTGTTTAATCTTTTTATACATTGTTTGGGTATATGTGTTTGTATAGATTATTCATAGAACACTATCCCAATCTTAAAAGTGCAGTGGTTATCTTGAGGCCAATAATTCTTACCACGTAGACCCCAATTACTTAGCATTTAACAAAGCAAATTTTTTACATATGCAACGACGACTACATCAATGAAAGAACCAATAAATGAATTTAAATATAACAATGAAATTATAAAATATGTTACACTTTAAAGAATTTCATCACTATTTATTTATATTATAAAATCCAGAATATTTGGTAATTGATCACCATTGGAGTATGTATAGTTTAATTAAGAAACATAAACGTATGAGAAACACAATGAGAAATTATTTGAATTAATATTTTATTCTTCTATCAATTATGACGAAGATTAAAAATTAATTATTCTAATCTAATACAAGGTTGATAATTAGTCAACTACATTAAACAACTTAAATTACTCTTAAGATACTAAGAAACAAAATATAAATAATATGACAAAATAATCATTAGCTAGTATATAATTTAAAACTTAAAGTTAAGAGAAAAAAATTGAATAAGATAAAAAATTAACCTCAATTCTTGATTTAAATGCAATGACTCTCGATCAACCACAAATGTCCATGATAGGTGATTTATAATGAGGTTTAGACAGAGGCAAAATATACGTAATTGAAGAAGAAAGAAGTTAGCGGGGGTAATGACGAACAAAAAAGATAAGATTCATAGAAGGGATCATATCAAAAGATGGTTGCGACTTATAATAACGGGGTGAGGTTAGGGTTAGGGTTACATAAAATGTATTTGGAAAATAAAAGCCCAACCCAATATAAAAATCTTATCTATTGTTAATTTAAGCCCAATAAATCTCAACCCATATAATCTAATAACATATCAACTGTTAAAAAAACAAACAAAAAGATTTCCAAGTATTTCAATCTTGGGTTTAATTGGGCTCAAATTTGCACCATAATCCTATATCTTCCTTTCACTCTCTCACACCAATCCGATCTATATATATATTTTCTTTTCTTATCTATCATAATACTAAATTTTTAGTTTATAAAAAATCATGTGCATTCAATCTACTAATCTAAACCTTTATTATAATCTAATGAATGAGATATTTAAAACTTCACTTCTCCTATAAACTCATATTTTATCGACGATATTTGTTAAACTAATTATTTCATTTAATGAAAATTATCCCTTGCATGTCTAATTAAGAAATTCCAAGGTGTTTGGACATTTCTTCATGATGAGACCTATGATGGATTGTTTTGATTTTTTTATTTCTACTTCCAGAAAGGTGTATATCACCATTTTAATCATGCTTAAATGCATATCCATTAAAACATTTTTCAATTTTTTTAACTTATAGTCTTAGTATCTTAAATGTGCAAGGGGCTTAAGAAAAGGGTTTACCCATATCGCTTTACCTTCTTGCTATATGCATGGAGGTGCTAACATAGATATTTAACGAATGAACAAATATTTAATATGTACCGCCAATGAATATGTGCAAAAAAGAACCACTTACAACCTAGAGGGAGTATAAGTCTCAACTTACTTAGTTGGTTCCTACATAGCCATAATGTACGGTCCATCCACCGGAAGCAAGTTGTGAACAAATCATATTTGTGAAGTTACATTATTCTTTTCTAATTAACCATTCCTCATTATCACGTGAGATCTTCTCTCGTACACAGATGTGAAATATGTTACTTTGATATGCATCTACCACGCCAAATTCCTTGCCGATCGCTTCAAACGAATGTGGAAGCTAAAGGGTAACCGAACTCTTTACAAGAGACGACACCAAATGATACATACAAGATAAACTGCATATCACCTTCTTTTCATTTTGGTATATAAGTCCATAACCATAACAAAAAGAGGGAGAAGAAAAGTGTAAACGATAATGAGTGTAAGGGAACTATTTATCGAGTATAATCACGTACCTTTTTGCTACTCTGTTTTACTAAGTGTATTTGATGTATTTGAGGTATTCTGAAACCAGAAACCATGCCAAGACCCATGTTTGCATTGGCACTCCGATGCTCAAAATTACTATAATGTTCTACGATATTCTTAATACTCTAGAAATATGGATATTATTCGATGTGTAATTGCCACAATATATTTATAAGAGAAAAACAGAAGATGTACAAAATGTTCTGTATAAATTTGGTATGTTTAGACCCTCTTGCTCCATACATGAAGTTTATATGGTGTGCGGATTAGACTTGTAATTGTTGCACATATAATCTTGTTTCAGGCCAGTATTATAATATTATGGTTTATACATCGTGTTAAGATATTCCCTTCCTTCGCTAAACATATAGATAGTTTTTTCGTTCGGCTAATCTTTATACTACTCAAAATATGGGATTACCCTTGACATAGGATTCTATCCACAGTCATTCTATCTGCTTTAGTTCTTTCCTTATTGAATCTATTTAATATATATGTTTCTCGTTGTCTTATAACCTATTGGAGAAAATATGTTTATAATCACTCAAAAAAACAAGAAGCGACTAAAGTAAATGTGAGTCTTAACTTTCTAGTAAAAGGAAAAAATATGGAAAAAGGAACTAAGCTGAGATTGATTGTTCAAGTGCACAGATACACCAACAAGAACATCCTGAAGATCCAACTTAAGAGGCCTAAACACAAACATAGACATGAATGACATGATTAATAAAAGTACAAGGTCAGTTATAGTTGTACTCAAAAGCAACATTGTAGCCCTTGATTGTCCGCCTCCCACCTCGTATGCTTTCATGTCAACTGTAAAATCATATAAATGTGGTGGTTTGAAATTATTACCGGAGTAAAAACAAATAACATAAATTAACGTTAAAGTTTTAAGGATATGTTTTGTAGGTAACCATTGAAGTGCTGATTTGTCTTAATAATATGGTACATTTTTTTTGATGTGTCCTATTACTAGGGTGTAATGGACTATTATTCGTGACACATTAGGTCTATTTTACTACATTACTTGATGATCTTACAAGGTAACTAGATAAATAAATATTTATTATTATTGTTATTAAAAAAGAACAATGCCTTTTCAATTGTTTTATAACTCCATAAATCAATGAAGTCTTGATTTTATTGTATTTGTTAGTATATGTACAAGAACTAAAAAGATTCATGATTATTCAAATTTATACAAGATATATCCTATGCTTGTTCTCTTTTTAGACTATATATCTTATCCTTAAGAGGTGTTACTCCACAAGCCTCTTTTTTTATAAAATTTCTTTATTTTGTTGTGGATGACTTCCATGTTTGTATTTATTGGTTTTAATAAGAATCCATACAAGTGTATATTTTATATACTATTAAATAAATATAGTCAAGTTATTAATGACTGGATAAAACCAAAATTTAGCTTCTCATTTTTAAATTATAGAAGTTATCCTTTATGATCAAACAATTACATTGAATTGAGTATAATTGTATGCGTGATAGAATATATAAAACCACATATATCAATGATTCCATCCATATCCCATTTATCACCCTAAAATCTATGTGTTACAGTAGTGTTCTCTATCAAGGTGTCTCATTTTTCCATTTGTTTTAGCTTTCTCATCTACTTTTCTCTTACTTCTATCTTTCTACCAAAATCATCGCGATTCCAAACCTGGCCGTAAGGTGAGTGGGGCTTCTTTACTCTTTTTCTGCTATTATATTCTCTTCTCTCCAATATTTTTTAACCTATACTTAAACCGAACACCTTACCTGCAAATTAATTTACCTCACGAAATTGATTAAATGACACCTAAAGAAGCACCAAAGAAAAAACAGATAAACATAGAAGATTATGTAGCTAAACTTAGAATAATTCAAGCTCAAGGTACTAGATCTAGGTAAAAATCGGTGGCTGAGAAGTATAGATCTAACATTGTAACCCCTGCCCTTTAGAAAAGAAGAAATAGATCCACTAAGGTTAAACCTAGTACACATGTTAATACAAGCAGGTCTGGTAGTTCGACACAACAAATGACAAAAACCAATGAGACTATTACCATACTTGAATTATTTCTTGTTTTAAAATTGCAACGTCAAATAGGAAAGTGGAAGTTATCACAGAGGAGTTTAATCCTAACTCGAATCTGGCAATAAAATCTTCATCACTGTTAAAGAAAGACCATAACTCTGTGACTACACAAACTGAGTCTCCAAAGAATATTTGTTCTATCTTCTTTGATGGCATTATAAAGGAGGACTTAAAGTTGGAATATATTCCCCAATTATAAATAATGGGAGAGTAATTGTAACTCCTTCAAAATAAATTATCGAGGAAGGATTTAAAGCTTGGCAGACATGTGTTGTGGGTCAATTTTTGGGATAAACCCCCACCTTTCTACTTTGGTAAAGTATATGGTAGATACATTACAGAATTAATATGGGAGAGTAAAAAATAGTACATCTAAACAGAGCCTCTTTGTTTAAAAGTGGAATCTAAAGAATCATGTTTCAAAATATTAGGGAAGTTATGTTATGTCAAGAACAAACCGTTAAGCCAAATACTCATTTTGAAAAGTTTAAGCTTGATGATGTTCTTGTTTGTGTTACAATAAGAAAGGTTTCTTGAGAACATTGGTCAAAAGTTTTAGAAAACTTTGATATTTGCATAAGAGATAACCAAATTGAATTGGTGGAAGCAGAGTATACCTGAAGAACAGTTATATGTAATAAATACAATACACATGGACATAGTGATACAACATACAAAATACAATAAAAAATTGAATTGAAAAAGATAGAAAGGTTGATAACAAAATAGGCAAAAGGAGAGAAATATGTGAGTATTAGGAAAAAATGTGTGATTACAATGGGAAAGAGGTAACATTGTCTATAATGGGAGAAGTTTGAGCCTTTTAAAACATTTAGGTCAAATAATATATTAGATTAAGAAAATTTCTAGTAATTTTGAGATTCAAATTAGAATGGAACGTGATTATTCAGTAAAGAGTTATTGTTTCTAGTAAAATGTTTGAATTTAAAAATAATAAAACTAAGAGATTTAGAGATTTTTTATGGATCTATGGGTCCATGATTTTTTTGTGGTTTGTTCTTAAATTGTACTAATAAAATTTTATTTGAATACAGTCCTATCTACAACATATATAAATATATAACTAAAAAGAATTTCTCCCACATCAACCATAGTATATAGCATACTGTTATAAAATATTCATTAGATTTTTTTGTTGATCATCCATGAGAGTAAAAATAAAATAGATACATTTATTAATTTAAGTATTCTGATTTATAGTTTAATTACTTACATTTACTTCAGCAACTAATACAATTAGCCTTCTTTTTTTGAATAATTTTAAATTAATTACTTTTTTTTACGACTAATCTTTGTGTTAATGTTGTACCATTAATCAATTTTACATAATTTTCATACTAAATAGAAAATTTATTTTAGTGTAATTTCAACATTTAATCAATTAAATTTACTCAATTAAATTTCAAGTTCATGTAATTTTAGTGTGAAATGTATTGAAAGACGCTGCAAATTAATTATTAACTATATTGTTATATTTTGATCGTATATATTTGATTTTCAAAATTTTGTATCTTTAGATTAGTAAAACTATATGAGAATGAGTGTTATAAAGAAAAGGGTTGTTAAATTTTGAATGACAATAACGTATTTTTATTTTATGTACTTATAAAGGTAAATTAAGTTCAAATACATCGGAATCGGTAGAGAAATTGGCAAAATGATAAAGATTTTATGATTCATTAAGAAAAATATTTATGCAACAACTATTATTATGCACCAATGATCTGTTAAAGAAAACCAAAATTATAGTAGACTAGAAATCTCTATGACTCAAAATTGTATGAATTATGAGAACTTGATAGACATATTTCGAAGGCTGGAGTAATATATTATTGTACAAAAATTGATCTTGTTAATAGAATTTTGACCATTTGAATTTACATATAAAATACAACAATAATCCTTATATTATATTTTATATTTTTTCAATTTAATTTCATCTTTAATTATTTTCCTTTAAGATTTCACTATTATTTTTTATTGTAATCATTATTTATTTTCTAAATGCAACATAGATAACCGTGAGGTGGTTATTGATCCCTTTATTTTATTCTTTAGACCTCCAATATTATAATTTTAATACTTTATCTTTCAAACACTAGCATATAATGTAATGTTTCAATATCGTATTTTCAAACATGCTCATTAATTACTTTTGGTAAATTAATAAGTTGAATGAACAAAGAGCAAAAAGTTAAACTTTTTGCACATATTGAGGGATTCAAAAGGTACCAAGAACTTGCACCTGAGAGTATCTCACATCCCCTACCCACCACTCTATATATAAATGTATAATTTCACTATAAAAGTAACAAGTTTACATTTACCTGGTAGTTAAAATAATGCTGTTGTTACCTTTACCTTTACAAATATTTCTTCAATCTCCAAAACCACATTCAGACTACTTAGACAAAGAAAAATTGATTTATGAGTAAAAGACTACTATTCAATATAGTATTACACATATTTTTCCTTTCTAATATTACTTTGGTTCAATTTGGAATATGGTTCTCGACACTAAGTTTTTTATCTATCATTTTATCACTCATAAATATGGTCACACCATACATATTCTCACCCTTTACCCTGTATACATTCCTTTATTTTACCTCTGTTATATTTGAGAGGATGAGCAGATGGGTTCTCTTATTCTCTTGTATTCCTAGACCTATATGTCGTGACTTATTTTCTATCAAAATCAAATAAAGAAAAAAGGTAACTTACAAATAAAGAGTAATTCTAAAAATATATTAAACTAATTTAACATCATATTATATGTTAAATTTATCACCTTATGTTGATATTGAATAAGGATAAAGCAACCAATACTTTAAGAAAATATTAAAACCAACTCATTTAGACCAGGTTTAAAAAAGAATACCCTTTTTTTGTTAAACTATATCTTATCGATTTAAAACCAACCATTTTATGTGTAGGGTTGTTTGGTTGTAATTTAAAAATATAATTATAAATTATTAAATCTCGCATGTAATTCATCCAATTTTTCACTTCTGATATTAAAAATATTGAATTCATGTTTTTTGACTTTAAGACTTATTTCTTGATGTTTATCTAGAAACTTCTTCAAGAATCGAATCAAATGATTTCTATACAAATTTAATCATTATATATATTACCATAACATAAAGAGAAATGTTAGACTTATCTCTGCTTCTCAAAGGTATCAATAATTTATAATAATCATTAAATAAATAATACTGCACTAAAGAATCTGACGTTTTGGAGTCTTATAGGCTAATTTACGTTTGAAATAAAAAAAATATATATAGAAGATAGAAAATGAAAAATAAAAATTTATTATTATCATTTTAAATTTAATTAGAAAATCATACAGTTAGTGTGAATCTCGATCTCAATCCCTTGTGTTCACGAAATTTATGCCAATTAACAAAAGGAATTCTCAACTATTGTACACACCATGCAAGTTGGAATTCTCTAGATTATAAACAATCTAATTTAAAAAATGTAACCCTTTAAAATATAATAAATGTCAATCAAATCAACTTGGCCTTTAGATAAGGGTTTGATAAAAACATATTGAGGAAATAAAGAAATTAGTCGAGATGTCAGTAAAAGAATATGAGAAACCTTGTGTGGGTCTATATATTTATAATTAAAAAACTAAATATTATATACTTTTAGGTTTTTAAGGTTAATCATATACACAATAAACAAGTATAGATATAAAATTAGAGGAAATAAATTATTAAAATAAACAAAAAATATATTTAAATTTTTATAATAAAATAGCAGAATCCTATAAATAAATATGAGAATATATTAAAATAAGAACTTATCCCTATCTATTTTGTATAAAAAATGTTATTTTTAAAAACTGATCCTAGAAATTTTTTTAAAAGGAATTCATAAATATTTGAAAAACTTAGTTGTGCTTCATAATAGTTTGTATTACATGTCAATACAAAAAGTATCAAATCAATGATATGGAATATGAAATACATAAATTTCAAATTTTTGTTATATCAATAAAAATACAAAAACAGATCAAGAAAAATACACAAAAAAAACACATATATTAGAAAAATAGTAATTTTATTTATTTTAAACATATTTTTGGTTCTTGCCTTAATCTTATTCTCCTTATTGATTGGTAATGGCTACATATTTGGTGAAGCTACGTCAGTTCGATGAATTTCTAGGACAGTCTTGATGGTAAACTCTCCAAAATAATTATTGTGGTGGTTGATGCAAACAACATTTAGGTATATGATGCAATATGTGACGGATAATAATATGAATCATGTTTAAGAGGTTAAACAATAGTTTAAAGAAAAGAAAATTATTTTTAAAAATATTAACCTCTCAAACATTATTTATATTATTATCCCTCACATATTGCATCATATACGTAAATATTGTTTGCATCCACCACCAAAATAATTATTTTATAGAGTTTACCATCAAGATCGTCCTAGAAATTCATCGATCTAACATAACTTCACCAAATAAATAGCCATTACCAAATAATAAGGAGAATGAGACTAAGTCAAGAACTAAAAATATGTTTGAAATAAATAAATCTACTTTTGCCTAATATATGTGTCATTTTTTGTGTATTTTTCTTTATGTATTTTTCTATTTTTAATGAAATAACAAAAATTTGAAATTTATGTATTTCATATTCCATATCTTTTGATTTGATACGATTTGTATTTGCTAATAATACATACAGTAGGACGCCCTAGTAAGCCTTTCAAATATTCATAGATACCATTTAAAATAATATTTTGTGATCATTTTAAATAAATCAATTTGTATGCAAATTATATAGATATAATTTTTTTTTATATTATCTGATAATATTTATTTAAAGGAGTATTCAATTTTATTATAATAATTTTAATATTTTTTTTATTGTTTTAATAATTTATTTCATCTAATTTATCTCCAAACTTGTTTATTAATTATATGATTAGTTATAAGAACCTAAAACTAATATACTATTTAGTTTTATGTATTCTAAATATATATACTAATACAATATTTGTTTAATCTTTTTATACATTGTTTGGGTATATGTGTTTGTATAAATTATTCATAGAACAATATCCCAATCTCAAAAGTGCAGTGGTTATCTTGAGCCCAATAATTCTTACCACGTAGACCCCAATTACTTAGCATTTAACAAAGAATTTTTTTTTACATATGAAACGACGACTACATCAATGAAAGAACCAATAAATGAATTTACATATAACAATGAAATTATGAAATATGTTACACTTTAATGAATTTAATCACTATTTATTTATATTATAAAAACCATAATATTTGGTAATTGATCACCATTGGAGTATGTATAGTTTGATTAAGAAACATAAATGTATGGGAAACACAATGAGAAATTATTTGAATTAATGTTTTATTCTTCTATCAATTATGATGAAGATTAAAAATTAATTATTCTAATCTAATACAAGTTTGATAATTAGTCAACTACATTAAACAACTTAAATTACTCTTAAGATACTAAGAAACAAAATATAAATAATATGACAAAATACAAACGTGCAATGCGATTGATCATTAGCTAGTATATAATTGAAAACTAAAAGTTAAGAGAGAAAAATTGAATAAGATAAAAAATTAACCTCAATTCTTGATTGAAATGCAATGACTCTCGATCAACCACAAATGTCCATGATAGGTGATTTATAATGAGGTTTGGACAGATGCAAAATATGTGTATTGAAGAAGAAAGAAGTTAGCGGAGGTAATGACGAACAAAAAAGATAAGATTCATAGAAGGATGATGGATGTTATCAAAAGATGGCTGCGACTTATAATAATGGGGTGAGGTTAGGGTTAGGGTTACATAAAATGTATTTGGAAAATAAAAGCCCAACCCAATATAAAAATCTTATCCATTGTTAATTTAAGCCCAATAAATCCTAACTCGTATAATCCAATAACATATCAACTGTTTAAAAATACAAACAAAAAGATTTCCAAGTATTTCAATCTTGCGTTACAAAAAAATAATTGGGCTCAGAATTACACCATAATCCTATATCTTCCTTTCACTCTCTCACACCAATCCGATCTATATATATATTTTCTTTTCTTATCTATCATAATTCTAAATTTTTAATTTATAAAACATCATGTGCATTCAATCAACTAATCTAAACCTTTATTATAATCTAATGAATGAGATATTTAAAACTTCACTTCTCCTATAAACTCAACTTTACCGACGATATTTGTTAGACTAATTATTTCATTTAATGAAAATTATCCCTTGCATGTCTAATTAAGAAATTCCAAGGTGTTTGGACATTTCTTCATGATGAGACCTATGATGGATTGTTTTGATTTTTTTATTTCTACTTCCAGAAAGGTGTATATCACCATTTTAATCATGCTTAAATGCCTATCCATTAAAAAAATTTCAACTTTTTTAACTTATAGTCTTAGTATCTTAAATGTGCAAGGGGCATAAGAAAAGGGTACACCCATATCACTTTACCTTCTTGCTATATGCATGGAGGTGCTAACATAGATATTTAACATAGTAAGAATGACAAAATATTTAATATTTACCCCCAATGTATATGTGCAAAAAAGAACCACTTCCAACCTAGAGGGAGTATAAGTCTCAACTTACTTAGTTGGTTCCTACATAGCCATAATGTACGGTCCATCCACCGGAAGCAAGTTGTGAACAAATCATATATGTGAAGTTACATTATTCTTTTCTAGCTAACCATTCCTCATTATCACGTGAGATATTCTCTCGTACACAGATGTGGAATTTGTTACTTTGACATGCATCTACCACGCCAAATTCCTTGCCGATCGCTTCAAACCAATGTGGAAGCTAAAGGGTAACCGAACTCTTTACAAGAGACGACACCAAATGATACATACAAGGTAAACTGCATATCACCTTCTTTTCATTTTGGTATATAAGTCCATAACCATAACTAAAAGAGGGAGAAGAAAAGTGTCAACGATAATGATTGTAAGGGAACTATTTATCGAGTATAATCACGTACCTTTGTATTCATGTTATGATTTAGGTCGTTGTACCAAATGATACATCCAATGCTTTTGAGAATTCTATGCGACATAATTAAATTTTTCAAAATACTTTAGAGAAACGCCAAACATAGTGAGAAAAATAGGTTAATCATGAAAAATTAAGATGACATCCGCCTTGCATACCTTGCATACCATTAATTCAATATACACTAATAAATATTTTCGTTTACCTAACGGCGAACAGCGTTTTCAAAAAATATTTGTAAGTATGGACTATATGCATTATGGGTGGAAAATATTTTCACACGCATATGGGCCGGATACTAAACATGACAATATGGTAAACCGACAATAATACTGGAATTTGTGGCAACGTAAAACACTTTGATATGGCATTTGTACTTTGGCCCAATGTGTGCGTCTAATGATCTTAACATACTATACACTTCACCAATATTTGATGATATTCTTGAGGGTTTAAAAATTCCAATTCAATATATAGTTAACGGTAGAGAGTACAAAATGATATTACCTCGATGATGGTATATTTTCTAGTTGGTCCATCCTTGTTCAAGCTATTAAATGTTCAATAAAATGATATAAAAAAGAATTTAACAAGAAGCAAGTGGAATAGTTTAAGGATGTTTAAATGGCTTTTGGATTTCTTCATATAAAATAGAAAATTCTTAAAGGGCCTTCTGTTTTTTAGAAGCAAAGCTATCTTAATAAAATTATGAAAACCTATATAATTCTTCACCAGATGATTATTGGAGACAACTGTACCATAGCATGTCAGTTAATGTTGTGTTAATTTCAGACATAATCACACTCATGTCAATGATTCTGTAGCTTACTTTTAGCACCAAAATGATCTTATTTCAAATGTGTCGAACGAAAGCCGATACGAGAATTGACGATTCAACTCGCGTAAAATTAATTTGCGTAATTTAATTTCACGTAAATTTTATTTATGTAATTTATGTATATATAATAATATTTTTTTTATTTTCAATTTGTGTGTTTTGAAGTCATTTATATAGTCATTATTATCATTGATGTCATATTTATTTGATGTCATTATATCATTTATATAATATTAAGACTTAATACTTAAAAATATCTTAAAAAAGTAATAGTTAGAAAATAAAGCTCATAAAATAGATAAACAAAACATTACACTAAGATATGAAAACATTACATTTTAATATTAAAACACCTAGACTTAAAATATAAATAAAGACAAAAATGATTTTATACTGAAATTTGTAGAAATGTAAAACACTTTGATCCAACATTTGTACTTTGGCCCAATGCGTCTAATGATCTTAACATACTATACACTTCACCAATATTTTATGATATTCTTATTGGTTTAAAAATGACTATTAAATATATACTTAACGGTAGAGAGTACAAAAAATTATATTACCTCGATGATGGTATATTTTTTAGTTAGTTCATCCTTGTTCAAGCTATTAAATATTCAATAAAATGAGATAAAAAAGAATTTAACAAGAAGAAAGTTGAATACTTTAAGGAAGGATGTTTAAATGGCTTTTGGATTTTGTCATATAAAATGTCATATTTTTAAAGGGTCTTCTGTTTTTAGAAGAAAAGCTATCTTAGTAAAATTATGAAAAAACCTGTATAATTCTTCACCAGATGATTAAGTGAATAGTGATGACTATGTCGATGATATGTCATGAGACCATAGCTTGTCAGCTGATGTTGTGTTAACTTCAAACATAATAACCATTACTGTCTCAGTAATAACCCTCATGTCAATGATTATGTAGCTTTACTTTCAACTCCGAAACGATCTTATTGCAAATGTGTGGAACGAAAGCCGATACGAGAATTGACGATTCAACTCACGTAAAATTAATTTGTGTAATTTAATTTCATGTAAATTTAATTTATGTAATTTATGTATATATAATAATATTTTTTGTATTTTCAATTTGTGTGTTTTAAAGTCATTTTTATAGTCATTATTATCTTTGATGTCATTATATAATTTATATAATCTTAAGACTTAATACTTAAAAATATCTTAAAAGTAATAATTAGAAAGTAAAGCTCAATAAAATAGATAAATAAAACATTATAATGATATATAAAAACATTACATTTTAATATTAAAAAACGTAGACGTAAAATATATATAAACACAAAAATGATTTTATAAATCTTTGCTTCGTGGTGTCATTTCGAAATGGTATTCATCATCTTTTAATAGTTCAATATTGGACATGGGTAATCTTTAAATAACGATTATTTTTTATGTATTACCCACCTTCTTCTTCCTCAACATTTGTTTGTCTGCAGTTTTATCTTCATTATCATTATACCTTGAATATTTATATAAAGTTCTTGGAATTTTATAAGTCATCCCTCTTTTTCTTGTCTTTCAACTAAATTATATCCTATGATGGCCTTCTCCTTTTTTATTCCCATGGGCCTTGATTCTCTAGGATTTGTTTGTGTGTTAGGCGAGAACTCCACCTGATTAACTAATTCTATTTGACATGGAGATGTAGATGAATATGGAGTAGGAGTTAAATTAGGACCTAATTCATTCAAAATTTCTCCCCATGGATAAATGTTCATAACTAGAGAATTGTTCTCGAGACTCACCATCCTTTTAGGACCCTTCATTAAATATTTCCAGCAATGATCGAAAATAAAATTCTCCACTTCCCCTGAATTGTATAACTCAATAGCATCGCTACCATACTAAAAGATTACTCAGCTATATTCAAATATTAATTAAGCTATAAGTAAATTTACATGGATAACAATTATGACGTAATTTAATTCTTACCAATTTCACCACACCTTAGTTGTTTTTGCCTCTTTCATGCACTCATCATTTCTTGTGCATGCCTTGTTGATTACGCTAATATGTTATTTTAACCATTTCGGTGTTCTAGTCGTACCGAGAGGAGACGTGCACATCTCCATGAATTTCTCGTGAATTTGGTTCCACAGGGTTTTGTTTGATTGATTCACTAAATCCTATTATCTCCACTAATAGGAACATAAGCATGACATAATGATATATCATCTTTATTAAATAGTTAGAACCTTTTACATTTTTTTTGCCATGTTATCACATGCTAAAAAAATAAGATTCAAAAAAATTGTTAGTAAATTGAAATAAAACATTACAATATATATTTAACAAAACTAATTTAAAAAGACTAAAAGTAAATCATTCAAAATAAATATATAAAATCTTAATAGTATAAATAAAAAAAGGACTCTGTTAAGATTTATTACTATGTTTTGTTGATTAAAAAGAGAAGAAATTTGTTTAGTTGATAACCTATATTAGGCTATCATCTATTGGATTCTATAATTTTTTTATATTTTGTTTTTTGAACTATTTAGTGCATCAAAATAGTTAACTTTTTGACTTATTATGTTTAGAACTCCCAAAATTTCACATGTGATATTCAAAGGTCTTTTGTATCAATTATTGACGTATCCTCAATACATATTCATATGTATTTTAATTGGTACAATTTACCATCAAGGCAAGTAATTCTTGATCTATTGGTTCTATAATTTATTTATAATTATTTTGGGGAACGGTTGTAGGGTTAAAAAATTTATATCTATTACATGTTGTAAAGATTTTTTTTATGTTTGTTTGATTAGACAAAGGATAAATTTGTATAGTTGATGACCTATATTAGGCTATCAATCTATTGGATATTATAATTTCTTTATAATTTTGTTTCCAGAAATATTTAGTGCTTCAGAATAATTAATTTTTGGATTTAATACGTTTAGAACTCTCAAATCATTAACACCTTTGAGGCCTTGGATAATCATCATGAATGAGTTAATTTTAATTGAACTCAGTCACCTAATTTTATTTTCAGATTATAATATTCGGGTATATTTAATTCACTGTTATGTTTGTTTTTACCTGGATTTCATGGATTTCAAGTAGTGTATACTTCCAAAAGTATTCATATCACTAGATGATGATTCTTGATCTCTTGCACAACCGTCTCATTGGTATTATTTCATATGTAATGATTGTAAGTCTGAAAAATATACAATTTTATTTGAATATTTTACATAATATCTTGGATGAACAATAACATATGAGTTTTGTATGTTAGAAATAATTATTTTTTAAATGCATAGAATCACTCTGGAAATTTCTTATTTCAACATCATATCATGGGCTTGTTTGTATTGTTTCCATTTTTATTTCCACTCATATTGGAGTATTTGGGTCGTAAGTTATGGCAGCAAATAAACACTTCTAATGTCTTTCGTCCTTCACGTTAAGAAGAACCACTATCTTGCATATGCTATAGACGTTTATGTGTTAGAGAACGTAAAATCTAGGTACAACAACCCACATGATGAATGGATTGATATGATAAATTTGGAAACTTAGTGAACAATATCTTATCTCTTTATAGTTGATCTTCCTTATAAGACTTTACGGGTAAACCAATTTTGTTTAGAATTATTGTTTTTATTTAATGATTAATTTTTTAATAATGATTTTATATGTATTTATTTATTTTGTTTTTGAGTTATTGTTTTATGTGGTTTCAAATGAATTTTAAGATTTATATGATTAGTTGGGTGAGCCGAGGGACTTGGGTGCAGATGCTTCAAATTTTCATTAAGTCCTATTTTGGATTTTAAAAGTGCAAAAGGACTATTCTATTTAGAAAAATACTTCAACGAATAACAAGTTTTACAGGTAACTAATAGTAAGAGCAAGTGTGGTTATAGAACTATATAAGTGTGGGTCAGCCACGCAGAGGAATTGCTTGAGATAAAGTTTATCTAACCCTGACGTAAGGAAGGAAAAAAAACTATGTGAATGCTAAAATTTAATTTTTATTTAACCATGGAGATAATTAATTTTATGTTAACAAATTTAGAAGATAATAATATCGTACATTATTTTTATAGAAAGTGATATTGAGTTAAAAATTCTATTCTTAATAACATGTGCTTATTTATATGAATTGAGTTATGCGTAATTTGAACAAAAAATAGTTAGGCTTAATTTCACTTTTTTTTTCTTTTCATTTTCACACAAGATAATACATTTCATTGTTTACGGTACACTTAAATATGCACAAGATTAAGAATTTATTTTATTTCTATTTAAGGTATTAATATTTATTTTATTCAATTTTAGATTCATTAATTCGGAAAATTTAATACAAAGAGGTGTAAATTAAATTTACTACATTTGCAGGACAATTATGATATGAATCGTGAATAAATTTTAAAGGACACGAAGGATATAGGTCCTTACTCTTCAGAACATATTAAAAAAATTCACTGAAAATTTATATTTTGTTATGGAAACTCATAAAAGTTACACGTGTATTTTTCATTACGAAATTTTACTATTTATTTAAATTTGTAATCAATGTTTGTTTTCATTCATTATGATTGAACTTGGTGTGTCCATGGTTAAAAAAAATTAAAATTTGTATCAGAGACCATAAATAATTTTTTTTATGAGTTTTTCTGTCAATACTACTTTTTGTACATTGTGTAATTTTTTTAAGGTGTGTAGTTTCCTCGAATACAAATATTCCATATATGATTTTAATGCAAATTTTTAAATTTTCAAGTTACATAGTGCCCTTTTGCATCCGTTATTGTGGAGACTTTCTTTGATTTTTTTTTCTATTATGTTTAATGTGTAGTTTATCTAAAATTTTATTTGTTTATCTTTATGGTGGATATTTCGATAGGTTATGTTTTTTATTATGATGACTATTTTCGATAGTGTGGATTTTTTAATATCAACTTCTATTGCATGTAATTTTACTAAATCATAAGAATGTAAGTTTACAAAAAGACCCATGATGTTTCTTTGTTAATTAAATAATCGACCAATTTTTTTGTAGTGCCCCTCGTACACGAGCAATATCTAGGGGTTCGTGTGTTTGGAGGAATTACCCGATAATCAAAATTGTTTACCAACATATGCAATAGAAACGAATGATGTTATAGTTTTCTACGAGTCCTAGAAGAAAATAAATAAGTTAAGAGATAATATATTAATACACGACCCAAATATCTTCATTTATATTGCATAAAAAATTAGCACTGGGTTTGAAATTCTCAAACTTTTCTATCATCAATTGTTCTCGGCGGTACCTCTAATATGGAGTGTCGTTCCTTGGAAACATTAATTTGAATGAATGACGTAAATATGTGATTTTATTATTGTTAATCAACATTATACTTTTTAAATGATCCACCTAAAGCTATTTTATAGATTCAACATAATATAAAAGATAATCTTGAATAACAAAAGTCAAATAATATGTAATTTATTTAGACGAATAAATTACATTTAACTATTGCATTCCATTCTCTTTTATTTTTTTTTTAAAAATTTAGTGATCTCGGGCACGGTTTATCCCAAGTATATTAAAATTCCCAATCAATGTACTCATTCCACAAACCTATATTTTTCTCAACCCTAACCGCTGCTGATCTTCTTTTGGATCCTCCAACATCTTCATTCTACTTTTTCCTTATATTATACTTAGAATATACAAAAGAAAAGGTTGTCTCTCACAGATATACCTCATTGGCCTCAAAGAAATTATCCCTCAATAATATGAACAACATTGAATGGAGATCAGTTTGAACAACCTTTACTTGTCCAAACTCTATCAACAAACAGAGACTCTGATTAAATTTGAAGATACATATTTATCTACAAATACAAATCTCTCTATAGTCGTACTTAAATATCTCATTATATAATTTTGGTAAGATATAAATAAGCTTTAATTGAATAACAAATATTATGTATATTTTTTTAATTAGTGAATGAATTGAATCTTGATTGATAAATGTCTATAATCTGATTTTTTTGCATTATGTAATTCTTCACAAATAATAATATTGATTGTAATGTTACATATATTTTTTTGTAAAGGATAATCAGAGTTGGTTAAATTTTGTTGTTCTATTTTTTATACCAACTATGCAGCTTTTCAATTCTTTTGGCAGCTGATGAGTATATAAATATTGGTCCAGATTTAACAAAAAAATTACTTATCTAATCTTTATCTATGGTCTTCAAAAACTGCATGGGTGTTGGGTTTTTTGATAGTTTTACTTTTTGGTTTTCAAATTTAAAATTTAAAGACCCCATTGGTAAATGCCCTTGAGTAGGTAGAAAGTGGCATATGAAAATAAATCTCTGGAATATATTTTTAGATTACATGGAGAAGAGTCAACGAAGAAACTTCATCGATGTAGGGTTTGGTGGAGGCGATAGAAGATTAAGTATACCATATTTATGTCAAGGCTTTTGGGCCTTATTGCTTATATTTTTATTTTTTTTGTTATGGTATTCTTTGGGCCATATACATTTAACCAATCCAAAATAATGACAAAACAAAAATTTCTCAACCCAATAACCTGCATAAAATATGTCAATGGAAGTCAACAATTCAGAATATATTCACCAAGAGTTTGAACATCTTTGAATGTACATAATATCTTCAAACTCCTAGAATTCCTAAAATCAAGGTACCCAAAACAACATACTCCACCCTCACACAACAAATTTTTCTGTTTTCATATATTTTTAATCTGTGTAATTAAATTTGCAAAGATGTAAATGTGTCAAATCACATACCTTCCTAAAGTTTAGAAATTAGTGCCACTATCTCCCTCTCCTACCCCTTGTTAATTTTCCTTGTAGCTTAATTATGAATATGCTTAATTGATATACCAATAGAAGTTTGATATACCAATTGAAGTATATATCATTACCTCTATAGTTTCCTTCTATCTCGTTTGATTAGTTTCAAATAAAATGGAATATAAACTCTTGAATTTTTTATTAGAATTATTCACATTATAGATCTCTATAGTATTAGTAAAATTGCAATATATAAAAAATTACACTATATCTCCTTATATAATAAAAATTAACTATATTTCATAAAAATTAATTATATTTCAAAAAAATTACCTATCGATATTATAAATATTATAATATTTATGTAAAAGGTCAAGATCTATTTTTTTTAAAGTAACTGAAAGTTATAGCCCAAACTATAAGGTGGTTGTGGAACTTCAGGGTATCAAAACCAACCTGGATCTGGATATATTTATCTAAAAAAAAGGTTGATTAAGATTCTTTTTTATTACAATTTATTGTACTCAAACAAGATGTGAGCTAAGTACAATGATTGTCGCCCAAAAAGAGAAAATGCTATATGCCATTTTGAAGTATATAATCTTTTATGTATAAAAGAGTATTATATACAAAGTAACACTCATTTGACCATATGAAAATACAGAATAAAATTACAAACTTAAAAAAATCATTAACAACCAATAATTAGATGAATATAAACTAATTCTTTTATTACAATTTTTAGCTAGAACACTATTTTACCAATTAAAATTTATTGTTATATTGAAAGTATGAAAAAAGCTAAAATATTTCTTATTAGTTTTTTTGTCCCTAGGTTAGTCTACATGGAAAATACATTAAATGAACAAATATGTACATGTAATGGGTTACACAATCATTTTCTTTTTGATTTTTCCTTCCACAGGGATCAATCTGATGGTATCTGAATAAAATAAAATATAAATTAAAGAATTATAGAAAATGACAATAGTATACAAAAATAGAAAAAATATATTTTTCTAGGAAACTATGTTTTCATGAATAGATCTCAAATTTCTAACACTATAATAATGATCCTTAAAATTCATTTTTGTTCTAGTATATTTAAGATTTTGGTTGTTAAATGTTATGTGAAAAATACATTAGAGGATAAAATTAGTAAAGGGGGATAGTTGTTTCGAAAATTTGAAAATGTTGTGGACTATGAGGGTAACAAATGTGCATATTATCACACTGACTTAACAGTAATAAATGAATAAAACTTTGTGACAGGAAGAACTACTTAATCGACAAAATTTATGTTACATAAAACTCTGTTTTTTCATCAAATTATTTCATTTTATTGAATAAATAAAAATGAAAAAAATATAACTTTACAAACAATTATAAGAAATAATTATTATCAAAAAATTAAACTTATAAATGAATCTTACCTGAAATGGTATAGTCATCGATCAATTCAAGCAATTAGATAATTGCAATTGGCCTTGAGTACATTAATCTGACTCATACTAGTTAACAAGATATCTATGAAATAATAAGTTTCATAGAGTGAGAAAATATGAAAATAAATCTCTGGAATATATTTTTAGATTACATGGAGAAGAGTCAACGAAGAAACTTCATCGATGTAGGGTTTGGTGGAGGCGATAGAAGATTAAGTATACCATATTTATGTCAAGGCTTTTGGGCCTTATTGCTTATATTTTTATTTTTTTTGTTATGGTATTCTTTGGGCCATATACATTTAACCAATCCAAAATAATGACAAAACAAAAATTTCTCAACCCAATAACCTGCATAAAATATGTCAATGGAAGTCAACAATTCAGAATATATTCACCAAGAGTTTGAACATCTTTGAATGTACATAATATCTGCAAACTCCTAGAATTCCTAAAATCAAGGTACCCAAAACAACATACTCCACCCTCACACAACAAATTTTTCTGTTTTCATATATTTTTAATCTGTGTAATTAAATTTGCAAAGATGTAAATGTGTCAAATCACATACCTTCCTAAAGTTTAGAAATTAGTGCCACTATCTCCCTCTCCTACCCCTTGTTAATTTTCCTTGTAGCTTAATTATGAATATGCTTATTTGATATACCAATAGAAGTTTGATATACCAATTGAAGTATATATCATTACCTCTATAGTTTCCTTCTATCTCGTTTGATTAGTTTCAAATAAAATGGAATATAAACTCTTGAATTTTTTATTAGAATTATTCACATTATAGATCTCTATAGTATTAGTAAAATTGCAATATAAAAAAAATTACACTATATCTCCTTATATAATAAAAATTAACTATATTTCATAAAAATTAATTATATTTCAAAAAAATTACCTATCGATATTATAAATATTATAATATTTATGTAAAAGGTCAAGATCTATTTTTTTTAAAGTAACTGAAAGTTATAGCCCAAACTATAAGGTGGTTGTGGAACTTCAGGGTATCAAAACCAACCTGGATCTGGATATATTTATCTAAAAAAAAGGTTGATTAAGATTCTTTTTTGTTACAATTTATTGTACTCAAACAAGATGTGAGCTAAGTACAATGATTGTCGCCCAAAAAGAGAAAATGCTATATGCCATTTTGAAGTATATAATCTTTTATGTATAAAAGAGTATTATATACAAAGTAACACTCATTTGACCATATGAAAATACAGAATAAAATTACAAACTTAAAAAAATCATTAACAACCAATAATTAGATGAATATAAACTAATTCTTTTATTACAATTTTTAGCTAGAACACTATTTTACCAATTAAAATTTATTGTTATATTGAAAGCATGAAAAAAGCTAAAATATTTCTTATTAGTTTTTTTGTCCCTAGGTTAGTCTACATGGAAAATACATTAAATGAACAAATATGTACATGTAATGGGTTACACAATCATTTTTTTTTTGATTTTTCCTTCCACAGGGATCAATCTGATGGTATCTGAATAAAATAAAATATAAATTAAAGAATTATAGAAAATGACAATAGTATACAAAAATAGAAAAAATATATTTTTCTAGGAAACTATGTTTTCATGAATAGATCTCAAATTTCTAACACTATAATAATGATCCTTAAAATTCATTTTTGTTCTAGTATATTTAAGATTTTGGTTGTTAAATGTTATGTGAAAAATACATTAGAGGATAAAATTAGTAAAGGGGGATAGTTGTTTCGAAAATTTGAAAATGTTGTGGACTATGAGGGTAACAAATGTGCATATTATCACACTGACTTAACAGTAATAAATGAATAAAACTTTGTGACAGGAAGAACTACTTAATCGACAAAATTTATGTTACATAAAACTCTGTTTTTTCATCAAATTATTTCATTTTATTGAATAAATAAAAATGAAAAAAATATAACTTTACAAACAATTATAAGAAATAATTATTATCAAAAAATTAAACTTATAAATGAATCTTACCTGAAATGGTATAGTCATCGATCAATTCAAGCAATTAGATAATTGCAATTGGCCTTGAGTACATTAATCTGACTCATACTAGTTAACAAGATATCTATGAAATAATAAGATTCATAGAGTGAGAAAATATGAAAATAAATCTCTGGAATATATTTTTAGATTACATGGAGAAGAGTCAACGAACAAACTTCATCGATGTAGGGTTTGGTGGAGGCGATAGAAGATTAAGTATACCATATTTATGTCAAGGCTTTTGGGCCTTATTGCTTATATTTTTATTTTTTTTGTTATGGTATTCTTTGGGCCATATACATTTAACCAATCCAAAATAATGACAAAACAACAATTTCTCAACCCAATAACCTGCATAAAATATGTCAATGGAAGTCAACAATTCAGAATATATTCACCAAGAGTTTGAACATCTTTGAATGTACATAATATCTGCAAACTCCTAGAATTCCTAAAATCAAGGTACCCAAAACAACATACTCCACCCTCACACAACAAATTTATCTGTTTTCATATATTTTTAATCTGTGTAATTAAATTTGCAAAGATGTAAATGTGTCAAATCACATACCTTCCTAAAGTTTAGAAATTAGTGCCACTATCTCCCTCTCCTACCCCTTGTTAATTTTCCTTGTAGCTTAATTATGAATATGCTTATTTGATATACCAATAGAAGTTTGATATACCAATTGAAGTATATATCATTACCTCTATAGTTTCCTTCTATCTCGTTTGATTAGTTTCAAATAAAATGGAATATAAACTCTTGAATTTTTTATTAGAATTATTCACATTATAGATCTCTATAGTATTAGTAAAATTGCAATATATAAAAAATTACACTATATCTCCTTATATAATAAAAATTAACTATATTTCATAAAAATTAATTATATTTCAAAAAAATTACCTATCGATATTATAAATATTATAATATTTATGTAAAAGGTCAAAATCTATTTTTTTTAAAGTAACTGAAAGTTATAGCCCAAACTATAAGGTGGTTGTGGAACTTCAGGGTATCAAAACCAACCTGGATCTGGATATATTTATCTAAAAAAAAGGTTGATTAAGATTCTTTTTTGTTACAATTTATTGTACTCAAACAAGATGTGAGCTAAGTACAATGATTGTCGCCCAAAAAGAGAAAATGCTATATGCCATTTTGAAGTATATAATCTTTTATGTATAAAAGAGTATTATATACAAAGTAACACTCATTTGACCATATGAAAATACAGAATAAAATTACAAACTTAAAAAAATCATTAACAACCAATAATTAGATAAATATAAACTAATTCTTTTATTACAATTTTTAGCTAGAACACTATTTTACCAATTAAAATTTATTGTTATATTGAAAGCATGAAAAAAGCTAAAATATTTCTTATTAGTTTTTTTGTCCCTAGGTTAGTCTACATGGAAAATACATTTAATGAACAAATATGTACATGTAATGGGTTACACAATCATTTTCTTTTTAATTTTTCCTTCCACAGGGATCAATCTGATGGTATCTGAATAAAATAAAATATAAATTAAAGAATTATAGAAAATGACAATAGTATAAAAAAATAGAAAAAATATATTTTTCTAGGAAACTATGTTTTCATGAATAGATCTCAAATTTCTAACACTATAATAATGATCCTTAAAATTCATTTTTGTTCTAGTATATTTAAGATTTTGGTTGTTAAATGTTATGTGAAAAATACATTAGAGGATAAAATTAGTAAAGGGGGATAGTTGTTTCGAAAATTTGAAAATGTTGTGAACTATGAGGGTAACAAATGTGCATATTATCACACTGACTTAACAGTAATAAATGAATAAAACTTTGTGACAGGAAGAACTACTTAATCGACAAAATTTATGTTACATAAAACTCTGTTTTTTCATCAAATTATTTCATTTTATTGAATAAATAAAAATGAAAAAAATATAACTTTACAAACAATTATAAGAAATAATTTTTATCAAAAAATTAAACTTATAAATGAATCTTACCTGAAATGGTATAGTCATCGATCAATTCAAGCAATTAGATAATTGCAATTGGCCTTGAGTACATTAATCTGACTCATACTAGTTAACAAGATATCTATGAAATAATAAGATTCATAGAGTGAGAAAATATGAAAATAAATCTCTGGAATATATTTTTAGATTACATGGAGAAGAGTCAACGAAGAAACTTCATCGATGTAGGGTTTGGTGGAGGCGATAGAAGATTTAGTATACCATATTTATGTCAAGGCTTTTGGGCCTTATTGCTTATATTTTTATTTTTTTTGTTATGGTATTCTTTGGGCCATATACATTTAACCAATCCAAAATAATGACAAAACAAAAATTTCTCAACCCAATAACCTGCATAAAATATGTCAATGGAAGTCAACAATTCAGAATATATTCACCAAGAGTTTGAACATATTTGAATGTACATAATATCTGCAAACTCCTAGAATTCCTAAAATCAAGGTACCCAAAACAACATACTCCACCCTCACACAACAAATTTTTCTGTTTTCATATATTTTTAATCTGTGTAATTAAATTTGCAAAGATGTAAATGTGTCAAATCACATACCTTCCTAAAGTTTAGAAATTAGTGCCCCTATCTCCCTCTCCTACCCCTTGTTAATTTTCCTTGTAGCTTAATTATGAATATGCTTATTTGATATACCAATAGAAGTTTGATATACCAATTGAAGTATATATCATTACCTCTATAGTTTCCTTCTATCTCGTTTGATTAGTTTCTAATAAAATGGAATATAAACTCTTGAATTTTTTATTAGAATTATTCACATTATAGATCTCTATAGTATTAGTAAAATTGCAATATATAAAAAATTACACTATATCTCCTTATATAATAAAAATTAACTATATTTCATAAAAATTAATTATATTTCAAAAAAATTACCTATCGATATTATAAATATTATAATATTTATGTAAAAGGTCAAGATCTATTTTTTTTAAAGTAACTGAAAGTTATAGCCCAAACTATAAGGTGGTTGTGGAACTTCAGGGTATCAAAACCAACCTGGATCTGGATATATTTATCTAAAAAAAAGGTTGATTAAGATTCTTTTTTGTTACAATTTATTGTACTCAAACAAGATGTGAGCTAAGTACAATGATTGTCGCCCAAAAAGAGATGCCATTTTGAAGTATATAATCTTTTATGTATAAAAGAGTATTATATACAAAGTAACACTCATTTGACCATATAAAAATACAGAATAAAATTACAAACTTAAAAAAATCATTAACAACAATTAATTAGATAAATATAAACTAATTCTTTTATTACAATTTTTAGCTAGAATACTATTTTACCAATTAAAATTTATTGTTATATTGAAAGCATGAAAAAAGCTAAAATATTTCTTATTAGTTTTTTTGTCCCTAGGTTAGTCTACATAGAAAATACATTAAATGAACAAATATGTACATGTAATGGGTTACACAATCATTTTTTTTTGATTTTTCCTTCCACAGGGATCAATCTGATGGTATCTGAATAAATTAAAATATAAATTAAAGAATTATAGAAAATGACAATAGTATACAAAAATAGAAAAAATATATTTTTCTAGGAAACTATGTTTTCATGAATAGATCTCAAATTTCTAACACTATAATAATGATCCTTAAAATTCATTTTTGTTCTAGTATATTTAAGATTTTGGTTGTTAAATGTTATGTGAAAAATACATGAGGATAAAATTAGTAAAGGGGGATAGTTGTTTCGAAAATTTGGAAATGTTGTGGACTATGAGGGTAACAAATGTGCATATTATCACACTGACTTAACAGTAATAAATGAATAAAACTTTGTGACAGGAAGAACTACTTAATCGACAAAATTTATGTTACATAAAACTCTGTTTTTTCATCAAATTATTTCATTTTATTGAATAAATAAAAATGAAAAAATATAACTTTACAAACAATTATAAGAAATAATTATTATCAAAAAATTAAACTTATAAATGAATCTTACCTGAAATGGTATAGTCATCGATCAATTCAAGCAATTAGATTATTGCAATTGGCCTTGAGTACATTAATCTGACTCATACTAGTTAACAAGATATCTATGAAATAATAAGATTCATAGAGTGAGAAAATATGAAAATAAATCTCTGGAATATATTTTTAGATTACATGGAGAAGAGTCAACGAAGAAACTTCATCGATGTAGGGTTTGGTGGAGGCGATAGAAGATTAAGTATACCATATTTATGTCAAGGCTTTTGGGCCTTATTGCTTATATTTTTATTTTTTTTGTTATGGTATTCTTTGGGCCATATACATTTAACCAATCCAAAATAATGACAAA
Organism: Nemophila menziesii; assembly: GCA_029959085.1. Classification (NCBI taxonomy): domain Eukaryota; kingdom Viridiplantae; phylum Streptophyta; class Magnoliopsida; order Boraginales; family Hydrophyllaceae; genus Nemophila; species Nemophila menziesii. The sequence goes on from JARWIR010000160.1 coordinate 363,607, forward strand.
ACAAAAATTTCTCAACCCAATAACCTGCATAAAATATGTCAATGGAAGTCAACAATTCAGAATATATTCACCAAGAGTTTGAACATATTTGAATGTACATAATATCTGCAAACTCCTAGAATTCCTAAAATCAAGGTACCCAAAACAACATACTCCACCCTCACACAACAAATTTTTCTGTTTTCATATATTTTTAATCTGTGTAATTAAATTTGCAAAGATGTAAATGTGTCAAATCACATACCTTCCTAAAGTTTAGAAATTAGTGCCACTATCTCCCTCTCCTACCCCTTGTTAATTTTCCTTGTAGCTTAATTATGAATATGCTTATTTGATATACCAATAGAAGTTTGATATACCAATTGAAGTATATATCATTACCTCTATAGTTTCCTTCTATCTCGTTTGATTAGTTTCTAATAAAATGGAATATAAACTCTTGAATTTTTTATTAGAATTATTCACATTATAGATCTCTATAGTATTAGTAAAATTGCAATATATAAAAAATTACACTATATCTCCTTATATATTAAAAATTAACTATATTTCATAAAAATTAATTATATTTCAAAAAAATTACCTATCGATATTATAAATATTATAATATTTATGTAAAAGGTCAAGATCTAATTTTTTTAAAGTAACTGAAAGTTATAGCCCAAACTATAAGGTGGTTGTGGAACTTCAGGGTATCAAAACCAACCTGGATCTGGATATATTTATCTAAAAAAAAGGTTGATTAAGATTCTTTTTTGTTACAATTTATTGTACTCAAACAAGATGTGAGCTAGGTACAATGATTGTCGCCCAAAAAGAGAAAATGCTATATGCCATTTTGAAGTATATAATCTTTTATGTATAAAAGAGTATTATATACAAAGTAACACTCATTTGACCATATGAAAATACAGAATAAAATTACAAACTTAAAAAAATCATTAACAACCAATAATTAGATAAATATAAACTAATTCTTTTATTACAATTTTTAGCTAGAACACTATTTTACCAATTAAAATTTATTGTTATATTGAAAGCATGAAAAAAGCTAAAATATTTCTTATTAGTTTTTTTGTCCCTAGGTTAGTCTACATGGAAAATACATTAAATGAACAAATATGTACATGTAATGGGTTACACAATCATTTTTTTTTGATTTTTCCTTCCACAGGGATCAATCTGATGGTATCTGAATAAATTAAAATATAAATTAAAGAATTATAGAAAATGACAATAGTATACAAAAATAGAAAAAATATATTTTTCTAGGAAACTATGTTTTCATGAATAGATCTCAAATTTCTAACACTATAATAATGATCCTTAAAATTCATTTTTGTTCTAGTATATTTAAGATTTTGGTTGTTAAATGTTATGTGAAAAATACATTAGAGGATAAAATTAGTAAAGGGGGATAGTTGTTTCGAAAATTTGAAAATGTTGTGAACTATGAGGGTAACAAATGTGCATATTATCACACTGACTTAACAGTAATAAATGAATAAAACTTTGTGACAGGAAGAACTACTTAATCGACAAAATTTATGTTACATAAAACTCTGTTTTTTCATCAAATTATTTCATTTTATTGAATAAATAAAAATGAAAAAAATATAACTTTACAAACAATTATAAGAAATAATTAATATCAAAAAATTAAACTTATAAATGAATCTTACCTGAAATGGTATAGTCATCGATCAATTCAAGCAATTAGATAATTGCAATTGGCCTTGAGTACATTAATCTGACTCATACTAGTTAACAAGATATCTATGAAATAATAAGATTCATAGAGTGAGAAAATATGAAAATAAATCTCTGGAATATATTTTTAGATTACATGGAGAAGAGTCAACGAAGAAACTTCATCGATGTAGGGTTTGGTGGAGGCGATAGAAGATTAAGTATACCATATTTATGTCAAGGCTTTTGGGCCTTATTGCTTATATTTTTATTTTTTTTGTTATGGTATTCTTTGGGCCATATACATTTAACCAATCCAAAATAATGACAAAACAAAAATTTCTCAACCCAATAACCTGCATAAAATATGTCAATGGAAGTCAACAATTCAGAATATATTCACCAAGAGTTTGAACATCTTTGAATGTACATAATATCTTCAAACTCCTAGAATTCCTAAAATCAAGGTACCCAAAACAACATACTCCACCCTCACACAACAAATTTTTCTGTTTTCATATATTTTTAATCTGTGTAATTAAATTTGCAAAGATGTAAATGTGTCAAATCACATACCTTCCTAAAGTTTAGAAATTAGTGCCACTATCTCCCTCTCCTACCCCTTGTTAATTTTCCTTGTAGCTTAATTATGAATATGCTTAATTGATATACCAATAGAAGTTTGATATACCAATTGAAGTATATATCATTACCTCTATAGTTTCCTTCTATCTCGTTTGATTAGTTTCAAATAAAATGGAATATAAACTCTTGAATTTTTTATTAGAATTATTCACATTATAGATCTCTATAGTATTAGTAAAATTGCAATATATAAAAAATTACACTATATCTCCTTATATAATAAAAATTAACTATATTTCATAAAAATTAATTATATTTCAAAAAAATTACCTATCGATATTATAAATATTATAATATTTATGTAAAAGGTCAAGATCTATTTTTTTTAAAGTAACTGAAAGTTATAGCCCAAACTATAAGGTGGTTGTGGAACTTCAGGGTATCAAAACCAACCTGGATCTGGATATATTTATCTAAAAAAAAGGTTGATTGAGATTCTTTTTTGTTACGATTTATTGTACTCAAACAAGATGTGAGCTAAGTACAATGATTGTCGCCCAAAAAGAGAAAATGCTATATGCCATTTTGAAGTATATAATCTTTTATGTATAAAAGAGTATTATATACAAAGTAACACTCATTTGACCATATGAAAATACAGAATAAAATTACAAACTTAAAAAAATCATTAACAACCAATAATTAGATAAATATAAACTAATTCTTTTATTACAATTTTTAGCTAGAACACTATTTTACCAATTAAAATTTATTGTTATATTGAAAGCATGAAAAAAGCTAAAATATTTCTTATATGTTTTTTTGTCCCTAGGTTAGTCTACATGGAAAATACATTAAATGAACAAATATGTACATGTAATGGGTTACACAATCATTTTTTTTTTATTTTTCCTTCCACAGGGATCAATCTGATGGTATTTGAATAAAATAAAATATAAATTAAAGAATTATAGAAAATGACAATAGTATACAAAAATAGAAAAAATATATTTTTCTAGGAAACTATGTTTTCATGAATAGATCTCAAATTTCTAACACTATAATAATGATCCTTAAAATTCATTTTTGTTCTAGTATATATAAGATTTTGCTTGTTAAATGTTATGTGAAAAATACATTAGAGGATAAAATTAGTAAAGGGGGATAGTTGTTTCGAAAATTTGAAAATGTTGTGGACTATGAGGGTAACAAATGTGCATATTATCACACTGAGTTAACAGTAATAAATGAATAAAACTTTGTGACAGGAAGAACTACTTAATCGACAAAATTTATGTTACATAAAACTCTGTTTTTTCATCAAATTATTTCATTTTATTGAATAAATAAAAATGAAAAAAATATAACTTTACAAACAATTATAAGAAATAATTATTATCAAAAAATTAAACTTATAAATGAATCTTACCTGAAATGGTATAGTCATCGATCAATTCAAGCAATTAGATAATTGCAATTGGCCTTGAGTACATTAATCAGACTCATACTAGTTAACAAGATATCTATGAAATAATAAGATTCATAGAGTGAGAAAATATGAAAATAAATCTCTGGAATATATTTTTAGATTACATGGAGAAGAGTCAACGAATAAACTTCATCTATGTAGGGTTTGGTGGAGGCGATAGAAGATTAAGTGTACCATATATATGTTAAGGCTTTTGGGCCTTATTGCTTATATTTTTATTTTTATGTTATGGTATTCTTTGGGCCTTATAAAAAATATACTACATTTTTTGTTATGATATGGACTAAATTTATATAAAATTTAAAGTCTAATACCACATATTATTTGATAGTTTGAAATAAAATTAAAAAAATATCACTTTCTTAAATAAAGGAGGAGAAGCTAAAAGTTTGGGGTTAACTCACGGATTATGTCAAAATAAATATCATGAAAAAATATGAATAATATAAGTAACAATTCATAATATTGTCTTATTTATTTTTCCTTAATTGTTTTATAGTATGTTTATAAAAGTTTTTTGTAACAAAAAAACTTAAACCACTTGATAATGTACATTGTATATAATACATACAATGTGAGTCTACTTCATATTAATTTTTTAAATTTTTAAGTTCAAATAATCTAAATTAATTTTAACAATACTATATATAAAATAATTGTTAATATGCATGGCAAATTGGACCTGAATTAAGCGCAGTTTGCTTACACTAAGATATAGTATAGATAAAATCTCATGGGTTTTTCTAAGAATAAAGTCTGGCATATACCCAAAACCTATGGGTATGTGCGTGTATCAATCAATCAAGCGGGTTGAATGGACGATCTTCTCACCTCTAATAGAAGATATTACCTTTAAAGATTATTGTGTCGGGACAGACTGGCGGTATTAGTAGTAAAAAGGTACTTCCATGATATCTATAGATGGTAAAGAAATGCTTAAACTTCCAAGGTAATGAAATATAAATCTTTCATCAATGAATAAGTTCTTCAAAGATAATGAAAAGTAGTCATGGAAAAACAAACACCAAATGGTGGTCATATGTCGTGGTAAAAACAAAAAAATGTTCAATGTTATAAAAAATTACCCCCACTATAACTATCGATAACATTTTGTTCAATCCACGAATCCGAAAATGCCCAAAATCACTCAAGGAAAAAACATTTATGTTGGAATATCGATATGTTACTTAAAATATAGGCTGCTATGGCAGGTTTTCATGAAGTCACTCAAAAGTGAATCATTTGTGTTGTCATATTAATAAGTTACTCAAACAAATATCAAAAAGGTATCTAAAAGAACAAATATCACATTAGCATATCAAGAAGCTACTTGAAAAAAAGCGACTCCTAAATTGGCACATTATCTACATACTCAAAATATCGGTTCCCATGTCAGTTCTTTATAAAAAGGCAAATGAATTATGTAGATAATACTCGGGGAAATAACACCGATTACACAAATTCAAAAGGGATATTGAAAAGAAATAATGAAGTGTTTGTAGTAATTGGGTGAATTAAAGCTATGGTCGAATATAAGATTAAAGAAAAAGATATCTACCCCAAACAAGGAAAATAAAAAACCGAATAAAGACTTGACATGATATGGCCGATGAATTGGGTATGCGCATATTTAGTGGACAAGAAATATATAGGAGCAAATAAGAACCTTTTTGCGCACCCATATTAATTATAAATAGCTCTTACACATCTCCCTAATAGGGTATATTTTTACTCATTAATTTTAATTCATTGTTCATAAATAAAGTTTGAACCTCTATAACTCTATCGGAGTGTAAGAATACGCTCAAACGTAATAATGACTTGAGTGTCGGGGTGCCTCTGGAAGAAAAACTTCTTGCGGTACTGATCTAGTCTTTGGTTTAAGTATATTCAGCCATGAGATTAGACAAAACATTAGCAAATTACAAATATATTTCTCATAAACCCAATCTTATTTTGATAGTTTCGACAGTCATCCTTATCTTTTCTATAACAACTACATTTTGTTCATTTTGTAAGTAAATTATATTGGTGGATCTTTTGTAACTATAACCAAATGTTTGATTAATATTTGTTGATTTTTTATAAAAAGTTAAGGACCCAAAAGCTAAGGGGTGTTATTTTCTTTTGTAATAATTCAAAAAGCTTATATTTTGTTCACTAATTATTTTTTAGAAACGTTATATTTGTGAAAATTTTAGATGCTTAATTACAATAATGATATGCAATTAATGTTCTTATACTTTTTGTTTTTCATATTTTTTTTCATTTTTAATTCAAATTTCTTTTATATTTTCAGTTTTAATATATTTGACTTCAATTTCTACAAAACATATTAGAGTTAGATTATGGGAAATAGTGATTATTAATTAAGGAGACAATTTAATGTATATTCTAGAATAATTTTTACTAATAGAAATTCATTGTGTTGGGGATAGATTTATAAAGTTTATTTAATATAATTTTGCATCTTGTATTTTTCCATTATAACCAATTAACATAATTATAATTATTTATTTCTGTTTTTCATATACTAGTTCCCTTGAGATATAAAGATAGACAACAGGTCTTCATTCAAAAGGGAAAAAATATATGGTTGACCACGAAAACGATACTTGGGTCTGATCTCCAAACTTATTTGCTAAATATTATCACAACCACATTTATGTATTTAATTGGAGAGTTAATATAACTCAATTGAAGACACAATTTAAGTAAAAAAGAATATAATATCCAGATCCATTTTGCATTTAATTGATAATTGGGGTAACTCCACATAGTTGATATTTGTCCATTTTTTAAAACCATTGGTAGGGTTTTTTAGTTTTTGAAAATTAAGGTAGGTTATTTGGTAAGTTACCTTTGAAAATTGAAGCAGCCGCCTATGGAGCCATATAGAGAGAGTCTTACCGACAATCAAAACAATTACTATCATTATCAATGTTCTTTTGATAATTTATGGGTTGGATCTATCATTTTTATCATAAATAGCTAAAAACAAATATTATAAACGCAAAGAGTGTAATTTTTACATTTTGTAAGGAACTACAATAAAATTACCTGGAAAATCAGGTTACGGAAATAGTTAAGATGTTTGTTTAATATTCAAGCAAGAGTCTGTTGAGACATGGCTGCAATACCTATTATATTGTCTAGGTTGTTACCAAGTTAAGGGTTTGGATCTAAAAACTCCTAACATTTGCACATTACATCATCACTAGATCATTATTTATGATTTAATCTGAAAAAGTAAAGGACTATTATAATTATTAACCATTAATAAGTTGAAGGGTTTGTTGGATTCATATATAGAATTTGGAGATAGAGGCAATGGACAACTTATGCAATAAAAGAGTTAAATAATTTATATAAAAATTTTATGGGGTCTTTTTCTATTTGCTTACAATAATTGTAAGTTCATTTGAGTAAGTTTGAACTCATAACTTCAACATTAATAATCTAGAACAATTGGTTCCTTTTAAAAAATTTACTAGACCAAATTTAAAGCTAAGGGTTTGAGATGAAAAATAGTACCATTGGTTCCTTTTAAAAATTATATAGCCAAGTATGCATGTGTTGGTATCATGTAGAGAGAATGATTTTCTTTTAATTAATAATTAGTTTTCTTCTAAATTGTGATAAAGTAGCAAATTTTGATGAATTATCTTCATATACTATCCATAACCTAATATATACATATGCATGAAATTACTTTTCTCAGTTTCATAAGTTCTAAATAAAATGCATAGGATCTAATTTTGTGATTAATTTTGTTTAGGGAAGAATCACTTGCATATATGATCTTGAAATAAAATATTGGCATTTATTATGTCCTTTCACTTTGTTTACAAATATATCCTTTTTAGTTGCATCTAGTAAAGTTATTTATTAAATATTTTTGGGATAGATTTTGTTTAATGTGATAATGGTTTTGATGTTGTAGAAAAATGTTAGAACAAGGTTATCATCGGTTGCTTGATTAAGATTTTCTGTAACTCTTCCAAGATATATAAATAGTTTAGAAACATTTTCGTCCAAAGATAAACAACCAAAATTGTTTATATCTAGACAACCTAAAAAGAATGGGTAACACTTCCCTCCAGTTGGATGAACTAATATTCGTATCATAACCATTAAATAAATGGAAAATATTAGGTGCGATTAATATGATAGCGATAGAGACCTACAATCTCTAGTGCTCTACAATATATTTACTGGGGAAATACTCGTTGAAAAGTAAAAAACTTTATTATTTAATAATGAGTGAGCATTTATCTAATTTAGTATCAGTTTTTGGTGTTCAGTTGTGAATGATGAAATGTTTTGAGGCTTACCATGATCATTTTGTGGGTAATATTAACATTTGTTGGATTAACATTGCTCATATTAAGAGAGAAGAGTTTGAAAATGGTGATACCGAATTATATAACCATATAGGTTTTGTATCGGGTATATTAGAGTGGATGGATAACTATTTCACAAGGAAAATAATTAACCTCGGAGCATAAGGATAGCTCATTTATACATTCAAGATAGTAAAAGCATTACAAATACGTCAAGTTTGCAATAACGAGACATTGTATCCTACAAAGTGAAAAGTTTGAGGTGGTCAACGAATGAGTTACTACATATGCTTAATAAAAAGTATACAAAGAAAACAAATATTGAGGTATACGAAGGATTCAGTTTACTAAAAATAATATATAACAGTAACTAACGTAATAAATTTTATATTTATTATAGAGATGCAGAAACGATTGATAGGCTTAACTACAAATGTTTTGGAAATATGTAAATGACAAACATGCCATCCAAGAGTGAAGGTTTTGTGACAATATCAGAGAAGAGTAATTCCATTAATGAAGCAAAACTAGAGCAATAATTATTGAAAGAAGAGAGTGATATATTTCATGCACGTATAGAAGAAGTTAGTATCACAGAAAATGAAGTTTAATCTAAAATTTGAGAGTTGTCTATATTATAAAATACCACCATATTTAATTATAAAATTTCTTGTTATTATATATATATAATTTTTTTTTTTACATTTTTACATGCTTATTATATTTAATACTGAGGATTATTTTGTGATCTAATAATATGTGTCTTATATGGACATGTTTGATAGTAGGTGTTCTTTAAAATATGGAATCCCCTATGAATACTGTTATATTTATTCATTATAGTGATGTAATAATTATACAAAATATTAAATCCAATTTCTTAATAAAGTACTATTTTAACAAATAGTTTAGACACAGTTGTATCACTATAAAGTAGTTTCTAAGATAGATTAACTTGAGTTAATAATATCCCAAGATGATATAATTATCGTAAGATGCTTGAAAGCTTATAAATTGATGTTGTCATTATTAGTGTTAGGTAAATAAAATATATATTTATATAAATAATTTAATGCTTGTTTCTGATATCATTATATAGCCTTTATTAAAAAAATTATTTTTTAATTATGATGACACAAGAGTTGAAAACTTAAGTTTATAACCCTTAGTTTTTAACTGAATGAATACACCTCTCCATAAATTTGCTCGAGTACAGATAACCTTATAAGGTCTTTTGTATCATGGTGTTCTTAATTAAGTTCTTTCCTTGATACAAAAGCTCTAACCATCTCCAAATGTCACGATTTGGCTTATACTAACTTACATGGCTAGACTCGGGTTTACTTAGGCAAAATAATAAAGTATTAAATGCATTTTCAGCTTAGGCGAGCTTATTCATTTTATCTTTAGTTGATCTCGGTTATTTATATCTGATTTGGGACACCTTCAACCTCCTTGTAGGGAATGAATGGTCCTTTTATTGTGAGTACCCAGAGATAAAAATCAACACTTTTTTTCTTCAACTAGCCGTTCCTCCATTAAATATAATTAGCCTGTTAATATAATGGAGGACTAGTCATAAAATGTTTGTTAATAGAATTTATTACTTTAAAAGTCATAACATTACGGTTACAAACAATTAGAATTTTAGGTATATAATTAGTATCCGATACCACTTGTTAATGGTAGCTTCAAAATTTTGAACAAAGAAAAATACTACAATCACTAATAAGAGTAAGTACTTAGTTAGCATCAATTAACATAAGTATAAGTATTTGCTAAGAAATACTATGTTATGTAATTTAACAAAGACATGTCATTTACAAAATGTAAAGAGTGAGGGTTTATAGAATGTAACAATTTATTGGTAGTGGCTAGTCTGGAAACTAACTCCAATACGTAAGGCTCAACATTATGTTAGTAAATTTCCAGTTTCATTTTTGCACCTTTGATAATTAATCGATTTAGTGTATATCGAAAGTCTAAATCACATTCGAAAATTTGTAGTTACGTGGAATGTAAGATTACATAGTTTATCGGATTTGATTATTTTAAGTTTTGTTACAAACACAAGTAAAACATGATCTCTTAAGAAACTTGACATATTTGATCACAATTCAGTCAAGTTAAAACACTATTCAAGTTCTACTAATTTTTTTGTCATTAGTCTTACTAGTTGAATAATAGGAAAACTCTTTGAATGTAATATTGAAAAAATGGCTCTCTCTCAAGATTAAGATTTTAATTTTAAGAGTAAAACCAATTGGAAAGATACATTTTTTGTGAAACTACACTATGCACAATGCTTAGTCTAATTTACTATATTTTTGTGACCCCGACATAATATGTCTCTTCTTTTTAGCCTCCTCCCACTTCCCCACACTACTACAACAGGTTTCATTTAATATGATATCTATAGCGATAACAAGTAGTTTTTGGTAATAAGTCGTCATTAGCGACATCTCTCAAAAGTTTGTCTTTATTGGCTAAAAAATATAAGAAAATAGCTTAAAATTTGAATTATTTCATCGGTGATGTTAAAATACTTGTAAACAATATTAATTGAGAAATTTATCGACAACTTATATCCTCATTAGTGAATCAATCTCGTTGCTGATAATGGATATCTACAATTAAAACATGAATAAGTCTCATTTTCACTTTTCACTCTTTAAGTTTTTTTGGCATTTTTCCTCGCTTTAGAAGTTGTCGTCATTCTCTTCCAACGTCGAAAAGTAATCCCACCGTCGCCATAAAAATTAACCATGAAATCTTTAATTTCTTTAGTGTTTTTTTGTATTTTTATTGGTAAATCAAATTTTATCCCAGTAAGGCTAAACAACAATATATCTTTACAATAATGACCAATATGGTTAGTAAAATTAATATTATAGACCTATTCAAAATATTGCGTATATTTACATTGCGAATAACAAGAAAGATCAACAATAGCCCCCAAATACTTCAATTCCAATTAGCAACTAATCATGATGTAATTTTTCCTTCAAACATTCTTCTACTCAATCTAATAGAGATGAGAGAATTAAAACGGGTAAGAATTAAAGTCAATAGATGGAAGTAGTAATACAAACACCTACAGTTAAAGTCAATTATTTTCTCGAGAAATGCTTAACCACCTTGTTGATTAATAAAATCCAACTATTACATTTCATCGCGCGACTAATAAGATTTTTCTTAAGGATTCTTCTGCTGAAAGAACACTGATTGGATATTGTTTTTTTTTTACTCATTTTTCTTTTTCTTCTTCCCCGAAACATAAAATGTTTCAGAGTTATCTTCAATACGGAGAGTCACGGTTTCTTCATTCACATTCACTATAGTATCGATGGTGGCTAGGAATTGACGCCCAAGAATGAATACGACTTTCTTATCTGCTTTATATTCTAGAATAATAAAGTCCGTGGGAATAACAAGGTTACCTACTTGAACGAGCACGTCCTCAATTACTCCCCACGACTTTGTTGTTGATTGATCCACAAATTTAAAGATTACAGGTGTTGGTTTCGCATCACTAACACCAATCTTCTTTAATATACGTTTGGTTATGATATTCACACTTGCCCCTAAATCACACATGGATTTTCCATGAAATATGCCACCTATTTTTATTAGGAGGTTGAAACCTCCAGGATCTTTAAGCTTCGGTGGTAATCTTTGCTGAACTTGTGCTGATAATCCTTCATTGAGTGTCACAGATTTGGATCTTGTGAACCTTTCTTTATTTAAGAGTGCCTCCATAAAGAATCGATCATAGTTTCGCCTTCCTTTCATAGCTTCGAGTAAAGGGACGTTAATTTTCACTTGTTTTAACGAATCTATACACTTCTGTTGTTGCTCCTTTGGATAAGCGGGATAGTGGCAATGTATGGGTGGTTGTCTTTCTCAACTTCTCTCTTCAATTCTTGGTTCCTCAACCACTCTTGGACTCTTACTTTCATCGTTTTCAACTTTTTCAAACCAATCTTCAACAATTATCTCATCTAAGGTCATCCGACTTACGTTTGATTTGTTTGGTAGTTAATCCCCTTTTGAGGGAGATGGTAGCGCTTCAGCGATTATCTCGTTGTGTTATTTCATCTTTTAAGCTTGAAGACTAATAGTCTTAACCTTGTCGTCAACGTATTGGATCTTCTTCATGTTAGACGTTGTATCTTGGGTCAATTGTAGGAGTTGATTTTGCATTTGGTCTATGATTGTAGTGAGCCGCACTACATTCTTCTCTAAAAGTTGATTATGATGTTTCAAATCTTGATTCTATTGTTGCAGACTTTGCACTAGTGATGCATCGATCTTTGATTCAAGTCTGCTAATATTATCCTTCGAGAAGTTGATGAATTGACTAATAGTCTCTTTTAACTCAGTGATTTATTCTTGAGGATGTGATTAAGATTGGCTTACATTATGCACATTGAATCTTGACACCAAAATATTTTCCATGAGTTCGAGTCTAGGAGAGATAAATTCATTAGATAAAAGTATTTAGACCAATTCCAAATGCTTCCTTGTGTTTTGAAAGGACAACCCACAATGACCGATGAATTTTTTAATTATCCATATCATCATAATATAATTTTCCAATCACGGATGGAAGATGGGATGCCAGTTTAAGAAGTATAAGAAAGACCGTAAGGAATTGATTATTTTTGGAAATGATGAAAGACATTATAACATAACATGTGAAATAAAGGGATAATTACTATATTAAATAAATAAAGTTTGACCCTAACTATTGACCAAACACCCCTAACACTCAAGTTTGACCCTAACTGTTGACCAAACACCCCTAACACTCAAGTTTGACCCTAACTATTGACCAAACACCCCTAACACTCAAGTTTGACCCTAACTGTTGAACAAACACCCCTAACACTCAAGTTTGACCCTAACTGTTGACCAAACACCCCGATCACTAACATTTGACCCTTAACTGTTGACCAAACACCCCTAACACTCAAGTTTGACCCTAACTGTTGACCAAACACCCCTAACACTCAAGTTTGACCCTAACTATTGACCAAACACCCCTAACACTCATGTTTGACCCTAACTGGTTGACCAAACACCCCTAACACTCAAGTTTGACCCTAACTATTGACCAAACACCCCTAACACTCAAGTTTGACCCTAACTGTTGAACAAACACCCCTAACACTCAAGTTTGACCCTAACTGTTGACCAAACACCCCTAACACTCAAGTTTGACCCTAACTGTTGACCAAACACCCCGAACACTAACATTTGACCCTTAACTGTTGAAAAACACCCGTAACACTCAAGTTTGACCCTAACTGTTGACCAAACACCCCTAACACTCAAGTTTGACCCTAACTGTTGACCAAACACCCCTAACACTCAAGTTTGACTCTAACTGTTGACCAAACACCCCTAACACTCAAGTTTGACCCTAACTGTTGACCAAACACCCCAAACACTCAAGTTTGACCCTAACTGTTGAACAAACACCCCTAACACTCAAGTTTGACCCTAACTGTTGACCAAACACCCCGAACACTAACATTTGACCCTTAACTGTTGACCAAACACCCCTAACACTCAAGTTTGACCCTAACTGTTGACCAAACACCCCTAACACTCAAGTTTGATCCTAACTGTTGACCAAACACCCCTAACACTCAAGTTTGACCCAAACTGTTGACCAAACACCCCGAACACTCAAGTTTGACCCTAACTGTTGACCAAACAGCCCTAACACTCAAGTTTGACCCTAACTGTTGACCAAACACCCCTAACACTCAAGTTTGACCCTAACTATTGACCAAACACCCCTAACACTCAAGTTTGACCCTAACTGTTGAACAAACACCCCTAACACTCAAGTTTGACCCTAACTGTTGACCAAACACCCCTAACACTCAAGTTTGACCCTAACTGTTGACCAAACACCCCGAACACTAACATTTGACCCTTAACTGTTGACAAAACACCCGTAACACTCAAGTTTGACCCTAACTGTTGACCAAACACCCCTAACACTCAAGTTTGACCCTAACTGTTGACCAAACACCCCTAACACTCAAGTTTGACTCTAACTGTTGACCAAACACCCCTAACACTCAAGTTTGACCCTAACTGTTGACCAAACACCCCAAACACTCAAGTTTGACCCTAACTGTTGAACAAACACCCCTAACACTCAAGTTTGACCCTAACTGTTGACCAAACACCCCGAACACTAACATTTGACCCTTAACTGTTGACCAATCACCCCTAACACTCAAGTTTGACCCTAACTGTTGACCAAACACCCCTAACACTCAAGTTTGATCCTAACTGTTGACCAAACACCCCTAACACTCAAGTTTGACCCAAACTGTTGACCAAACACCCCGAACACTCAAGTTTGACCCTAACTGTTGACCAAACACCCCTAACACTCAAGTTTGACCCTAACTGTTGACCAAACACCCCTAACACTCAAGTTTGACCCTAACTATTGACCAAACACCCCTAACACTCAAGTTTGACCCTAACTGTTGACCAAACACCCCTAACACTCAAGTTTGACCCTAACTATTGACCAAACACCTCTAACACTCAAGTTTGACCCTAACTGTTCAACAAACACCCCTAACACTCAAGTTTGACCCTAACTGTTGACCAAACACTCCTAACACTCAAGTTTGACCCTAACTGTTGACCAAACACCCCGAACACTAACATTTGACCCTTAACTGTTGACCAAACACCCCTAACACTCAAGTTTGACCCTAACTGTTGACCAAACACCCCTAACACTCAAGTTTGACCCTAACTATTGACCAAACACCCCTAACACTCAAGTTTGACCCTAACTATTGACCAAACACCCCCTAACACCAAAGTTTGACCCTAACTGTTGACCAAACACCCCTAACACTAACATATGACCCTTAACTGTTGACCAAACACCCCTAACACTCAAGTTTGTCCCTAACTGTTGACCAAACACCCCTAACACTCAAGTTTGACCCTAACTGTTGACCAAACACCCCTAACACTCAAGTTTAACCCTAACTGTTGACCAAAAACCCCGAACACTAACATTTGACCCTTAACTGTTGACCAAACACCCCTAACACTCAAGTTTGACCCTAACTGTTGACCAAACACCCCTAACACTCAAGTTTGACCCTAACTATTGACCAAACACCCCTAACACTCAAGTTTGACCCTAACTGTTGACCAAACACCCCTAACACTCAAGTTTGACCCTAACTGTTGAACAAACACCCCTAACACTCAAGTTTGACCTTAACTGTTGACCAAACACACCTAACACTCAAGTTTGACCCCAACTGTTGACCAAACACCCCAAACACTCAAGTTTGACCCTAACTGTTGAACAAACACCCCTAACACTCAAGTTTGACCCTAACTGTTGACCAAACACCCCGAACACTAACATTTGACCCTTAACTGTTGACCAAACACCCCTAATACTCAAGTTTGACCCTAACTGTTGACCAAACACCCCTAACACTCAAGTTTGATCCTAACTGTTGACCAAACACCCCTAACACTCAAGTTTGACCCAAACTGTTGACCAAACACCCCGAACACTCAAGTTTGACCCTAACTGTTGACCAAACAGCCCTAACACTCAAGTTTGACCCTAACTGTTGACCAAACACCCCTAACACTCAAGTTTGACCCTAACTATTGACCAAACACCCCTAACACTCAAGTTTGACCCTAACTGTTGAACAAACACCCCTAACACTCAAGTTTGACCCTAACTGTTGACCAAACACCCCTAACACTCAAGTTTGACCCTAACTGTTGACCAAACACCCCGAACACTAACATTTGACCCTTAACTGTTGACAAAACACCCGTAACACTCAAGTTTGACCCTAACTGTTGACCAAACACCCCTAACACTCAAGTTTGACCCTAACTGTTGACCAAACACCCCTAACACTCAAGTTTGACTCTAACTGTTGACCAAACACCCCTAACACTCAAGTTTGACCCTAACTGTTGACCAAACACCCCAAACACTCAAGTTTGACCCTAACTGTTGAACAAACACCCCTAACACTCAAGTTTGACCCTAACTGTTGACCAAACACCCCGAACACTAACATTTGACCCTTAACTGTTGACCAATCACCCCTAACACTCAAGTTTGACCCTAACTGTTGACCAAACACCCCTAACACTCAAGTTTGATCCTAACTGTTGACCAAACACCCCTAACACTCAAGTTTGACCCAAACTGTTGACCAAACACCCCGAACACTCAAGTTTGACCCTAACTGTTGACCAAACACCCCTAACACTCAAGTTTGACCCTAACTGTTGACCAAACACCCCTAACACTCAAGTTTGACCCTAACTATTGACCAAACACCCCTAACACTCAAGTTTGACCCTAACTGTTGACCAAACACCCCTAACACTCAAGTTTGACCCTAACTATTGACCAAACACCTCTAACACTCAAGTTTGACCCTAACTGTTCAACAAACACCCCTAACACTCAAGTTTGACCCTAACTGTTGACCAAACACTCCTAACACTCAAGTTTGACCCTAACTGTTGACCAAACACCCCGAACACTAACATTTGACCCTTAACTGTTGACCAAACACCCCTAACACTCAAGTTTGACCCTAACTGTTGACCAAACACCCCTAACACTCAAGTTTGACCCTAACTATTGACCAAACACCCCTAACACTCAAGTTTGACCCTAACTATTGACCAAACACCCCCTAACACCAAAGTTTGACCCTAACTGTTGACCAAACACCCCTAACACTAACATATGACCCTTAACTGTTGACCAAACACCCCTAACACTCAAGTTTGTCCCTAACTGTTGACCAAACACCCCTAACACTCAAGTTTGACCCTAACTGTTGACCAAACACCCCTAACACTCAAGTTTAACCCTAACTGTTGACCAAAAACCCCGAACACTAACATTTGACCCTTAACTGTTGACCAAACACCCCTAACACTCAAGTTTGACCCTAACTGTTGACCAAACACCCCTAACACTCAAGTTTGACCCTAACTATTGACCAAACACCCCTAACACTCAAGTTTGACCCTAACTGTTGACCAAACACCCCTAACACTCAAGATTGACACTAACTATTGACCAAACACCCCTAACACTCAAGTTTGACCTTAACTGTTGACCAAACACACCTAACACTCAAGTTTGACCCCAACTGTTGACCAAACACCCCTAACACTCAAGTTTGACCCTAACTATTGACCAAACACCCCTAACACTCAAATTTGACCTTAACTGTTGACCAAACACACCTAACACTCAAGTTTGACCCCAACTGTTGAACAAACACCCCTAACACTCAAGTTTGACCTTAACTGTTGACCAAACACCCCGAACACTAACATTTGACCCTTAACTGTTGACCAAACACCCCTAACACTCAAGTTTGACCCTAACTGTTGACCAAACACCCCTAACACTCAAGTTTGACCCTAACTATTGACCAAACACCCCTAACACTCAAGTTTGACCCTAACTGTTGACCAAACACCCCTAACACTCAAGTTTGACCCTAACTATTGACCAAACACCCCTAACACTCAAGTTTGACCCTAACTGTTGAACAAACACCCCTAACACTCAAGGTTGACCCTAACTGTTGACCAAACACCCCGAACACTAACATTTGACCCTTAAATGTTGACCAAACACCCCTAACACTCAAGTTTGACCCTAACTGTTGACCAAACACCCCTAACACTCAAGTTTGACCCTAACTATTGACCAAACACCCCTAACACTCATGTTTGACCCTAACTGGTTGACCAAACACCCCTAACACTCAAGTTTGACCCTAACTATTGACCAAACACCCCCTAACACCCAAGTTTGACCCTAACTGTTGACCAAACACCCCTAACACTAACATATGACCCTTAACTGTTGACCAAACACCCCTAACACTCAAGTTTGTCCCTAACTGTTGACCAAACACCCCTAACACTCAAGTTTGACCCTAACTATTGACCAAACACCCCTAACACTCAAGTTTGACCCTAACTGTTGAACAAACACCCCTAACACTCAAGTTTGACCCTAACTGTTGACCAAACACGCCGAACACTAACATTTGACCCTTAACTGTTGACCAAACACCCCTAACACTCAAGTTTGACCCTAACTGTTGACCAAACACCCCTAACACTCAAGTTTGACCCTAACTGTTGACCAAACACCCCTAACACTCATGTTTGACCCTAACTGGTTGACCAAACACCCCTAACACTCAAGTTTGACCCTAACTATTGACCAAACACCCCTAACACTCAAGTTTGACCCTAACTGTTGAACAAACACCCCTAACACTCAAGTTTGACCCTAACTGTTGACCAAACACCCCTAACACTCAAGTTTGACCCTAACTGTTGACCAAACACCCCGAACACTAACATTTGACCCTTAACTGTTGACAAAACACCCCTAACACTCAAGTTTGACCCTAACTGTTGACCAAACACCCCTAACACTCAAGTTTGACCCTAACTGTTGACCAAACACCCCTAACACTCAAGTTTGACTCTAACTGTTGACCAAACACCCCTAACACTCAAGTATGACCCTAACTGTTGACCAAACACCCCAAACACTCAAGTTTGACCCTAACTGTTGAACAAACACCCCTAACACTCAAGTTTGACCCTAACTGATGACCAAACACCCCGAACACTAACATTTGACCCTTAACTGTTGACCAAACACCCCTAACACTCAAGTTTGACCCTAACTGTTGACCAAACACCCCTAACACTCAAGTTTAACCCTAACTGTTGACCAAACACCCCTAACACTCAAGTTTGACCCTAACTGTTGACCAAACACCTCTAACACTCAAGTTTGACCCTAACTGTTGACCAAACACCCCTAACACTCAAGTTTGACCCTAACTGTTGACCAAACACCCCAAACACTCAAGTTTGACCCTAACTGTTGGACAAACACCCCTAACACTCAAGTTTGACCCTAACTGTTGACCAAACACCCCGAACACTAACATTTGACCCTTAACTGTTGACCAAACACCCCTAACACTCAAGTTTGACCCTAACTGTTGACCAAACACCCCTAACACTCAAGTTTAACCCTAACTGTTGACCAAACACCCCTAACACTCAAGTTTGACCCTAACTGTTGACCAAACACCCCTAACACTCAAGTTTGACCCTAACTGTTGACCAAACACCCCAAACACTCAAGTTTGACCCTAACTGTTGAACAAACACCCCTAACACTCAAGTTTGACCCTAACTGTTGACCAAACACCCCGAACACTAACATTTGACCCTTAACTGTTGACCAAACACCCCTAACACTCAAGTTTGACCCTAACTGTTGACCAAACACCCCTAACACTCAAGTTTGATCCTAACTGTTGACCAAACACCCCTAACACTCAAGTTTGACCCAAACTGTTGACCAAACACCCCGAACACTCAAGTTTGACCCTAACTGTTGACCAAACAGCCCTAACACTCAAGTTTGACCCTAACTGTTGACCAAACACCCCTAACACTCAAGTTTGACCCTAACTATTGACCAAACACCCCTAACACTCAAGTTTGACCCTAACTGTTGAACAAACACCCCTAACACTCAAGTTTGACCCTAACTGTTGACCAAACACCCCTAACACTCAAGTTTGACCCTAACTGTTGACCAAACACCCCGAACACTAACATTTGACCCTTAACTGTTGACAAAACACCCGTAACACTCAAGTTTGACCCTAACTGTTGACCAAACACCCCTAACACTCAAGTTTGACCCTAACTGTTGACCAAACACCCCTAACACTCAAGTTTGACTCTAACTGTTGACCAAACACCCCTAACACTCAAGTTTGACCCTAACTGTTGACCAAACACCCCAAACACTCAAGTTTGACCCTAACTGTTGAACAAACACCCCTAACACTCAAGTTTGACCCTAACTGTTGACCAAACACCCCGAACACTAACATTTGACCCTTAACTGTTGACCAATCACCCCTAACACTCAAGTTTGACCCTAACTGTTGACCAAACACCCCTAAACACTCAAGTTTGATCCTAACTGTTGACCAAACACCCCTAACACTCAAGTTTGACCCAAACTGTTGACCAAACACCCCGAACACTCAAGTTTGACCCTAACTGTTGACCAAACACCCCTAACACTCAAGTTTGACCCTAACTGTTGACCAAACACCCCTAACACTCAAGTTTGACCCTAACTATTGACCAAACACCCCTAACACTCAAGTTTGACCCTAACTGTTGACCAAACACCCCTAACACTCAAGTTTGACCCTAACTGTTGACCAAACACCCCTAACACTCAAGTTTGACCCTAACTGTTGACCAAACACCCCTAACACTCAAGTTTGACTCTAACTGTTGACCAAACACCCCTAACACTCAAGTATGACCCTAACTGTTGACCAAACACCCCAAACACTCAAGTTTGACCCTAACTGTTGAACAAACACCCCTAACACTCAAGTTTGACCCTAACTGATGACCAAACACCCCGAACACTAACATTTGACCCTTAACTGTTGACCAAACACCCCTAACACTCAAGTTTGACCCTAACTGTTGACCAAACACCCCTAACACTCAAGTTTAACCCCTAACTGTTGACCAAAACCACCCTAACACTCAAGTTTGACCCTAACTGTTGACCAAACACCCTCTAACACTCAAGTTTGACCCTAACTGTTGACCAAACACCCCTAACACTCAAGTTTGACCCTAACTGTTGACCAAACACCCCAAACACTCAAGTTTGACCCTAACTGTTGGACAAACACCCCTAACACTCAAGTTTGACCCTAACTGTTGACCAAACACCCCGAACACTAACATTTGACCCTTAACTGTTGACCAAACACCCCTAACACTCAAGTTTGACCCTAACTGTTGACCAAACACCCCTAACACTCAAGTTTAACCCTAACTGTGACCAAACACCCCTAACACTCAAGTTTGACCCTAACTGTTGACCAAACACCCCTAACACTCAAGTTTGACCCTAACTGTTGACCAAACACCCCAAACACTCAAGTTTGACCCTAACTGTTGAACAAACACCCCTAACACTCAAGTTTGACCCTAACTGTTGACCAAACACCCCGAACACTAACATTTGACCCTTAACTGTTGACCAAACACCCCTAACACTCAAGTTTGACCCTAACTGTTGACCAAACACCCCTAACACTCAGTTTGATCCTAACTGTTGACCAAACACCCCTAACACTCAAGTTTGACCCAAACTGTTGACCAAACACCCCGAACACTCAAGTTTGACCCCTAACTGTTGACCAAACAGCCCTAACACTCAAGTTTGACCCTAACTGTTGACCAAACACCCCTAACACTCAAGTTTGACCCCTAACTATTGACCAAACACCCCTAACACTCAAGTTTGACCCTAACTGTTGAACAAACACCCGTAACACTCAAGTTTGACCCTAACTGTTGACCAAACACCCCTAACACTCAAGTTTGACCCTAACTGTTGACCAAACACCCCGAACACTAACATTTGACCCTTAACTGTTGACAAAACACCCGTAACACTCAAGTTTGGACCCTAACTGTTGACCAAACACCCCTTAACACTCAAGTTTGACCCTAACTGTTGACCAAACACCCCTAACACTCAAGTTTGACTCTAACTGTTGACCAAACACCCCTAACACTCAAGTTTGACCCTAACTGTTGACCAAACACCCCAAACACTCAAGTTTGACCCTAACTGTTGAACAAACACCCCTAACACTCAAGTTTGACCCTAACTGTTGACCAAACACCCCGAACACTAACATTTGACCCTTAACTGTTGACCAATCACCCCTAACACTCAAGTTTGACCCTAACTGTTGACCAAACACCCCTAACACTCAAGTTTGATCTAACTGTTGACAAACACCCCTAACACTCAAGTTTGACCCAAACTGTTGACCAAACACCCCGAACACTCAAGTTTGACCCTAACTGTTGACCAAACACCCCTAACACTCAAGTTTGACCCTAACTGTTGACCAAACACCCCTAACACTCAAGTTTGACCCTAACTATTGACCAAACACCCCTAACACTCAAGTTTGACCCTAAACTGTTGACCAAACACCCCTAACACTCAAGTTTGACCCTAACTATTGACCAAACACCTCTAACACTCAAGTTTGACCCTAACTGTTCAACAAACACCCCTAACACTCAAGTTTGACCCTAACTGTTGACCAAACACTCCTAACACTCAAGTTTGACCCTAACTGTTGACCAAACACCCCGAACACTAACATTTGACCCTTAACTGTTGACCAAACACCCCTAACACTCAAGTTTGACCCTAACTGTTGACCAAACACCCCTAACACTCAAGTTTGACCCTAACTATTGACCAAACACCCCTAACACTCAAGTTTGACCCTAACTATTGACCAAACACCCCCTAACACCAAAGTTTGACCCTAACTGTTGACCAAACACCCCTAACACTAACATATGACCCTTACTGTTGACCAAACACCCCTAACACTCAAGTTTGTCCCTAACTGTTGACCAAACACCCCTAACACTCAAGTTTGACCCTAACTGTTGACCAAACACCCCTAACACTCAAGTTTAACCCTAACTGTTGACCAAAAACCCCGAACACTAACATTTGACCCTTAACTGTTGACCAAACACCCCTAACACTCAAGTTTGACCCTAACTGTTGACCAAACACCCCTAACACTCAAGTTTGACCCTAACTATTGACCAAACACCCCTAACACTCAAGTTTGACCCTAACTGTTGACCAAACACCCCTAACACTCAAGTTTGACCCTAACTGTTGAACAAACACCCCTAACACTCAAGTTTGACCTTAACTGTTGACCAAACACACCTAACACTCAAGTTTGACCCCAACTGTTGACCAAACACCCCAAACACTCAAGTTTGACCCTAACTGTTGAACAAACACCCCTAACACTCAAGTTTGACCCTAACTGTTGACAAACACCCCGAACACTAACATTTGACCCTTAACTGTTGACCAAACACCCCTAACACTCAAGTTTGACCCTAACTGTTGACCAAACACCCCTAACACTCAAGTTTGATCCTAACTGTTGACCAAACACCCCCTAACACTCAAGTTTGACCCAAACTGTTGACCAAACACCCCGAACACTCAAGTTTGACCCTAACTGTTGACCAAACAGCCCTAACACTCAAGTTTGACCCTAACTGTTGACCAAACACCCCTAACACTCAAGTTTGACCCTAACTATTGACCAAACACCCCTAACACTGAAGTTTGACCCTAACTGTTGAACAAACACCCCTAACACTCAAGTTTGACCCTAACTGTTGACCAAACACCCCTAACACTCAAGTTTGACCCTAACTGTTGACCAAACACCCCGAACACTAACATTTGACCCTTAACTGTTGACAAAACACCCGTAACACTCAAGTTTGACCCTAACTGTTGACCAAACACCCCTAACACTCAAGTTTGACCCTAACTGTTGACCAAACACCCCTAACACTCAAGTTTGACTCTAACTGTTGACCAAACACCCCTAACACTCAAGTTTGACCCTAACTGTTGACCAAACACCCAAACACTCAAGTTTGACCCTAACTGTTGAACAAACACCCCATAACACTCAAGTTTGACCCTAACTGTTGACCAAACACCCCGAACACTAACATTTGACCCTTAACTGTTGACCAATCACCCCTAACACTCAAGTTTGACCCTAACTGTTGACACCAAACACCCCTAACACTCAAGTTTGATCCTAACTGTTGACCAAACACCCCTAACACTCAAGTTTGACCCAAACTGTTGACCAAACACCCCGAACACTCAAGTTTGACCCTAACTGTTGACCAAACACCCCTAACACTCAAGTTTGACCCTAACTGTTGACCAAACACCCCTACACACTCAAGTTTGACCCTAACTATTGACCAAACACCCCTAACACTCAAGTTTGACCCTAACTGTTGACCAAACACCCCTAACACTCAAGTTTGACCCTAACTATTGACCAAACACCTCTAACACTCAAGTTTGACCCTAACTGTTCAACAAACACCCCTAACACTCAAGTTTGACCCTAACTGTTGACCAAACACTCCTAACACTCAAGTTTGACCCTAACTGTTGACCAAACACCCCGAACACTAACATTTGACCCTTAACTGTTGACCAAACACCCCTAACACTCAAGTTTGACCCTAACTGTTGACCAAACACCCCTAACACTCAAGTTTGACCCTAACTATTGACCAAACACCCCCTAACACTCAAGTTTGACCCTAACTATTGACCAAACACCCCCTAACACCAAAGTTTGACCCTAACTGTTGACCAAACACTCCCTAACACTAACATATGACCCTTAACTGTTGACCAAACACCCCTAACACTCAAGTTTGTCCCTAACTGTTGACCAACCACCCCTAACACTCAAGTTTGACCCTAACTGTTGACCAAACACCCCTAACACTCAAGTTTAACCCTAACTGTTGACCAAAAACCCCGAACACTAACATTTGACCCTTAACTGTTGACCAAACACCCCTAACACTCAAGTTTGACCCTAACTGTTGACCAAACACCCCTAACACTCAAGTTTGACCCTAACTATTGACCAAACACCCCTAACACTCAAGTTTGACCCTAACTGTTGACCAAACACCCCTAACACTCAAGATTGACCCTAACTATTGACCAAACACCCCTAACACTCAAGTTTGACCTTAACTGTTGACCAAACACACCTAACACTCAAGTTTGACCCCACTGTTGACCAAACACCCCTAACACTCAAGTTTGACCCTAACTATTGACCAAACACCCCTAACACTCAAGTTTGACCCTAACTGTTGACCAAACACCCTAACACTCAAGTTTGACCCTAACTATTGACCAAACACCCCTAACACTCAAGTTTGACCCTAACTGTTGACCAAACACCCCGAACACTAAAGTTTGACCCTAACTATTGACCAAACACCTCTAACACTCAAGTTTGACCCTAACTGTTCAACAAACACCCCTAACACTCAAGTTTGACCCTAACTGTTGACCAAACACTCCTAACAATCAAGTTTGACCCTAACTGTTGACTCAAACACCCCGAACACTAACATTTGACCCTAACTGTTGACCAAACACCCCTAACACTCAAGTTTGACCCTAACTGTTGACCAAACACCCCTAACAACTGCAAGTTTGAACCCTAACTATTGACCAACACCCTAACACTCAAGTTTGACCCTAACTATTGACCAAACACCCCCTAACACCAAAGTTTGACCCTAACTGTTGACCAACACCCCTAACACTAACATTTGACCCTTAACTGTTGACCAAACACCCCTAACACTCAAGTTTGACCCTAACTGTTGACCAAACACCCCTAACACTCAAGTTTGACCCTAACTGTTGACCAAACACCCCTAACCTCAGTCAACATTTGACCCTTAACTGTTGACCAAACACCCCTAACACTCAAGTTGACCTAACTGTTGACCAAACACCCCTAACACTCAAGTTTGACCCTAACTGTTGACCAAACACCCCTAACACTCAAGTTTGACCCCTAACTGTTGACCAAAAACCCCAACACTCAAGATTGACCCTAACTATTGACCAAACACCCCTAACACTCAAGTTTGACCCTTAACTGTTGACCAAACACACCTAACACTCAAGTTTGACCCAACTGTTGACCAAACACCCCTAACACTCAAGTTTGACCCTAACTATTGACCAAACACCCCTAACACTCAAGTTTGACC